>JAFMSR010000004.1:54079544-54452044 GCA_022818135.1 Saxidomus purpurata
GGGGGGGGGGGGGGGGGGGGGGGGGGGGGGGGGGGGGGGGGGGGGGGGGGGGGGGGGGGCCCCCCCCCCCCCGCCCGGGGGCTCGGGGGGGGGGGGCGGGGGGGGGGGGCGGGGGGGGGGGGGGCGGCCGCCCCGGGGCCCGCCGGGGGCCCGGCCCCCCGGGCCCCCCCCCCCCCCCCCCCCCCCCCCCCCCTCCCCCCGGGCCGGGGGGTTTTTTTCTTTGTGGGGCTGGGGCCGCCGCCCCCCCGCCCGCCGCCCCGGGCGGGCGCCGGGCGCCCCGCCCGCCTTTTTTTTTTTTTTTTTTTTGTGGGGGGGGGGGGTTTTTTTTTTTTGTGCTTGTTTCTTTCCGCTCCCCCCTTCCCTCTCCCTTTTTTGGTGGGTTTTTTTCTTCTTTTTGCTCCCCCCTCCCGCCCCCCCCCCCCGCCGGGGCGCGGGCGGGCCTCCCTTCTTTTTTTTCTCTTTTTTTTTTTCCCTCCCCCTTTTTTTTCTTTCTCTTTTTTTTTTTTTGTTTTTTTTTTTTTTTTTTTTTTTTTTTTTTTTTTTTTTTTTTTTTTTTTTTTTTTTTTTTTTTTTTTTTTTTTTTTTTTTTTTTTTTTTTTTTTTTTTTTTTTTTTTTTTTTTTTTTTTTTTTTTTTGTTTTGTTTTGGGTGGGTGGGGGGGGGGGGGGGGGGTGTGTGTTTTTTTTTTTTGTTTTTTTTTTTTTTTTTTTTTTTTTTTTTTTTTTTTTTTTTTTTTTTTTTTTTTTTTTTTTTTTTTTTTTTTTTTTTTTTTTTTTTTTTTTTTTTTTTTTTTTTTTGTTTTTTTGTTTTTTTTGTTTGGGGGGGTGTTGGGGGGGGGGGGGGGGGGGGGGGGGTTTGTTTTTTTTTTTTTTTGGGTTTTTTTTTTTGTTGGGTTTTTTTTTTTTTTTTTTTTTTTTTTTTTTTTTGGGGGGAAAAGGGGTTAAATGGTGGGTGGGGTTTTCGCCGGGGGTTACATGGGTTTGGTAGATCAGAGATTAAGCATATGTGCAAAACTTATTCGAGTTACTCGAGTAACGTTTCCGAAAAAGCCCTACCATTATTTGGTACTACATGTATGACAATACTTTTAAAGCTATGAGAATTATTTTCGTGTTTCTTAAAAAGAAATCATTTTGTGTAAGCAACAGCAGCGTTTTGAATGATATTCTTAATGATTAATATATACTTTTACCAATAAATGAATAAAAACTGCCCGTACACCCGTTTACATACTTCAAGTTGTAGAAGTATGTTAGCAGTTTTAAAGCATTTTCTCTCTTTTCATTTACCTCTCTCAGTATTATGGCAACACTTTCAAATTTTATTATTAAAACTTTCTCACCCGTTTTTTCATAATCTGTTTTCAAACTGATTGCGGAGCTATGTACACGGGTCCGTTTTTCTAACTATTTATATTAATTTGCTTTCTTCACAATATTTTGCTGACATCGTAAGATTATTTTAAAGTCATGATTGATGTGTTTCTAAGCTGTAGTAAGTTAGTATAGGTCCGTGCCAGTAGAAATTGACGAGTTACGGGAAAAAACTCTCACGCTGTACTTGCCATTACTATTTATCATTATTTGCTTCCGTTTTCAAGTTCGCTTTGACATTTTTCAAAACGTTTTATTGAAATTTACTTCATAACTTCATTATTCTTTTGTTAAAATAATAAAGTCATTTAAAGTAATTTACAGTTAACCGTATATATTAATAGTTGATACACAAAATCCGCTGTAGACGTGTTTCCGTTTGAAGAAAGAAAACTCCCACACCACGTAATTTCTTTGCTTTATTTTTTAATTCTAATACAAGTACGAATTTATTTAACTTATTATGAAATACATTACTAATATTTTGTTGAAATGCTGAAAGTACAGTTTTATTAATTTCTGTACTCATTTATGCACATTCATGAAATTGTAAATGAAGCCTTCGCCGGCGATTCTTTTCTTTTCTCCATATTATAATTTCACCATTTTCTACAATTAAGTTACAAAAATATACTTATTTAAGTAAGGATATAATCTATATAGTGGGAATATGTTAAAAACAAAAATAATATCAAACAGGGAATGCCACATACCAAAAACGCAGCCTCCCCAAAACGAGCCCCATAGCAATTAAGCAAAATACACGCTAATCATAGGATCATTCATTCATGATACATTTAAACTGTAATACGCTTCCGTTATCGGGCCGAAACTGCCCCCTCATTCGCCGATCGATAACCGTTTGTGCTCTTTAACGCTGAAGAGTACGCAAGAACGATAAGTCTGTGAAAAAACCCGTATTTGATAGCGTATTTTTTTTTAATTTAGAGATATACGTGAAAGGAATTTATACTGGAGCCTTTTTATATGACCATGTATTCTAAAATACGTTATTTACATACAGTTTGAAGAACTTCATTTTTTTTACCAAAATCTGAGGGCGAGCAGCTTTAATCAATCTTCCAAATCAGACTGAAGGAGTTTAGCATCAGTTAAACTTTTAATTTCTCTATATATTATGCTATCATCAGCAAAGAGTCTTAAGGTGCTATCTTGTGTGTAGTCTGCATTTATCATTTATTTTATATATACTTAACAACTTTTCTAGGTATACATTTTCATTTATAAGTATCTCGGGTGTTACAAAATATAACGATTTTAAATTTCGTTGTTTCTATTGTACACCAAGACCTGTATAATGCGACTAAAAGAAAAATATAAAACTGACACGCCACTTGGTCCTAAAGAGCACGTGCATTTCGTGCTTTTTGCCATATTCGTCCCATTCCGAGTGTATTAATCGTTATTACGTAGAAGCAAGTGGTAAAACACCTTCCATCAAGAATTTTAAAATATGCGTCGGATGACGATAGTGGAACGGGGCCGTGCCGTAGGAATGGTATAAAGTGGCATCACATTGCGACAGGTATTGTAAATTGTGTATCTTTTTATTCAGTGGCCTGTATTGTTCGTCCTTTTGTAACTTGAGCAGCACAATCAATAAAACATAATTGCGCAACGGCTATGTTCTTTCCTTCTTGTTTAATAAAGGAATGCAGGCTAGACACTTTGGTCGAAACAATATCATAGCAAAGTTGATGGATAAGTTTGTACGCACTGGAAGTCTAGCTGAGTAGGCAAGAGCGGGCCGTGGAAGAATAACAACTCTACAACAAGACGCTGTTATTGTATGACAACATCTCCGGGAACGATTTCGACATGCGTCTCTTACAGCCAGTAGATCCATTGGGATCCTTGGTCGCCCGATATCTGCACAGACTGTACGTAGACGATTCAGAGATCGAGGACTTCGAGCGAGACGACAGTACAATGGCATCGAGCTTCTTCCTAGACACCGACAAGGAAGACTTGTGTGTGTGTGGTGTGTGTGTGTGTGTGTGTGTGTGTGTGTTGGTGGTGTGCACTTCTGGGTGCTGTGGGGCTCGTTTTGGGGAGGCTGCGTTTTTGGTACGTGGCATTCCCAGTTTGATATTATTTTTGTTTTTTTGTTTGTATGGGCCAGACGTCACCGCCGCTTCACTAGGGGTGATTGGGCTACGGTCCTATTCAGTGATGAAAGCCGTTTCTCTTTTCAACGAAACGACGGGCTTGCCAGGTGCTACCGATTTCGCGGTGAACGGTTTGCAGATGAATGTGTTTCTGAGAGTGATCGGTTTTAGGGGAGAAGGCTCAGTAATGATGTGGGCTGGCGTATCGTTTCATTCAAAGACCAGAGCAGTAGTAATCCGCGGGAATCTCAATGATGTACGTTACCGAAATGAAGTTCTTACACCTATTGCTATACCTCATGTTCAGGCCAATGGTAGGATGGTATTCATGCACGATGGTACAACATCCCATACTGCTGCAACCACACGCAGATTACTGGAGAGGCATAACATTCGTATCTCTCCATGGTGCTCGAAATCAACAGATCTCAATCGGATTGAGCACCTTTTGTTACCTCATCCTCCACGTACATTGCAAGAAATTGAAAATGCCCTGGTACAACAATGGAACTGGATCACGCAGGCCTATATCAGAAATTGCATTATGTCTATGCGTTATATGTGCTTGGCAGTGATACTGTCCAATGGTGGACACGCACGCTTTTGATTTTGTTCAGGTGTGTGACTTTTGATTTAGGGTGTTGTCTTATTGTTACAGCCGCAACTCAATGAATTTGTTGTCATTTGTTATAAAATTTGTATGAATGAACTGCTGATACATTAATAAATTTGCCTAGAAAATTTCAGCTGAATATGTCTATTAGTTTTTTAGAAATCTCAAAATGTATTACCTGTATACTTAGAAAAGTTGTTAGGTGTAGATCAGAAAGAGAACTGGACCAAGAACAGTGTCCTGGGAGACACCTGATGTCACAGACACCTTCTATGACATTTCGCCTTCCAGGACAACTGTCTGGATTCTATACACGAGAAATCAGAAATCCACCTAGGAGATGCTATGCCGTAGTATTTCAGTTTATACAATAGATGTTTGTGAGGTACTTTGTCAAATGCTTTATCTAAATATATTATTATAATATATGTTGGAATGTTTTGATTATGGGATTGACTACAGTCTGTCCCACTCAATTGGTAGACTTCGATTAAATTTCGAATATGCACGGGTCATTAAAATATAAGACATCAGCATAATTGGAAAATTAATTTCCCCAGACTTCTCTTTCATTTTTTTGATTAACTTCATATTTTATTGTGTGATTTTTTCCCATAGGCCGTAATGCTACTGACGTGACGTCGCCCATAATGTCGCTATCGGGGATGAACTAAAGTTAGCGACGTCAGCTTTTATAATGACCACAGTGATGATCCTACGGCTTTGAATTCTGAGGGCATCTAGAATTCTATAGCTATTTTTAGCTTCGGAACAGGTGGCGTAGAATTTTCTTCTTTTAAAAAAAAAATATTGTATGTGTCTCTATGAACAGGTAACATGCACAGACTTTGAGAGCAATGAAATACCTACACGCCAATGCATTTTTCTTTTGGAGTAGCATTGGATTGTGAATTGGAGTAATAAATGTTTTTAGTAATTTCTTATCGGTCGCACTTTTGTGGTTTTTTTTATGCCGAGTAACGCTGCTAGAGGAAACCTGAAACGCCGAGTTCCATTCAATAAATTGTTAGTTGTTTCGACTAAACACTGTAATGTTAACTTAACATTTTGAATATATGTTGATTTCTATGAATAAAGACTTTATTCATATTTTTGTAAGTAGAATATATGATAAGAAAAACAAGGATTCCGTTTGTTTTCCTGGTGCACATGATTTGGTACGGACTGCATCACATTTGGGGAGTAAAATAATGTAAGTGATCGGTTTGCTCAGTCGAGAGAGCAATCGCTGACCATGGGTTCGCGTCCCTGTCAGATTTCACACACTTTCTCACTCTCTACTGTAAAGACATTTGGTGCCTTCTGATTGCATAAGAATTAAACTTTAGAGGACATTACTATAAATCTAGCTACCAGTCGCGCTCATATACTCAAAATGGCACCGAACACCTTTTTAAAGATATTTCTTGTATCTAAAAACGCCAGACCAAAGGCAAACAACGCCAAAACCATAAACGTATGTACCTGTGGCGTAAATGCGTCTGCAGAGAGAACTCTAGGTATGACTTCACTAAGTCGGTGAGACTTGGAACCAGTCAATTTGTGTAGGGAACTTGCAGACCTAATAGAAATCTGTGGTCTCTGATTGGTCCAAAATGATTGGTAGCACTAAAGTTTTCTAGAATTTAAATCGAAAGTACAATGGTTGAGCATAACAAAATTTTTTATGTCTATGAATTTTATTATTAATATTACGGTGTCCTATGGCTATCTGAAAATATCGATTTTTTTTTGGACAGAATGTAAACAAAAATCTTACAGACGAGTGGGTGATGTCCTACTGGCGCAATTTTCGGCACATATTATGTATATATAATAGGGCATTTTTGGGTGTAACTAAGGCGGTTTTACAGATTTACTGGGATAAAATTACTCAACGTATGTTTTGGTATGCGGACCGTGCTTAAATGTTATACAGTAAGTATATGGAAAAAGATTTAGTATAGTCATACCTCTACCGGATGTACCGGACTGATTAGCCGGATAGTGCAATTACGGTTAACTCCCCTTTTCATTATTATACGCGGGAAGATTGATCGTCCCAAAGAGGTAAATTCGATCTATTTGATAGGCTGTTATAAAGTGCGACTGTGTAATGTTTGTTGTAATGTGTTTGGACCATATTTATAGACACTTCGGACCAGATGTATCACCAGTACAGACGTTTGTTTCGGAATGGCGGTACAAATTTAAAACAAACGAAGTTAACTTCCCAGACACTTTTAATAAGAAGTGGACACATTATAAACTTGGTATTTTCGTAAAGTATATTCAAATATCTATTGGAAAAAAATTGTCTGCATGTTCAAAAAAAAATTCAAAGTTTGTTTAAAAGGCTATCTTCAGCCGCTACCTGGCGACAGAATCTCAGTCGTTCTGATGAATTCCTGAACTTTATAACGCTCGTAAACTATCAATCATTGGTCAATTTTTATCATATTTCTGTTGTTTTATTTATCATTCAATATGCAATCAAAAGCCATCAAGTTTTCTTTCATCGAAGAAAACTGTTAAACGTGGAGAGCTTTGTAAACGGACGTGTCGATTTCCAGCGCGCAATAGCACGCTTACCGTTATTCTAATATGGCGGTTCATTTGCATAATTTATTCATAAACGCAGGAGCATAGAACTTTGTTAGTGTTAGAACCATCTTTGTAATCATTATAAATAATAAAATAAAATGAAATTATCATATTATTATTAATATAGATCTATATGACATTGTTTATTTAAAATGCTATTGTTTTTAAGTTAAAGTACGGTTACGACATAGTGTATTTTTGGTGATAGTTTTATAAAAGCAATTTTTGGTTGCGTGCATTTAAATGTGTTAAATAAATGATTATGCCGCATTAGTATTTGAAGTGGTGCTTTAGATATAAAAAAATCGGACTGATAAAATGATAGTGATTGTGTCGCTTTGATGTTGGTAGAGATTTTGACAGTGGAAGGGAAGCAACTCCTGCAGCAGTTGCTCTTTTCTTAAATTGACTCTCCCAGTCAAATAAGAAAATCAATATTTGGAAAGTTATTTTTTCATACTGGGAGTGGGAAGAGTTTGGTGTGTATTGGGTTAAAAGCTATTATTTCCTCTACGCTTTTATATACACACCATTTTCAGCTGGATTTTTACTTGAAAAAATGCGCATAATGTCACTTTAATAACTCCCTTTAATTTAAAACTAGTGTTATAACATGTTAAAAGTCATTTAATACTGCACAGACCAAGGATCCCAGTGTCTGTCGATGTTTTGATAGCAAAGTGTTTATTGCGCAAATAGAGGCCATAATTTACAAACAGTGTAACAATTTGTTGTCATATCAATTGACACGTTTTGTCACTGTCTCGCACCTTTTGGTCATTGTCTCGCATCTTTAAGAGCATTGTGTGTAGTATCAAATATTAGACAAGATAATTTATGAATAGATTATGTAAAATGATATTATTTTAAAACTTTTTTTAACTTTTCTATGGGCGTATTCTGTTATATGGGAATAATGGGATTATAAAAAGTATTCCTGTGCTGTCTCTATTTAAAGTTTTATAGTATTTTTAAAAGCAGGACAATTAAATGTCCTATAATCCTGATACTGCATTAATAAATATATTTCTTTATTAACCCTGAAGCAAAATATTTGGAAAGCAACATTTATGAAGTTTTGATTGTTTATTTACATGATTACATTATGATAAATATATACACAGGGTATAGTGGTAAGTATCCCTGTCTGTCATGCAGGAAAGCGGGGTTCAATTCCCTGTCGGCGAGCCATTTGTAACTAGGGGTTGTGGTGTCAAAGAAACACAAACTCAATGGTTAACCGTATTGAATGTATTTATTACAGACAGGGGAAAAAGCTTAAAACAAATAATAAGGAATAATTACAAATAGTTTAATATTCGGTATATCCATGAATTTCACTAATTTAGATTATATTCTCTATTTCAAGTTAATACAGTTAAGAAATATAAAAACAATCTAAAATCTTACCAGGATCAACTCCTTGAAGTATTTAAATACGAAATACTTACATATATCTATTTGCTTATCTCTGATTGACGATACACACATCTTATACACAGTGACTGGGAAACCCACGCGCCATGCGCCATTTGCGCATAAAATGAAAAAATGTCACATAAAAATTCCATCAAATGCGCCCTGTGTCACATACAAAAAAAAAATCGAAATATTTTGAGTACGAAACGTGTATCGATCAGGCGCTTTACTGTATACTTTGCCACAAATACAAGCGTTTATATGATCGGTGTCAATTAAGCGCTTCTTTAAAGAAATAAAGCGTTTTATCGAGAAAATGTTTCCGAAACGGAAACTAACCCATATTGCTGGCCAAATCTCGCTAAAATTTTTCATAAAAGAAGTTGACACCAACGATCTGGGTACAACACAAATGCTACAAGCCTCAATTAACATATCTGTAGACAAAACAAGTGTAACGAAGCTCAGCTGGAAAATACCAGCAAGGTGAATGCAGTTGCTCCAATCTTCGCCCACTTACGAATCCAACTAAGACTAAAAGGGAAACTAAGAGTAAGACAATTTACAAGCCATGTAAGGTGCATGACACTTGGTTTAAAATATGGCCCTTGGGTGCCTTCTCTGTAAAACGTTTGTCGACTCTGGAAAGCACAATGTTTTTGTATATGGGTGCAAAGTTTTCACACATGTTTTACAAAACAATAAAATTGCTATCAACACCAAAAGTCGTTTTCAACAGAACATCTTGAATTCAGACAATGAAAACAGAATAAAATTCTTCTAGTAAGTTCTGCAATTCATTCTGCAGAACCCAATTCCGACAGCAATCCTTCTTCCCTCGCACCATTAGAGATTGGAATAAGCTGCCTGCAGATATCATGTCAGCTGGGTCAGTTCCAAACACTTTATCTAACTTCCTCTTGTTTTTATCCTTCTCTGTTAATATTCTCAATTTATTTCTATTTTACCTCTTCTTGCGCACCGTGGCAATAAATCGTCAACCAGTTGAAGGTGGCCATTAACTTGGAAGAAGAAGACAATGCACCCTCACTTTCGTACAGCCAGGGCCATATTTTAAACCATGTGTCTTGCTCATTTATTAATGTGTGGCTTGTAAATTGTCTTACTCTTAGTGTCACATACATTTTCTTAAATGTCACATAAAAATTTCAAATGTCACATAACTTTTCACACATTCGTGACATTTGTCACATAGAAAAAAATCCTTTCCCGGTCACTGTATACATATATTAAAGGCAATAGAAGAAGAAGTGTCCAGAATAAAGAATGGAAAGGCGGGAATAGAACTGGGGTCATTCACGAGGAGTTTTAGTGAGCACATTCATATGACCTCTCAACTCACGCTGACATCTCTTGCATAACCAACTATAGAAATAATACACAGGTATATACAGACGACACAATACAGTTAGGTACGAACACAGTTACAGTTAGGTACATAAGACATGATACAGTTAGGTGACTATATGGACAATACAACATGGACGACACATACGTGTAGCAGACAAATTACCAAATAATACCAGGGTTACACACACATAATTATACCCATACAAAATAGAATAGAATAAAGATACAAGTGGACACAGACACATATACACAAAAACGCAAACAAAAACACATAAATTATATACATTGGTACTATATATCCACTGCACAACCATGATGGAACAACTGTCATGTTTATTCATTTACACGGGACTATACAGGCTTGCGCACGATCTTAATAACCTGCTTGTAGATAGTTTGTTTGCCGCATATTCCAACCACAGTTTAATCAGTTTACCCTGTGTGTATGCAGTTGCTCTCTTCTGGTGTCTGTGTAGCTTTCCTTCACGCACAAGACTACATTGGACAGGTATCTCTTTTGCTTCCTTGTACAGCAACTCGTCCAGTAGACAAAACGTCTGGTTTACTTTCTTGGCACGGCTGTTAAGGTGGGCATGCCATCCTCAACATCGTTGTTGATTTACCGTATACCTACCAAGACTGCACAGGCCATATCTCCCTATCTACATATGTCATTTGAACATACTCTAAAAATTTGTTGAGCCTCTCATTATCTGAATAACCTTTCTCCTTTATCTTTTCAAATGCTGGTCTGATGTTGTTGTTGACAGCAAAGGCAAGGCAAAAACCTTTCTCATGAGACGATACACCCCGTCTCTGTTGCTGCAGGCAGGTTGAAAATACAGAAAATATAGATAGAATTTTGTATTTTAGTATATTATTGTCATAATTTTCTTGCGACAGCTCATTTATAGCTATCAACTTGATAAAACTAACATTTTTATGTGTATGCGTGTAGAAATGACTGACTGACTGGATTTGTTTACCTTCAGCCGAGTGTGAGCGTAGTATTGTGTTACATTTATATATTTTATATAGGTGTATTAACTTCGGCTGAGTGTGAGTGTAGTATTGTGTTACATTTATGTATTTTATATAGGTGTGTTAACTTAGTGTGAGCGTAGTATTGTGTTACATTTATATATTTTATATAGGTGTTTAACTTCTGAGTGTGAGCTAGTATTGTGTTACATTTATATATTTTATATAGGTGTTTAACTTCGGCTGAGTGTGAGCGTAGTATTGTGTTACATTTATATATTTTATATAGGTGTGTTAACTGCTGAGTGTGAGCGTAGTATTGTGTTACATTTATATATTTTATATAGGTGTGTTAACTTCGGCTGAGTGTGAGCGTAGTATTGTGTTACATTTATATATTTTATATAGGTGTGTTAACTTCGGCTGAGTGTGAGCGTAGTATTGTGTTACATTTATATATTTTATATAGGTGTATTACCTTCAGTCCACATGCTTGTGTTTTCCACAGGGCTTGGCCAAAATGGAACGCACAACCACGGATGTTGGGCGACTCAAAGGCTTCCCGCAATCCCTGCCATATGCCAGCCTCAAAGTCCACCACAAACGTCTGCACATTGATGGATGGGAGGAGATTATGATGGCTTGGAACACTTAACATAAGAAAATACGATTAGACCATTATCATACTAAGGCGTGTATCAATAGAAGTTGTGTGAATGGCTGTCCCATCAGCTTAAATGTACAGTCTATATATCACGTCTTCGCATTCTTTAGTAGGTCTAGCTGCTTCTGTGTTGCGTATATGATGTGATGCCTGTCCTTGATCTGGACTATCGTTCGGTAGAACTCCTCGCCGAGACCCTTGAGAAAGCCCTCGTCAATCTGCAAATAATTAAAATGCATGTACATATGTATCGACAGACATAAAATATGCAATAGAAAATAATTATATAAGGTATGAAGCACAACGGCAATTGCTTCATGGCACAATTGGATTTGTTTGAGTGGCCGCCTTGTCACCTTACAAATGCATTTACTTATGCAGGAACAGATGAAAAATATGCAGTAAAAAATAATTACAATTACTGTATTTCTTACAGACAGGACTTTCCTTTTGTACATATGCGTGATAGTAATAGTACTTCAAAACTAGGTGTAATCGTTTTTCGTAATTTGAACAATCCATATGGCAAGAAAATACATTTTCATACCTGGAAATTTGCTTCCTGTGGTTCCTGTGGTTTAAGACGCTTCCTTGTTCTGTTGCATATCTTGAGAAGACCTGCATGACTCAGGCAGGCTGCTTCAGGCTGGTCTTGGTGTTGGTGTTTGCTGGTTACGTCCCTAACTAAGCCATTGGCTGACTCTTAATATCTGTTGCTTAGCGACTACCTTCACCTGCAAATGAATAATCATCGGCTCAGCAATTTTTATTCATGTTTGGGCTTTTCTTTTAATTGATTGTCTTACATCAACATTTGAAGATTTATTGTCAATTGCGGTGCCAATCTGACAGAGTTATAATTAATAATTAAATCATGACGATATTTTGCAATAGCATTTCATGGTCCAAAGTGTCACATAATATTTTGCTATAATATTTTCATGGTCCGAATTGTCATATAAGAATTTGCAACAATATATTTTCATGGTCCGAAGTGTCTATTAATGTGTCCAAAGGGTCTATAAATCTGGTCAGAAGTGTCTATAAAATGTGGTCGAAAATGATGGTCTGAAGTTTCGATGGTCCGAAGTGGGTCGGCACCATAAATTCTGATTAAATTATTCCTTCGTTTTTCTTGATTTCAGTTTGACATTGATTGTATACTATACAAAGTGTATTAATTGTTGATAGACACAAATGAACATCATGCAATCTCCAGTCTGGCCTTCTGGTTATTCATACCACATTCCATTTAAGGCAGGCTGCCACATATCAGTTTATACTACGGACAGACACAATTTGTTAAGCATTAAATCAAACGACATCTCTGAAACCCCTTGGTCAATGTTAATGAAACAAGGCAGGGATATTCTTTGGCTGAACCTCTACCAAAAGTGCAACATGTAAAAGAATTCTGATCAATGCAGATCTCTGGTTGCTATGGCAACTAAAAAGAAATTTCTGAAGAACTTCTCTGAAACTACTGATTAGAATTTAATTTGGCAAAAATTATCGCTCTACCAAAATTGCTAAAATGAAGTTTATTCATAAAAAAATGGGGTGGGACTGTTTTCTCTATAATAATCTCTATAGAAACTCCAAAAATCTTCTGTGAAACTACAGATCAGAATTGAATTTGATATGACAAGTATGATCACCTTAGGACTGCCTATTAATATTGTTAAAATGAAATTGATCCCTTAAAAACACAAGGCACCCAATAAGGTTTGGGCTGTTTTCTATATATACACATTGTAATCTTTATAGAAAATTAAAAGATCATTTTCTCTTCAACTACATGCAGTGGTCAGAATTTAATTTTATTGACTCAGGTGAGTGATATAGGGCCAGTGACCATCTTCTAATAAAAACAATATACCATCTAGTTCTATTATACTGTACTGTACAGTACAGTATTACTTTATGGTTCTGCAGTACAGAACAACAATGCATTACACAGCAGTACTATAGGCCTGATCATGATCTGCACTCTTTGCAAAGGCAGACTCACTTGGGGCCAGCAGGGTCAAGGTTAATTTGTCATTAATAGGTTTTGCAAGTACAAAATGTACATGACTGTATTATGTTCAGTTTATCTTTTCAACAATGTGTGAAATACCCTATGTATGCAAGTGTACAGACAGCAAAATGGATTATGTGTGATTGCTAAGGGGTAAAATCCCTGTAATTGATTTGATGGTTACAGTACAAGTTATAATGTGGATTGAATATAATAATAGTGATATTAAAGGATTAACACTTACTTGGTCTCTAGGGGTGAAGTGAGATATATTCTCTAGTAATTGTTGACTTCTTACAGTTATCTTTAAAAGTGAGTAAAAGAGTAAACACCAGAACCTAAATTGTAAAAATTTTCATTCTTTATGCAGACATGAATGTGCAGACAGAGTGTGAAAGAAGATGTCAGAAAACCACTGATCTACCTGTTGGAGCTGAAAACCCAAATGTGGACTAGAGGTAAATATGTGCTTCATTTATAAATATTAGGAAATTTAATGTCAGCATTTGATTATATAATTATATTTGTTACTGTTCAATGTTTCTTCATTGTTCTTATTGTAAAAGTCATTGTTATTAGCTTAGATATTTGGCATGTAGCATTGCCAAATGTAACGCTACCAAGGTTATTCAAATCTTGACCCTGCCCTAGGGGTCACATAATTTGCATAGGCTAAAATAGGGATAACTTCAAACATTTTCTTGTCTAAAACCATGGCCTTTTTGTATATTACTATTTTTCATGACCACACCATTCAGGCCTGTCAATGTCATTATACCCCCAAAACGAAGTTTAGGGGGGTATATAGGAGTCACCCGGTGGTTGGTCGGTCGGTTGGTCGGTCGGTCGGGCGGTCGGTCGGGCGGTCGGTCGGTCTGTTGCATTTTCCTTGTCCGGAGCATAACTTGAAAACTACTAGTTGGAATTCAATACAACTTCATACAATGGTCAAGCACATTGAGAGGAAGTGCAGTGCACAAGAACTATAACTCCATCTTGACTAATTACAGAGTTATTGCCCTTTGTTACTTTTCCTTGTCCGGAGCATAACTTGAAAACTACTAGTTGGAATTCAATACAACTTCATACAATGGTCAAGCACATTGAGAGGAAGTGCAGTGCACAAGAACTATAACTCCATCTTGACTAATTACAGAGTTATTGCCCTTTGTTACTTTTCCTTGTCCGGAGCATAACTTGAAAACTACTGGTTGGAATTCAATACAACTTCATACAATGGTCAAGCACATTGAGAGGAAGTGCAGTGCACAAGAACCATAACTCCATCTTGACTAATTACAGAGTTATTGCCCTTTGTTACTTTTCCTTGTCCGGAGCATAACTTGAAATCTACTAGTTGGAATTCAATACAACTTCATACAATGATCAAGCACACTCAGAGGAAGTGCAGTGTACAAGAACTATAACTCTATCTTGAGTATTTACTGAGTTACTGCCCTTTGTTACTTTTCCTTGTCCGAAGCATAACTTGAAAACTACGGGTTGGAATTCAATACAACTTCATACAATGGCCAAGCACATTGAGAGGAAGTGCAGTGCACAAGAACTATAACTCCATCTTGACTAATTACAGAGTTATTGCCCTTTGTTACTTTTCCTTGTCCGGAGCATAACTTGAAAACTACTAGTTGGAATTCAATACAACTTCATACAATGATCAAGCACACTCAGAGGAAGTGCAGTGTACAAGGACTATAACTCTATCTTGAGTATTTACAGAGTTATTGCCCTTTGTTACTTTTCCTTGTCCGAAGCATAACTTGAAAACTACTAGTTGGAATTCAATACAACTTCATACAATGGTCAAGCACATTGAGAGGAAGTGCAGTGCACAAGAACTATAACTCCATCTTGACTAATTACAGAGTTATTGCCCTTTGTTACTTTTCCTTGTCCGGAGCATAACTTGAAAACTACTAGTTGAAATTCAATACAACTTCATACAATGATCAAGCACACTCAGAGGAAGTGCAGTGTACAAGGACTATAACTCTATCTTGAGTATTTACAGAGTTATTGCCCTTTGTTACTTTTCCTTGTCCGGAGCATAACTTGAAAACTACTAGTTGGAATTCAATACAACTTCATACAATGGTCAAGCACATTGAGAGGAAGTGCAGTGCACAAGAACTATAACTCCATCTTGACTAATTACAGAGTTATTGCCCTTTGTTACTTTTCCTTGTCCGGAGCATAACTTGAAAACTACTGGTTGGAATTCAATACAACTTCATACAATGGTCAAGCACATTGAGAGGAAGTGCAGTGCACAAGAACCATAACTCCATCTTGACTAATAACAGAGTTATTGCCCTTTGTTACTTTTCCTTGTCCGGAGCATAACTTGAAATCTACTAGTTGGAATTCAATACAACTTCATACAATGATCAGGCACACTCGGAGGAAGTGCAGTGTACAAGAACTATAACTCTATCTTGAGTATTTACTGAGTTACTGCCCTTTGTTACTTTTCCTTGTCCGAAGCATAACTTGAAAACTACGGGTTGGAATTCAATACAACTTCATACAATGGCCAAGCACATTGAGAGGAAGTGCAGTGCACAAGAACTATAACTCCATCTTGACTAATTACAGAGTTATTGCCCTTTGTTACTTTTCCTTGTCCGGAGCATAACTTGAAAACTACTAGTTGAAATTCAATACAACTTCATACAATGATCAAGCACACTCAGAGGAAGTGCAGTGTACAAGGACTATAACTCTATCTTGAGTATTTACAGAGTTATTGCCCTTTGTTACTTTTCCTTGTCCGAAGCATAACTTGAAAACTACTAGTTGGAATTCAGTACAACCTCATACAATGGTCAAGTATATTTAGAGGAAGTGCAGTGCACAGGAACCATAACTCCATCTTGACTCATTACAGAGTTATTACCCTTTGTTACTTTTCCTTGTCCGGAGCATAACTTGAAAACTTCTGGTTGGAATTCAATACAACTTCATACAGTGGTCAAGCACAGTGAGAGGGAGTGCAGTGCACAGGAACCATAACTCCATCTTGACTTTTTACAGGGTTATTGCCCTTTGTTACTTTTCCCTGTCTGGAGCAGTTTTCGAAAACTACAAGTTGGAATTCAATACAACTTCATACAATGGTCAAGCACAATGAGAGGAATTGCTAAGAACAATATCTCTTTTTAGTTTGTTTGCAAGGTAGTTTAGTTTATAAACCATCCTTTTGGGGGTATTAATCACATTTAGTGATAGCTCTAGTTCAGACTGTTTTACAAAACAGATATTCAACCTGTGTATTGTAATTCAGATGTTGCTCAGAATTGCTTATTCAAGTGTAAGAAATGCCAAAGGTCAAATAACTTGATAAAAATCATGCACATCTTACCCTTACAATTATCGACAACATCATACCCTTACAATTATCGACAGCTTGGTTGATGAATACAGAAGATCATAACTGTTGTAATAAGGAGAAACTGTAATTGTTGATGAAATTTTCGCGCAAGTGCTGAATTTATATATCATAATAAATACAAATTTTGACTCTTAAAATCTTCAGCTGTTATTTCCACAAACACTTGCCTCATTCTGATTCCACATACTAATTGGGCATACGTCATCTCGATTTGGTTCCCAATAAGGAGTTAGGTGGGAGATAAAATGTGTATCATCATGCAGAAAGAATACGAAAGTCCCCTATAAAAACTTTACACAAGTCATTTTCTATAAAATATGTCTGTAAGATAGGACGGCTTTGTAAAGATCAATTTGGTCTTACCATTTTGATACAGGATAACAGGCTGGTAACATTGCCCGATCGGGCTTAGAAGCCCAATCAAGCTTTATTGCCCAATTGGGCTTAAATTTATGAAAAGAAACTAAGATTTATATAAATATTTCAAGAAACATTTAATGAATTGCTTTGAAAGTCCTACATACCATTTTGATACAGGATAACAGGCTGGTAACATTGCCTGATCGGGCTTAGAAGCCCAATCAAGCTTTATTGCTCAATTGGGCTTAAATTTATGAAAAGAAACTAAGATTTATATAAATATTTCAAGAAACATTTAATGAATTGCTTTGAAAGTCCTACATATCTTCAGCTGATGCTCCCTTGTTATAAACACCTACTTTTTATCCAAATAAAACTTACACCTTTTTGCTCAAGAGGCTTTGCTTATTTTACATTAAAAGTACATGGAAAGTAAAAGTGCCAGAATTCTGGCGCAAAAAGTGGCTGATTATGGTTGGGTGATGTTGACTTCTAACATACTGTAATGTTGCATGTAACATACAGCCGTGGCCATCAAACTGCAGCATTTCATATTAGTTTAACTACGTCTATACACCTTTCTTTCTAACAAAAAACGATACATCTGTCGATACATAAAGTGGAAGAATCCATTATAAAATTGCCGCTTAAAATAGGGGTGTCATTAGTACAGTCGCGTCGTTACTACATGCGCTTAAATTTATACCTGTCTTTACGTCATTTAATACAAAATGAAGACCAATGTGGCAGATCTTATGTACAAGGTAAAAAGATTTCAGCGTATCTAAAATCGAAAGACAGTGTCGTCTTTCTCTAGTCACATTTTTAAACTCTGAGCCAGTATGCATTTACTGTACATGACTCGGAAAGTAACTATATGTGCCAGTTTATGCACTGTCCAATCACCAGTCCGTAGGCTACGTCCGAATATTCTGATACTCAAAAGTAACAGAACCAGAAAACGATCTTCATGAATGATAACAAAACATACTTGTTCCTAAATTTGTCATAAAATGTTTTCTGTGAAATTGGTGTAGCGGCATAGAGTTAAGAAAGTTTTGAAGCAGCAGAACATTGGAGTCGGAGGAAATTATTACCAAACGATAGGTTCTCAAAGTGGTGAGGTTACACCTCAGTTTATCCTGAGAGTCCAGAAAAGCGTAGCTAATACCCAGTTCAAGTTCAGTATGAAATATCCGTGTTACTCAATAATAATTGTTGACAGGTTGTGCTGTAAAACTAATCTTCATAACCAGAGTTTAACCCGTAGATTCAAGGTTTTTTACGATGTCACACGAAGCTTTCTGAATCTCAAAATAAGAAAATGAAACACCATTTTATTACCGTGTGATATGTGTATTTGTAATATTTACAGCCCGTTGCAAAAATCCAAAATGATCTGAAGTAGCTACAATCCGCCGAGATGTTGTTTATATAGCCAAAATGAGAAGAAAGTATCTTTCCAAAATTGATAATTCGAGTCGCAGCACTTGTTATATATTCAAACACTTATGTCGTATTCGGCTTCTGACAAATTTACCTGCCTGCCGAAATCTTTACTTGTTCAAAATTGAAAAAATTTTCTCTGTGAAATCAATATTTCCAGTTTACATGTAATGCCAGCCCGACATTGAACACGAAACTTTTCTTTTGCGAATTCTGATTTTACTTTTAAAACCTATTGCTTCTCCTATCCTTTCATTTTCGGGAAAGATTTGGGGTTAATGAGTCTCGGAAAAAAATTCAAATCAACAAAAGTTGGACATGAAAATGAAACGAGTAATTTGATCTCGTATACAATTTGTTTATTTCATTAACATGTACATGTATTATACATGATGAAATTATGAACATTTGTGAATGTTCATTGACCAAACTTGATAGAATCACAGCGAGACCATGTTATCACGCTTTAACTATGTATTTTTACTTTACATTTTGATGTAAAAACATACAATCAATGATAAAGAAAACATATACTAACGAATTTCATTACAATAAAACGACGGGAAAACGACAAACTATGTGTGATTAAAACCCGAATGCTTTTGACACGGACATTTTGTTTCCAACTATCTGTCGTCCGTGTGACCGCTGCTCGCAAGTTGGTGAAATCACAAGAAATTCACAGAATTTACTTCATGTGTGTAATAACTTGTATTTACGAGTACAAATAAAACAGCGAAAGAATAATTTTTGTACTCTTTCGATCACATTCCGGGGAGCTGCATATGAAGGTCTTGGGGAAAATTTCTGTAGACACTCATCGGTGTCACTCTGTTTGTATAAGGGATGTCTGTTCATACCATGCTCGTAAAATACATGTACAGATCTATTTAAATACAAATGTATGTCCATTTTACATTGACACCGTAATGATGGGATTGTAATAGATCTATTATTGTTTTAATGTTTGAAGTTAGATTCTAAATTTTCAAGATGTGCGACTATTCAGTCACAGAAAGTACCAATATTTCCGTTTCAACTTTGTTACGTATTTTGTTAAACTTAACAGCATTGAGATGTATTTATTTATTTATCCCCTGCCAAAGGCGAAGGGGATATTAGAAATGGTCTTCGTCCGTCCGTCCGTCCCAATTTTGTCCGGAGCATAACTCCAAAAGGACTTGAGAGATTTTCTTCAAACTTCATACACTGACAGAGCACATTGGGAGGAAGTGCAGTGTGTAAGAACAATAACTCTACCTTGCCTACTTTTAGAGTTATTCCCCTTTTATCAGATTTACTTGAAAAACTTTGTCCGGAGCATAACTCCAAAAGTACTTGAGGGATTTTCTTCAAACTTAATACACTGACATAGCACATTGGTAGGAAGTGCAGTGTGCAAGAACAATAACTCTACCTTGCCTACTTTTAGAGTTATTCCCCTTTATCAGATTTACTTTAAAAGTTTTGTCCAGAGCATAACTCCAAAAGTACTTGAGGGATTTACTTCAAACTTAATACACTGACATAGCACATTGGTAGGAAGTGCAGTGTGCAAGAACAATAACTCTACCTTGCCTACTTTTAGAGTTATTCCCCTTTATCAGATGTACTTGTCCGAAGCATAACTCCAAAAGTACTTGAGGGATTTTCTTCAAACTTAATACACTGACATAGCACATTGGTAGGAAGTGCAGTGTGTAAGAACAATAACTCTACCTTGCCTACTTTTAGAGTTATTCCCCTTTATCAGATTTACTTGAAAAAAAATTCCGGAGCATAACTCCAAAAGTACTTGAGGGATTTTCTTCAAACTTAATACACTGACATAGCACATTGGTAGGAAGTGCAGTGTGCAAGAACAATAACTCTACCTTGCCTACTTTTAGTCAAATAGAAAAATATCATACCTATACTGATAATGAACATTAATATAATTTTGCAAACCTTCTCTTCATTGCCTTATTCTTTTTCCACTTACTTGAAAACTGTACTCAGCATGACCATAACTATACGGCTTTTTAAGGATTTCCTCTCACCAAGTAAAATGTACGAAAGTACAACCTTCAAGTAACTTCTTCCTGGTGGGGGGATTAACCATGTGTAACATGGCTCTTGTTACACAAATGTGAATACTTTTTAAACAATGCAACTCACACTAAAGGTCGGGTAGTACACATGTATTTATCGATCGATACCTGGCTACGGAGGTATACAGTATAGTACACCCCTATTTTGAGCGGTTATGTATAATAGAATCTTCCACTGAAAGTTGTATCGGATTTTAGCTAGTGTAAAACGTCTCTGTATGAAACTATACTATCGGGAAATGCTGTACAATTATTGCCACGGCTGTATTCTAGGACCTCAGAAATTATCTACAAAATACTTATCAAAATATTTACAAAAAGATAATTTCTATTGATAAATTTAAGCCTGATCAGGCAATAAAAGCCCAATCGGACAATTTTACCAGCCTGGTTAATACTAAGTTTTCTGTTAAGGTAGAATTTTCATTTAAGGACCATTTAAATCAGTTTATTGTTGTGCAAAACATCAATATAATGCAGTGACTGACCTAAAGACTGAATTAAGGTAATTGGTTTTGAGAAAAAAACCAGTTCATTTTTGATAAAAACACTAAATTTGATGGTAGGCATTTCATTTAAGGACTGTTTAGGCCAAACATTTTTAACACACCAGTACTGGCTTTTGTGTACATGAACCTTAATTGGCATAAGTTTACAAATCATTAAAAAAAAAACATCTTTATCTTTGATTAGCAACTGATTTTTAGCTCTTCTTTTCAAAGAAAAGCGGAGCTATCCTACTTGCCTCAGCATTGGCGTCACACCTTGGTTAAGTTTTTCGTACCATCCCACTGTTATTCAAAACCATTAGAGGTATGGCTTTGAAACTTACCATACTTGTTCACCAGGATAACCTCAATCCACAGACAGGCGTACATAACTCTGTCAATGTTTTTGTCAGAAGTATGCCACTTTTTATACTTCGTTTCGGGGGGTATATAGGAGTCACCCGGTGGTCGGTCAGTCAGTCGGTCAGGTGGTCTGTTGCATTTTCCTTGTCCGGAGCATAACTTGAAAACTACTAGTTGGAATTCAATACAACTTCATACAATGGTCAGGCACATTGAGAGGAAGTGCAGTGCACAAGAACAATAACTCCATCTTTACTAATTACAGAGTTATTGCCCTTTGTAATTTTTCCTTGTCCAGAGCATAACTTGAAAACTACTGGTTGGAATTCAAAACAACTTTATACAATGGTCTAGCACAATGTGAGGAAGTGCAGTGTACAAGAACCATTACTATATTTTGAGTAATTACAAAGTTATTACCCTTTGTTACTTTTCCTTGTCCAGAGCATAACTTTAAAACTACTGGTTGGAATTCAATACGGGTACAACTTCATACTATGGTCAAGCACATTGAGTGGAAGTGCACTGCACAGGCACCGTAACTCTATCTTGACTCATTACAGAGTTATTGCCAAGGACACTGTAGTTAATTTTGACAATTAAAACATAAACAGATTATGTAACAAGGATATTTGTGTAACCATTTAATTAATGCTGTACTCTGTGTGCTGTCAAACCTGGGAATGAAAATCATTCAAAGATGACTTAATAACTGTTCTTAGTTTAGAGGCAGTCTTGATTCACAAGTGCTTTTACTTGCATGTACAGTTTTCTTGGACTGTAGAGGTTGTCATAAACAATTTATGGCTGTACTTCAGTTTGCATAGATGTTGTATTAACTGTTAGTAGTAAAGTGTCTTTTATGTGACAATTGAAGTACTGCAAGGATCTATTCATTAAATAAATAATTTGATTAATTAATTAAAAAATAATTAATTAGATTGATTAATTAAGCCTAGCCTAGCCTAAAGTAGTCTGCCCTGTCCTGCCCTGTCCTGCCCTGCCCTGCCCTGCTCACTCACTCACCCTAGCCAGCCCAGCACAGCCAAGCTTTGCCTCCCCTAGCCTTTGCCTCGCCTCACCTAGCCTAGCCTCACCCAATGCAAAACCCTGCAACACCCGTTCCCTTGCAAGCGCTGCCCTGCCCTGCCCCTCACCTGCCCTGCACCTCACCTGCCCCGCCCTATCCCGCCCTGCAAACTCACCCTAGCCAGGCTAGCACAGCACACCCAAGCAAAACCCTGCCACACCCTGCCCTGCCCACTCTCTCACCCTAGCCAGCCCAGCACAGCCCAGCTTTGCTTGCCGAGCCTCACCAAAGCAAAAACCTGCCACACTCTGCCTCTCGCCTGCCCTGCCCCTCATCTGCCCCGCCCCACCCTGCCCTGTCAACTCATTCTAGCCAGGCCAGCACAGCACACCCAAGCAAAACAATGCCACACCCTGCCCTGCCCATTCACTCATCCTAACAAGCCCATCACAGCCCAGCTTTGCCTCCCCTAGCCTTTGCCTAGCTTCACCCAAGAAAAACCCTGCCATACCCTGCCCCTCGCCAGCTCTGCCCATTGCCACCTTGCCCCTAACCTGCCCTGCCCCTCACCTGCCCCATCCCACCCCACCCTGCCTGCTCACCATAGCCATGCCAGCAAAGCACACCGTAGCAAAACCCTGCCCCTCGCAAGCCCTGCCCCTCACCTGCCCCTCACCTGCCCTGTTCCACCCCACCCTGCCAACTCGCCCTAGCCAGTCTAGCACAGCACACCCAAGCAAAACCCTGCCCCTCGCCAGCCCTGCTCCACCCCACCCTAGCCAGGCCAGCACAGCACACCCAAGCAAAACTCTGCCACACCCTGACCCTTGCCAGGCCTTCCCTGCCAACTTGCCCTAGCCAGGCTAGCACAGCACACCCAAGCAAAACCCTGCCACACCCGGCCCTGCCCTGCCCTCTTGCCTGCCCTGCCCCTCACCTGCCCTGTCCTACCCCAACCAGCCAACTCACCATAGCCAGGCCAGCACAGCACACCCAAGGAAAACCCTGCCCCTCGACAGCCCTGCCCTGCCCTGCCCACTCACTCTTTACCCTAGCCAGCACAGCCCAGCTTTGCCTCGCCTCACTAAGCCTAGCCTCACCCAATGCAAAACCTGTTTCTGTGCAAGCCCTGCCCCTCACCTGCCCGCCTTATCCCGCCCTGCAAACTCACCCTAGCCAGCCCTGCAAACTCACCCTAGCCAGGCTAGCACAGCACACCCAAGCATAACCCTGCAACACCCTGCCCTGCCCTGCCCACTCACTCACCCTAGCCAGCCCAGCTTTGCTAGCCTCACCAAAGCAAAAACCTGCCACACTCTGCCCCTCGCCTGCCCTGCCCCTCATCTGCCCCGCCCCACACTGCCCTGTCAACTCATTCTAGCCAGGCCAGCACAGCACACCCAAGCAAAACCATGCCACACCCTGCCCACTCCATCCACTCATCCTAGCAAGCCCATCACAGTCCAGCTTTGCCTCCCCTAGCCTTTGCCTCTCCTCACCTAGCCTAGCCTCACCCAATGCAAAACCCTGCAACACCCATTTCCGTGCAAGCCCTGCCCCTCACCTGCCCTGCACCTCACCTGCCCGCCCTATCCCGCCCTGCAAACTTACCCTAGCCAGGCTAGCACAGCACACCCAAGCAAAACCCTGTAACACCCTGCCCTGCCCTGCCCACTCACTCACCCTAGCCAGCCCAGCACAGCCCAGATTTGCTTGCCGAGCCTCACCAAAGCAAAACCCTGTCACACCCTGCCCCCGGCCCTGCCCTGCCCACTCACTCACTCACTCACCCTAGCCAGCCCAGCACAGCCCAGCTTTGCCTCCCCTAGCCTTTGCCTAGCCTCGCCCAAGCATAACCCTGCCACACCTTGCCCCTCACCAGCCTTGCCACTCACGTGCTCTGCCCCTTGCCTGCCCTGCCCCTCACCTGCCCCACCCTGCCAACTCACCCTAGCCAGGCCAGTACAGCACACCCCAGCAAAACCCTGCCACACCCTGCCCTGCTCCCCTCCTGTCCATCCACGTAGGACTGTTATGATGATTTCTTTTAATAAAAATTTTCATCAGAACATAAGAAAGCCATGCTTCTGAGACAGAATATTAAGGACATCTAAATATTAAGGTATGGCCTCTGTTACTTTCTACAAAACATGTCTTTAAGGTACCTTGTTTATGTTGAGGCCAATTTGACCTTCCCATTTTTGACAAAAGTTTATATTTAGGCTAAGATTTCTGTTTAGGAAGAATGTTCATCCTTTAAGGACCATTAAAGTAAGTTTATTGTTATGCAAAACATGTCAATACAATGTGAAGTTAAAGTCTAATAGCTAGTAGTGAATGCCTTGAAAGGAAGTGGTAGGAGATTATAGAAGTAAATGTGTTACAAAGTCAAGGTTTCAAGGTGCCATAGCAGTCTTAATACCATTTAAGGCTTCTCATAGGGTAGTAGGTCAATTTAAGGATTGTTCAGGCAACTCATTTTTGACAAAAACTTCTTGTTAGCTAGTAGGTTAGTTTTATGGACTGTTCAGGCTACTCATTTTTTTACAAATGTAACTTCTCACGGAGTATAAGGTTCATTTTAAGTTTAACATACAATGTAAACAGTAATGGTTCTTCTGTACATACATGAGCCTTAATTGGCCTTGGGTTACTTCCCATTGAAAAGTTTATTCATCTTCTGACTTGAGTTTGTTAAGATTTCATTAATGACTGTATTTTTGTACCAATGTGATAAAATCTAAAACTAGCAAGCTTTCAGGGTTAGGCACAAGTTGATTGCCTTAGAGAAAGATAGCTAGTGGTTAGCATCATATAAAATGTATGCAGAAAGATCATTTGATGGTTTTTAGGTCAGTCACTATACAACAGTTTTGGTTTTGGGTCTTTTGACCATTTTTTGCTAAAATGTTTACATATTTGTAGGTCTGTAATCTCAATACTTGCTTTCGCTAATTTTTTTCTGTCTTCCCGTGAATACTCCCTCTGAATGTGCTTTATGGTTAGTCTGTCTTCAAGCTGGCTATGCCAAGCAGGCTTCCTAGGTTAGGCACACTAGGTTTAGTATCTTGTTAGCTGGTCTTAAACTGAGATATACAATGTACCCAGTAGACTGTCCAGTATAGTTATAGTCCAGTGTCCAGAGCTTTGTAGAGAGAAAGCAAGTGAGTGAGATTATATAATAGTCATATGACAAGAAGATTATTATTGTAGCTTCAGAAACAAAAGCATTCATGCCATTTGAATACATCTGTATTTAAAGGACAGTTTAGGCCAATAATTTTTGACAAAAACTTCTCATAAGGCAGTAAGATCATTTTAAGGACTGTTTCGGCCAACGATTTTTATACCCCCAAAACGAAGTTTAGGGGGGTATATAGGAGTCACCCGGTGGTTGGTCGGTCGGGCGGTCTGTTGCATTTTCCTTGTCCGGAGCATAACTTGAAAACTACTTGTTGGAATTCAATACAACTTCATACAATGATCAAGCACATTGAGAGGAAGTGCAGTGCACAAGAACTATAACTCCATCTTGACTAATTACAGAGTTATTGCCCTTTGTTACTTTTCCTTGTCCGCAGCATAACTTGAAAACTACTGGTTGGAATTCAATACAACTTCATACAATGGTCAAGCACATTGAGAGGAAGTGCAGTGCACAAGAACTATAACTCCATCTTGACTAATTACAGAGTTATTGCCCTTTGTTACTTTTCCTTGTCCGGAGCATAACTTGAAAACTACTGGTTGGAATTCAATACAACTTCATACAATGGTCAAGCACATTGAGAGGAAGTGCAGTGCAGAAGAACCATAACTCCATCTTGACTAATTACAGAGTTATTGCCCTTTGTTACTTTTCCTTGTCCGAAGCATAACTTGAAAACTACTGGTTGGAATTCAATACAATTTCATACAATGATCAAGCACAATGAGAGGAAGTGCAGTGTACAAGAACCATAACTCTATCTAGAGTATTTTCAGAGTTATTGCCCTTTGTTATTTTTTCTTCTCCAGAGCATTACTTGAAAACTACTTGTTGGAATTCAATATAACCTCATACAATGGTCAAGTACATTGAGAGGAAGTGCAGTGCACAAGAACCATAACTCCATCTTGACTCATTACAGAGTTATTGCCCTTTGTTACTTTTCCTTGTCCGCAGCATAATTCGAAAAGTACTAGTTGGAATTCAAAACAACTTCATACAATGGTCAAGCACAATGAGAGGAAGTTCAGTGCACAGGAACCATAACTCAATCTTGACTCATTACAGAGTTATTGCCCTTTGTTACTTTTCCTTGTCCGGAGCATTATTTGAAAACCTCTGGTTGGAATTCAATACAACTTCATAAAATGGTCAAGCACATTGAGAGGAAGTGCAGTGCGAAAGAACAATAACTCTATCTTGACTCATTTCAGAGTTATTGCCCTTTGTTACTTTTACTTGTCCGGAGCATTATTCGAAAACTATTGGTTGGAATTCAATACAACTTCATACAATGGTCAAGCACAATGAGAGGAAGTGCAGTGTACAAGAACCATAACTCCATCTTGACAAATTACAGAGCTATTGTCAAGAACAATATCGCTTTTTAGTTTGTTTGCAAGGTATTCTGTTACTACGAACTTTCTCAGTTTATAAAGCAGTCTTTTGGGGGTATTAATCACATTTAGTGATAGCTCTAGTTTATAAAAATTTTGTCAAGACGAAACGTTCTGTTAAGTTAAATCATCACTTTTCTTTAATCAGATTTTTTTTTTTAAATGTGACTTAGTTTGTTTCATTTAAAGGACTGACCTAAAAACTAATTATGCCAATCAATAAATAAAGTATTTTTCTAAAGGAAAAATATAATAATGCTAGAAAGGAATTATTCATACACAAGACAATTCCATCTTGGGAGATGTAATTTTTGAGTTCAAAATCAGGCATTTCATGTAATGAGTACTTAGAACAGCCATGTCTGTAGTCGTCTGTATTGCATTTCAATTTATGTGTTTCCCTTTCTTGTAAGTATTATATGCAGTTAATAACTAGGGCTTGACACTGGATGGTTTTCCTGCTTAATTTTTGTGGAACATTTTGGTATATTTAAATATTCAACTTGCTTAATACAAATGGTAAAATCTTAACATCCCCTCCTCTGCACTGCACTACTCCCATGCATGTTTAAGGCTTTTGCCAGTTGAAATTTGCAAGTCAAATTTTACAAAACAGAAAAGCATAAGTTCAAGTCAAATTTTTTGACTTGTGGCTCAGCTTTTTATGCCCCCGAAGGGTGGCATATTAAAATCACACTGTCTGTCTGGCCGTCTGTCCATCCCCACTTAAAAATTCGTGTCCGGACTGTAACTCTATCATGCATTGAAGGATTTTAAAATAACTTGGCACAAATGTCTAGCACATCAAGACAACGTGTCACGTGCAAGACCCACGTCCCTAGCTCAAAGGTCAAGGTCATACTTAGAGTTTGAAGGTAATGGATTCCTCAATATATGCATATATGCACACATTCGTGTCCGGACTGTAACTTTGTCATGCATTGAAGGATTTTAAAATAAATTGGCATAAATGTCTAGCACATGAAGACGACGTGTCGCGTGCAAGACCCACATCCCTACCACAAAGGTCAAGGTCACACTTAGTGTTTAAAGTAATGGATTCCTCTATATATGCATATATGCACACATTGCCAGACTGTAACTTTGTCATGCATTGAAGGATTTTAAAATAATTTGGCATAAATGTCTAGCACATGAAGACGACGTGTCGCGTGCAAGACCCACATCCCTACCACAAAGATCAAGGTCACACTTAGAGTTTATAGGTAATGCAATCCTGTATATACGCATACATTTGTGTCCGCACTATAACTTTATCATGCTTTGAAGGATTTTAAAATAACTTGGCACAAATGTCTAGCACATCAAGCGGATGTGTCGCGTGCAAGACCCAAGTCCCTACCTCAAAGGTCAAGGTCACACTTAGTGTTTAAAGTAATGGAATACTGTATGCATGGTTACTCTGTCATGCATGGAAGGATTTTAAAATTACATAGCACATTTATTGAGCACATGGAGAGGACACAGACTGTGAGACACCTCTTTCGGGGGCATTCGTCACTTGTGAGGGACAGCTCTTGTTTTATGTGAAAATAGTGAACATTTGCCGAGCCTGCTGACATTGTTTCAACATGATTGCACTTTGGCAGTTCAAGGTATGTGAGTGCTTCCATCTGTTAGGATGAGGTAACTTCCTCATGCATTGAAGGAGTTTGAATTTACTTGGCACAATTGTTTACCACAATGTGACAGCCTGTTGTGTGCAAGACCCAAGTCTGTAGCTGAAAGGTCAAGATCCCACTCTGAAACTAAAGGTCTGAAATGGACACACGAGTTCTTACTATGATTTTCATAAAAATCTTCTTTCTGTTCTTGATTTTCATAAAAATTGTCTGAAGGTACAAGACAATCTATGAGTAGACAGCAAATCGGCCAAGTCAGAATGAAAATCAGAAACACAAGTTCAAAGTATGTCAGAATTGATAATACCGGTAGTTATTAAGATAAGAATAAAATTTGCAGGCATAAACAAATTAGAAAAAAGCACTTAAAATGATTTGTTTCATGAAATTTACCCGTTGAGACCTGAGGAAATGAAATGGCTCCAGATGGAAAATACACCGCTACAAAAGTAACAAAGGAACATAACTTTGCTATAAATACATATAAATACATAGATTGTGACAGTATTTGGTTGGGATCATTCCTCTCCCTAAATATACATTCCTGCCATGAAACTTAAATAAAATCTAAATAAACAGAACCAAGATATGGCTCCCAATGGTAAAGAGTGGCAAGAAAATACCAAAACAATATCCCTTCTCCCCCTATGGCGATGAATAATTAGAATAATGCTGGCATAGTGTGTGATGTCGAAACGTTAAATGATGACATAAATTATGTCGTCAACATAATTGCAGTTAGTAGGTGTTAAAACAAAACGTCAGGAAATAGTTATAAGCAATGCATACAAAAGAGCCGCTTAACCTGTGGCAAAAAAACAACAGGTAACACATGGAAACAAATAATGTCATTTCAGAGACTATACAAAGAGGTGCAGGAAAGAATACATTGTTTGTTCGGTATCAAGTAATGTATTGGAATAAGATATTTAGATCACCCTTCATCTTACCTACACAAAAATTGTGCTTTTTATGAAAAGCACATGAAAATGCTACATGCAATGGTTAAATTACTTATCTGTCCTAGATACCTTCCTTTCATAAAGATACATACATGTTCTTTATTTCTTTGCAATACATGTATTAAAGATGTGTATTTGATAAAATGTTTCTGACTTAACATCTCAATATGAAGAAAACTGTACATTTATAACAATATTTTAGCATTTTTTTTGGGAGGTCTTTTGGTAGTCTATGGGTGTCTCCAGTAAATAGTAGGCCAAGAAAACAACATTTTGAAGTCAATGCAATTTGTTTTTGTCAATGTAATTTTACACTTCTAAAAACAGATTGTTATTTTTGGTAAGTTTTTTTTTGTAATAAAATCTTTAAAAAAAAATGTTTCAGCATTTATGACTGCTCCTACCATGAACTTTCAGCAAAATGCATTCCATAAAAGGCCCTGCCCTCAAGGAGAGAGTTTATAAAAAAGCCATTAGCTTTTTACTCTATCCTGTATGTACCAATGATATATGTTCATATTTTGTAAATGTTTTTAATTGATAAAATACTGTTTAAACTAAGGGCAGCGCCAATAAAGTTATTGTCTTCTGTCACATACTATCTTCATTTTTCCTTGATGAATCAGATCATTATGATTGTCATTCATTCGATCAAATCATTGATCAAACTATAACAGGTTTCTACTGGAAAATGTCCTGGACAGTGCTTGAAATAGTTCAGACCTAGTGATTGAAAGAATTTTCAACAGTTCCTGGGGTACTCCATAAGATATTCCAGGCCGTGCTAAAATATGTGGAAGAAATAGTCATGAATTCCATCCTTTGAAGATATTCTGGACTATGTTGGAATTTAGTACTCTGGAATGTGATCTCTAGTACCATGCTTCTGTGTGGGTTTCCTTGCTAGATATGGAAAATAAAGCTTAAAACTCCATGCAAATTTGTCATGGAATTTAATAGATACATGTATTTGCATAATGAACAGTGCCCTTTACATTTAAATACAGTCTTTTGGTTGAAGTTGCTCTTGTCGTAAAATAGAACCTTTATACACATAGCACATAGTTACTCACAGCAGGTGTCAGCATTAGATGTTAAAATACAACTAGATATTTTAGATGATTGCACACCACATATATTTCACTAATGCATATGGCATTATGAAAGTGGTTCAATCAATGAGTCTGTCCTGCATGAGGTTATGAAATGTGCGGCATACCTCATGATCCAGAAAGGACTTGGGAGTATAGTGGGTCCAGAAACACCAAACAAAAAGACACTTTTACTGGACTCGTGTATAATCCGGGAGAAGATAGGATAACTGGAGTATTTTCAAATATCTTCATACATGAGTATTTTCAAATATCTTCATACATTTGATTAAATAGATAGATTAGCTATACATTTTCAAAATTAAAAAACAAAGGTTAGCAATATATATTCAAAATTAAAAAAACAAACAAAGAAAAATATCAACGGTATCAAATTCCAGCATAGTCCGGAACATTTTTTAGCTTGACTATTCGAAGAATAAGGAGGCTATTGCACTCGCCCCGGCGTCGGTGTCGGCGTCTGCGTTGGTTAAAGTTTTTTGTGAAGTCAAATATCTTGAATACTATCAAAGGCATTGACTTGAAACTCAAACTATATGTTAACCATCAACATCTACACCTGAGGAAACAATCCCCATAACTCTGTTTTGATTTTTGACAGATTTATGCTCCTTTTTAACTTATAATTTTTGGTAAAAGTTTTTTATAAATTATATATCTTGAATACTATATAAGGTATTGACTTGAAACTCAAAGTATGTGTCTACCATCAACATCTACACCTGAGGAAACAATCCCCATAAGTCTGTTTTGATTTTCGACAGATGTATGCCCCTTTTTAACTTAGAATTTTTGGTTAAAGATTTTATAAAGTCAAATATCTTGAATACTATCAAAAGTATTGACTTGAAACTCAAAGTATGTGTCTACCATCAACATCTACATATGAGGAAACAATCCCCATAACTCTGTTTTGATTTTTGATAGATTTGTGTCCCTTTTTAACTTTAATTTTTTGTTAAAGATAGAATACTATAGAATGTAATGACTTGAAACTTAAAATGTATGTTAACTGTCAACATGTTCACCAATGTTTTTGATTTTTGACATATTTATGCCCCTTTTTAACTTAGAATTTTGTCACAGTTTTTACCAGACTAATATGGAAATACTCAAAATGGCTTTCTTTTGAAATGTTATAGAATAATTATGCAGCATGCAGCGGTGCTTTTTTAATTCTATACATATCAATTTTGATAAGTTACAAAATTATTCATGATAAAATATACAAGGTCATGTATTTCTTTGAAATTATCCCCCCATCCTCCCTCCAGTTGGCTTGCAGAATCCAGAGTAAGGCTTTGAATGCAATGTACATTTACAAAGGTCTTTGAACAAGTTTCATATCTTTGACCTTAATTCTTATAGACAATTACACAATACTCCTGTTCTTAGACAAAAACCCCATTTTACCAACAAGCTTTCGAATAGTCGAGCGTGCTGTCATGTGACAGCTCTTGTTTGTTTAAGTTTGAACCAGTGGAACTATCTGCATGGAATATCTTTCAGTCAAACCAAAATTGTTGAAGTGGTAGCATTGAAACTAACTTCCTAGTAAGCATTTCTGGGCTTGGCCAAATCCTTTTCCATCAGAAATATTTTTCATCACAACATGAAATATTTGCCAGGACACAGTGGAATGCATTTAATGTGTAATAAAACAAGACTACAGTAGCAATGATTACAATGAACGAAATCCTTTCAGGAAAATTGAAGTTGAATAGTAGAATACACCAACTTTCTCACTCTGTGCATAGTCAAGCCGGTTGACTTCAATGAATGAAAATAAATATTTCTGCAATGTTTTGTGACTGTTAGCTCATACACTTTTTAGCTCACTGAATTTTTATTCTTTTGAGCAAATTTGAAACCGGAAAAAAAAGAGTTGTACTGACTTTAAAACGGATCCTTCTGGACTATTTAACGAAAGACATGCATAGGCTACCCAAAGACACACCACCTGAAAACACCAAAATGTTACAATTTTTTTTTTATCTTTAGATGTCAAATCAGAAATATTTTAGCAAACGTACATCTACAAGTTTACAAAGAACTGGAGTAAAGTAAATATCTTTATGAAAGGAAGGTTATAATATACGAATCTAGCCTTTTCATGTGCTTTTCAGCTACGTTGCACAAAGTGTCGGGTCGAGCTATTATGACCACACACTGTCCGACAACAGTCATTTGTTGTCCATCCCTCCACTATTTCTTTCATTCTATCTGAAACCACAGGGCAAATTTTGATGAAACTTAACTTTACCATAAAGCTCTATCAAAGTTGTTCAAAGAATTCCATTTCATGCAGAACTCTGGTTGCTATGGCCACAAATTGGAAAAACTTTAAAAATCTTCTTATCTGAAACCACAAAATGATATTCAAAAAATGAAATTACCGTATCATGTTCATTCTTTATCATCTCCATAGTAACAAAAGGAATGTCTTAATTATTCTAATTATTCATCGCCATATGGAGAGAAGGGATATTGATTTGTTATGCATATTAAAATCGCACTGTCTGTCCGTCTGTGCGTCCCCACTTACAAATTCGTGTCCGGACCGTAACTCTGTCATGCATTGAAGGATTTTAAAATAACTTGGCACACATGTCCAGCACATCAAGACGACGTGTTGCGTGCAAGACCCACATCCCTACCTCAAAGGACAAGGTCACACTTGGAGTATGAAGTTTATGGAATCCTCTATATATGCACACATTCGTGTCCGGACTGTAACTTTGTCATGCATTGAAGGATTTTAAAATAACTTGGCACAAATGTCTAGCACATTAAGACGACATGTCATGTGCAAGACCCACGTCCCTAGCTCAAAGGTCAAGGTCATACTTAGAGTTTTAAGGTAATGGAATCCTCTATATATGCATATATGCACACATTCGTGTCCGGACTGTAACTCTGTCATGCATTGAAGGATTTAAAAATAACTTGGCACAAATGTCTAGCACATCAAGATGACGTGTCCCGTGCAAGACCCACGTCCCTAGCTCAAAGGTCAAGGTCATACTTAGAGTTTGAAGGTAATGGAATCCTCTATATATGCATATATGCACACAATTGTGTCCGGACTGTAACTTTGTCATGCATTGAAGGATTTTAAAATAATTTGGCACAAATGTCAAGCACATCAAGAGGACGTGTCACGTGCAAGACCAACATCCCTACCACAAAAGTCAAGGTCACACTTAGAGTTTATAGGTAATGGAATCCTGTATATATGCATACATTTGTGTCTGGACTATAACTTGATCATGCTTTGAAGGATTTTAGAATAACTTTGCACAAATGTCTAGCACATCAAGCGGATGTGTTGCATGCAAGACTTAAGTCCCTACCTCAAAGGTCAAGGTCACACTTAGTGTTTAAAGTAATGGAATACTGTATATGTGGTTACTCTGTCATGCATGGAAGGATTTTAAATTGATATAGCACATTTATTGAGCATATGGAGAGGACACAGACTGAGGCACCTCTTTCGGGGGCATTCGTCACTTATGAGGGACAGCTCTTGTTGTTCTTCTCTTTGTCACACTTTTCCCTTAAAAGCCATATCTACTCAGATTTATTCAAGTTTGGCAGGAATGTATGTTTGGGGAGGTGAATGATTGCCACCAAATGCTGTCACAATCCATGTATTTATAGCAGAGTTATGTTCCTTTGTTACTTTTATAGAGGCATATTTTCCATCTGGAGCCATTTTATTTCCCCATGATTCAATGGGTAAATTTCATGAAACATGAAAATTAAATCCCTTTAAGGTAGTTCCACACCTTACGGCTGAATATTTCAACCTCCTTAGAAAACGGTCATATTTTGCATATGCAGTCTACGATGTATGTACTTTAATGTGATGCTATTTGATAAGAACACGCTTACGCGACGTTGACGTCATGACGTCGTCAAGCAGTCTACCCAATTTATGTGGGCGCTTATATACGAACGTTCGTACCTGTGGTATTTATGAACAGATTCTGAAGATTCAAGTTTCATTTTTAGCTCGACTATTCGGAGAATATGGAGAGCTATTACAGTCACTTGTGCGTCGGCGTCGGCGTTGCTTCTTTGGTTAAAGTTTTGCCTGCTAAGTACTATCATGCACATATCTCAGTTACCACTTATGATATTGACTTGAAACTTTGTTCATGTCTTTAGGGGTGTCATACAATCAAGGCAGATAACTCTTGAAAACATTTAATACAAATTATGGCCCTTGTTTGACTTTGAAAATTTGGTTAAAGTTTTGCCTGCTAGGTACTATCATGCACATATCTCAGTAACCACTTACGATATTGTCTTGAAACTTTGTTCATGTCTTTAGGGGTGTCATACAATCAAGGCAGATAACTCTTGAAAAATTTAGTACAAATTATGGCCCTTGTTTGACTTTGAAAATTTGGTTAAAGTTTTGCCTGCTAGGTACTATCATGCACATATCTCAGTAACCACTTATGATATTGACTTGAAACTTTGTTCATGTCTTTAGGGGTGTCATACAATCAAGGCAGATAACTCTTGAAATCACTTAGTGCAAATTATGGCCCTTGTTTGACTTTGAAAATTTGGTAAAGTTTTGCATGCAAGGTACTATCATGCACATATCACAGTAACCACTTATGGTAGTTATATCAAACCTTGCAATAGTGTGCAGGGTAAATTTTGTATCAAACAATTAATTTCCTAAAAATTAAATCAATAGTTATAGATTTTGACTTTTTTTATGATTCAACTTTCCTAGTTTATACTTAATAGTTAGCAGAATTTTGTTTTGCTATTATACTGATAAAAGTTTTTTTTATTAGCAAACACCCACAATAGTCGAGCGTGCTGTCTTATGGACAGCTCTTGTTTATGTTACAAGTATACACAAATTTTAGTTGCATGTTTATTACATAATGAGTGCATTTTCAGTATGCCGACTATTGCAACAATCTTGACGTAAATAACGTCGTATTTTGGAAGGTACTCGTGATATATTTTGCCGTTTCGCGAAGAATTTTGTCTGGTGACCCCACCTGAAATTTTGATATATTGCCACCACATAGTAGTTTATTCAAATTATTAAATAAAATCGATAGGTAATCGAAGTCAATTTTTTGCAAAAGGTTGTAGAAGAGAAAATATTATTATACTTCTTTATATATGACGTACAATAAAGATGAGATACGATCAATGTTCATAGTGCAAAACAATCAAATTGTTTTCACAGTTTTACTTGTAAAAAGGCGCAAAAGTATAATGCACGACGTTAAGTGAATTCACATACCGTTCCGGAAGTTAATTTATTTAAACATGATGGCTTTCCGAAAGAGAGGCCGTTCTGTATAATCTTTAAAGAGTGAGTCCAAACTAGTGCCTGTCCAAAGTGAAGTCGATGCTTCCGGTGATTGTAAAAATAATCAATCTTCCTGGAGGAACGCGGTCGAATAATAGAGCTTGGGTATTTCGCGGATCAGAATATGCGAGAACTGTAATTCGTCGGTACATTTGGCAGACCAAAAATGGGCTAGCATCATTCTTTGATGTCAAGTGCCGGCAATACAGTTTCACTACAGCAGTCACAAGCGGCAAGCGGCATAAAGTAACCCAAGACGCTAGTTGTCGCTGCTTCGATTTCAATACAAAGATGGCAGCAGGTAAACACACATTTTTTCACCTGTTTATTAAAAAGCATGTTTTCCAGATATATACTTTGAAATTTAGACTTCAGAATATCTTTTTAGAATTCACAGTTAAAGGGTAGCGCATTTTATCAATTTTCCTTCTTTTTATGCAAAGCGGTAAAAAGCGATTTCAAGCTATTCGTTCTTTCTCCATAACACGTACATGTGAAACAAAAGTATTGTTAGTATATGACATAACATGTACTACGATGACCACATCCTCTGGCATGCCTATGACTTAAGTTTAAACTACATGTTATACAAATGAAGATGACATAATTTGGGTTGAAACTACCCGACGTATAACCGTTATCATTTGTGCGCAGTAGATAAGTTCACTGAGCTGCGTGGTCGTTTGGGTGAGATAACTTACTTGTAATAACTAAACCTCCCGCTGGTTAATTTTATCCCTGAGTTCGAGCCCCACTATTGCCATTTTGTCCATGGAAAATGCCGCAAATAGTGATATTAGACATCTCTGTAGCTTCGGTACTATTTGGACTATCATGAAAAGATATTTTCAGCCATGCTGAACGCTGGTGTTGGTGAAACCCAGATTTCAAACATTTTGACGGAGCTCAACATATCTCGGTCTAGTGCAACAACAATAAAGAAGTGCGAACGTGAAATTGGATCTACTATTGAGAAAGTTGCTCAATAGTCTTGTTCTGATGTTCTAACGGAGGAAAAGGCTGTCTTTATGAAGTAAAGCATACTAATTTAATTTGCGTTGATGTCAATACTATAAAGGAAATGATCAAGGCATTGGCAGTCATTTATAACCTGTTATGCCCCGATAGGCGGTTACTTTTTATGCCCCCGAAGGGTGGCATATTAAAATCGCACCGTCTGACCGTCTGTCCGTCCGTCCGTCCGTCCGTGCGTCCCCACTTACAAATTCGTGTCCGGACTGTAACTTTGTCATGCATTGAAGGATTTTAAAATAACTTGGCACACATGTCTAGCACATCAAGACGACGTGTCGCGTGCAAGACCCACATCCCTACCTCAAAGGTGAAGGTCACACTTGGAGTATGAAGGTTATGGAATCCTCTATATATGCACACATTCGTGTCCGGACTGTAACTTTGTCATGCATTGAAGGATTTTAAAATAACTAGGCACACATGTCTAGCACATCAAGACGACGTGTCGCGTGCAAGACCCACGTCCCTAGCTCAAAGGTCAAGGTCATACTTAGAGTTTGAAGGTAATGGATTCCTCCATATAAGCATATATGCACACATTCGTGTCCGGACTGTAACTTTGTCATGCATTGAAGGATTTTAAAATAACTTGGCACAAATGTCTAGCACATCAAGACGACGTGTCGCGTGCAAGACCCACGTCCCTAGCTCAAAGGTCAAGGTCATACTTAGAGTTTGAAGGTAATGGATTCCTCTATATAAGCATATATGCACACATTCGTGTCCGGACTGTAACTTTGTCATGCCTTGAAGGATTTTAAAATAATTTGGCACAAATGTCTAGCACATCAAGACGACGTGTCGCGTGCATGACCCACATCCCTACCACAAAGGTCAAGGTCACACTTAGAGTTTATAGGTAATGGAATCCTGTATATATGCATACATTTGTGTCTGGACTATAACTTTATTATGCTTTGAAGGATTTTAAAATAACTGTGCACAAATGTCTAGCACATCAAGCGGATGTGTCGCGTGCAAGACCCTACCTCAAAGGTCAAGGTCACACTTAGTGTTTAAAGTAATGGAATACTGTATGCATGATCACTCTGTCATGCATGGAAGGATTTTAAAATTACATAGCACATTTATTGAGCACATGGAGAGGACACAGACTGTGAGGCACCTCTTTCGGGGGCATTCGTCACTTGGGAGGGACAGCTCTTGTTTGTATTTTAGGACATATTAACGCCAGTGTCAACCGTATTCCGGTCATTTCTATAGACTGGCAGTTTATCTAACCCTCGTTCATTGGAAGAACGAGAACTCGATCTCTATCCTCCGTAAGAAACTGCCAACTTTCACATATCAAAAGACATGGTATGAGCAGGACTCAAACCCACGACCCTCAATCTATGAGAGGTAACAGTGATTTAAAGTCAGCGGCTCTAACCACTTGATCACGGAGGAACACGAGAAATGACTTAGAATATAATCTTATTGTTTCGTGTTGCCTCCACGTTTACATTATAATCAGCAGCGCTAGTTGATAAGTCTGACACCCGTAAAGGGTCTCCCCATGCATGTTAGTTAATGACATACATATTTTAAAACGGTGAATATCACATCATAGCCAATGCCTTACAAGTCCATAATTGTATATTATTTCATGCTAACTAATGAAATACTCCATGATGTACCAGTTGAATAAAAAGTGATGATTTAGATATCATTTAGTCACAGTGATAGTGATATAGGTCTGCCATAACTTCTTTTGGTGATGAATATAAATGATTCAGGTTTTGTGATAATAGCGTCGCGCTCATGATATTAATATTAAATTGTATCACTTATATAAAAGGAGTATTTAAATTAGTGTTTCTCAATACAACAGTTACACCTATTAGTCATTATAGAAGTGGCATGAACTTCGTTTTGTATTTTTATGCCCCCGAAGGGTGGCATATTAAAATCGCACCGTCTGTCCGTCTGACCATCTGACCGTCTGTCCGTCCGTCCGTGCGTCCCCACTTACAAATTCGTGTCCGGACTGTAACTTTGTCATGCATTGAAGGATTTTAAAATAACTTGGCACACATGTCTAGCACATCAAGACGACGTGTCGCGTGCAAGACCCACGTCCCTAGCTCAAAGGTCAAGGTCATACTTAGAGTTTGAAGGTAATGGATTCCTCTATATATGCATATATGCACACATTCGTGTCCAGACTGTAACTTTGTCATGCATTGAAGGATTTTAAAATAACTTGGCACAAATGTCTAGCACATCAAGACGACGTGTCGCGTGCAAGACCCACGTCCCTAGCTCAAAGGTCAAGGTCACACTTAGAGTTTGAAGGTAATGGATTCCTCTATATATGCATATATGCACACATTCGTGTCCGGACTGTAACTTTGTCATGCCTTGAAGGATTTTAAAATAGTTTGGCACAAATGTCTAGCACATCAAGACGACGTGTTGTGTGCAAGATCCACATCCCTACCACAAAGGTCAAGGTCACACTTAGAGTTTATAGGTAATGGAATCCTGTATATATGCATACATTTGTGTCCGGACTATAACTTTATTATGCTTTGAAGGATTTTAAAATAACTTGGCACAAATGTCTAGCACATCAAGCGGATGTGTCGCGTACAATACCCAAGTCCCTACCTCAAAGGCTAAGGTCACACTTAGTGTTTAAAGTAATGGAATACTGTATGCATGATTACTCTGTCATGCATGGAAGGATTTTAAAATTACATAGCACATTTATTGAGCACATGGAGAGGACACAGACTGTGAGGCACCTCTTTCGGGGGCATTCGTCACTTGTGAGGGACAGCTCTTGTTATATATTTCTTTTCAATACACTAAACACTTACAGACAGACAGACCCTCTGATCCTGATTATACGATCAATATAATATCTGTGTCTATTAACTACATGTATGCATAAAGTATTGGCATTGTCACGCATTTACATGATATTTGAACAAAAACGAAACGATGTATAGAATTTGGGGTTGCAAATAAATCTTGCAGGATTTGCAAATCAACTAAAACAAGTCTCTAACACGAAGTCATGACTGTAGAAAAATGTAAATGAAGGATGTATGTACATGTGCAAGGTAATTTATAAAAAGTATTATGGTAAACTAACGAGGTTGTAAACAAACTATCTCAACTAAGTCTTACAGAATATTTATTAACCAATTCGTTCCTAGTGTCTACTAAAACATATACAATGTAGTTTCAAGCAGCTACGTTCCGAAGCAGACGACACTTTGGTTGTCGTCTGGTCAGAATTTAGTTCGTCAGTCTGTTGGATCACCATTACGAATAATGCCTTTGTTTAGATAAACAGAAAGGCATAAATTGGAAATCAAAAGATCCCATTTTAAAAATACATGTATATGTATAAACGGATTAATTGCTGTCGGCGCAACACTCATGATCAGTAAACTTACTAACCGTAAAATATTATTGCTTTCAATTATCTATTTTTCAGGTAAATGAACAGCATAATGTGAGCCCAGGAAAGTATACGCTCGATATGTTCATAGGGTTGGGTGGAAAGCGTGAACGCCAGCGGACAAAACAAGAAACTGGACAATTCAAGAAATGACGCCTTCAGTTGAAGGAAAAAAAACGGCAAGGCCAGGAATTTCGCGAGAACCTTGTGTTTAAGGCGTTGCCTCCAGAACGGGAAGTCCTGTGTTCGAATCGCATCCGGTGTGCCATTGAGTAAATGTTTTAAAGTACATTCCATGTGGCTAATGTTTCCTCTCATGATCAGCGATAACATATTAACATAAGATCAGTGTTGCTTTAATATAAAACTTATATTATTAAATAGATTTATGACTTTAAAAATGTTTTTTTTGTTTGTTAAGACAGCATCCGGTTGTAAAGAAATAAACCATTGCCTGATATTGCAGTTGAAATAACGACGTTAACGTTACATATTGACGCACAAAAATAACGCATAACTGTAACTAAATTTCAAAATTAAAAAAAATCTACTTAGATGACCTATTGATTTTTTTGGATATTTTGAACCATCTACACTATGGTAGTAATATATTTGAAAAATAAGATTGGGTCACCGGACAAACTTTTTTGTAAAACGGCAAAACGTGTTCAGAGGTAGCTGATAAATACTACGTTATTTACGTCAAAATTGGCGCAATATCATTCGAATTACCAATAAATATATTCAATATTTCAAAAATATGCAATAAAAAGTTAGGCTTAAATGTTTCTGGAGAAATAAAACTTTAATCTTCAAAATACGTTCATAAATACCAGAGAAACGAACGTTTGTATGAAAGCGCCTAAAGAAAATGGGTAGACTGCTTGACACATCATGACGTCAACGTCTCGTGAGCGTGTTCCTATCAAATAGCAACACATTAAAGTACATACATCGTAGACTGCCTATGCAAAATATGACCGTTTTCTGAGGAGGTTGTAATTCAGACGTAAGGTGTGGACCTACCTTAAAGTGCTCTCTCTAATTTGTAAAATAACAAAGACTTTAAAATTATATTTCTCTGAATGGAATTACAGTGTGCTCAAATAATTTAATGATGACCTCTTTGTAATATCCTGGCTGTTACCACATACACTCTCTGCCCCACCACCTCTGCTAACTGGAGGATTGGGGCCAGATATTTAGAAAAAAAAATCTGAAAAGGGTTGTCAGAATTTAATTGTGTTTTGCACAAATAACCAACTTCATACTCTATATTTGAAAAAAAAGAAGATAGTATTTTTTTCCAGAAATGAGGTCCTTAACAATTGTGTAGATTCCATGTAGAAACTTAAGAATTTTTGTGTACTAAAACTGGATAATGCTGATTAAAGTTAACTTACAACAATTAAGTTCTTTTTAGCAGAAAAAATGATCCCCCTCAGAGAAGAGGCCTCAATGAGATGGTGAAATTCATTTCAGATTTTAATTATGTTTGGCACAGCTTTGTAGAAACTTGATTTGCCTCATTCAGCAGGGGATATGAATTCATTAGATTTGCTTGTTTTCATTACTTTTCTCAACACTGACATACTTGGATGTTATATTTCAGATTTTCATTCTGACATGGGCAAAATTGCCATAGATTACTCATAGATTGTCTTGTACCTTCAGAAAAACTTTTATGAAAATCATGAAATGATAGTAGGTAAACCTTTATGAAAATCAAGAAAATTTTATGCAATGTTGAAGGTTTTCACACTAAAGCCACTTATATACACTGATTATGTACATGATAAATAGTACTTTGTGATCAAGTTTCAACACAATTAGCAATTGATCTCTCTATACCTTTCAGAAGATCTACGTTGTATTAAGGAGAGCTTTGTCATCTTCTTAGACTCTTTATCAGCTTTTCATGCCTTTTTAGGAATTCCCTTGTGTGTAATTTCCTGGAATGGATTTCTCAGGGGATAGAACATAAGATGGAGTTGTTACATGTAACATTTGATTTCTGTATATCATGGGTGTCCTCTCTCTTTGTATGCAATTTCTTCAGTACCTTTAGAGTTATGCTCAGGACTAGAGAATGTAACAGAAACTCTTATGCTATATTTCAGAATGAGTGTCTCGTATTCATTATCTTGCATAAAAGAGAAAAGTAACACAATCTATTCAAAACAAGTTCTGTAAATTCATAGCAGTATGTTGAAATGGATGTAACAAAGGACAGAAACTTTTAATTTGAAACATTGTCACAAGTTTTCCTCATTTTGAAAGGCTGCTCACTATATTAACTGTCCCCAAGGAGAATAGGAAAGCATCAGTCGGGTTTATTTTGGCAATGAGAGACAAAGCAATCTCTTGTGCAAAGTTGAAACTGGGCAAGATGGGATATGTAGTGATGTACAAGATTGTAAAGGAGGTGGTTTCCAGATGGTTAGCAGAACAGTTCAGGGGCAGGCAGATGCTGACATGTCAGCCTTCCCAGGACCAGGAATAATCTGTGACCTTAAAGGTAACAACAGTTCTGAAGGTATAACTTTTTTTCTTCCTTAAGACTGTGAGCATATACTCAACTCCTTGAGGATTGTACCATGGTCCTTTAGAGTTTTATACATCCATTGTGATGGACTATATTGTTGGATCTCACTCAAGTTAAAGGACTAGCCAAATTGCTTTTTTAATTGTCAAATTTGACAAATTTGGAGCTTTCTGGTCTTTAAATGAAATTATTCTTAAGTAATCTTGTCTAAACTTGCTGTAAATGTTCATATTTTCAAGTTCAATAACTAGCCAAATTGCCATAATCACTTTGGTGTTATTGCCAAAATTGGACCAATTTTCAGTTGTCCAATCTCTAACTTCCACCATTTCTAACCAATCTTCCTAGCTGCCATGGATGTTTATCTACATAATAGCTAGGCAACATTTGATAAAAGTCAAATTGCCTGAGTCAGTTTTGAGTTATTGCTCTTAATTGCCAAATAATGCTACCTTTCATTTAAATGTCTGAACTCTGAAGTAAACTTTGTGTGACCGTTTATCAGCACAATATTTGACCAAATTGGATAACCAGTCGGATTGCTAATTTCAGTCCAAAGTTATCATCTTTAATGTGATGTAGGCCATAAAACTTGACAGGTGTATTTTGTGACAGTTTGACACTTGTTAACATTCTGAAAATCACTCGGTAATCAATACAACCACATGTGCACAACTTCTCATGCTGACTAACATATCTGTAGAAGTGTCAAGTCTGTAAATTCTTTAAAATTTAATCAGTTGGATGGATCAACAGCTGAAAATCTTTATCTGTTAAAATAGGGATCTTTAATAACTAAATCTGTCAGTTTACTGGGCAAACTTTACATACAATGTATTTTGTTTTCCAGTTACAGTAATTGGTTATAGTGAAACGTTCATTACACTAATTTCCTTGTGTCTTTGTATTTTCAGATATGTAACATCACTGAAGCCTGGTGGACTAACAGTTGAAGTGCCAGTTGAAACAAAGTTTTGACAAACAGAATATTTTTAAATTTTATTTGTCAAATTCAACAATATATTATACTGTGTTAAATAGAATGTGGTATGTGCATAAAAGATGCTGGCAACTTTTGTAAGTATGGAGTTGAAAGATTGTATCCAACTTTAATGAAAGCTCTCATTTAACTTGGGACCTCAGATTATCAGTTTGACACCATTTTCCAGACTTGCTTTTTAGCCATCAGGATCGCTCACTGTCTGTAGTACATCATCCGTCTGTCTGTCCATCATTTCCTTCAAACAACATCTCTGAAACTTAATGGTGATGATATTTGACAGGAATGTTCCTTGCGTGAAGCTCTTAGATATTTGGCAGGTAACATTGTCTAGAGGGCCTCTAATAAGGGTGTTGAAGTGAACAATAAATCATATTGGATTAAGAAACTGTGTTTAATAGAAAGTGGAATGGGCATAAAAATCTAATTTCTTTTCTAACATAGTATACAATTACCATTTTCACACCACGTATCACAAGGCATTTTCCAGATTTGTTTTTTATGCTCCCAAAGGTGGACATAGGGAAAGAGATTCATATAAGCTGTATAGCTTTCTTCTCAATCCTGGAAGCTGTTTATAGATGTATTGTATTTGTTCATGCTTTGATACGGATCGTACCGATGATAGCCTCTTTAGAGGATGGTGGACCCAATAAGCACAATTACAAACAAAACATGCTTTGATAAACGAATAAATAATGTTTAAACTAAAGGTGGACATATTAAAATCGCACCGGCTGTCTATCTGTCCTTGCATTTACATGTCTGGGCTGTAACTTTGTCATGCATTGAGGCAAAAAAAAAAATTAAATTCTGTCCCTACCCTACCTAGCATTCTAGGGACCGTTGCCCTAAACGCAGATTGTTTTTTTCCAAACTATAGAATTTTTTTCAATTTAAAAAAAAAAAAAAAAAAAATTTGCAATACCCTACCGGAAATTTTTGGGACTGTTGCCCTAAACACGGATTATTATTTTTTGGCCTTGGAAGAACTTTAAATGCATTAAGAAGACGTGCCACATGCAAGACCCACGTCCGTACTTCAATGTCGACGTCACACAAAGAGTTTAAAGGTAATGGAATCCTGTATATATGCACACATTCGTGTCCACACTGTAACTTTGTCATGCATGGAAGGATTTTAAAATTACATGGCACTATGTTAAGCACATGGAGAGGACACAGACTGTGATAATTACTTTATTTTGGCATTCGTCACTAACCAGGGACAGCTCTTGTTAGATCTATTACTTAATAATGAGATTTATTAACTATAAAATTGGCCATTTGGTTCCAAAATGTTTGGTCTGAAAACGAGGTAGGATGGTCTCAATAGAGGAACTTTACTATAACCAATGGTAGCCAGGTGAACAGTATAGAGCCATCTTGGTCCTCTTGTCTAAAAAAACAAGTCGTAAAAGTCATTAAGCTTAGCATCCTTACATTGACCTCTTTCTAAAAATAGAAAATGGCCCTGGTCCACTGCACGCATAGGTCACTATTTCTAAAATAGAATAATCTTCGGATGAACCACTTGTTGGAAAGTCATCAAACTTGCTCTGTAGCATCCTTTCAATGACTCCTTTTTTCAGGAAAAATGTTTCCAGTCCACTGCCCACAGGGGTTTTGACTAAAATATCTTGGTTAAAATTTAAAAAGTCACCCTTTCAGCTAGGTACATTATCATTAGGTATATTATTAATTATGTCCGTCAGTAAGAGAAATGCTGGTATAACTCATTTCATACATGTGCTCAAACAATCCGCTGTGTTTTATGCTTCTTTTTTTTACCATAAATTTCACGCAGTATAAATCATTTATAAATTGACCTAAATTAAGCTGGTCATTTTAAACAGTATTATCACATTGGGATCAATCACGTGATTGATTGAAATAAAATTATATAATTTCAATGAAATGTTTACTTCATGCTACTGTTGCAGAACACAATCGGACAAAACAGTTTCAAACATTCATATTGGAATGTCATATTGCAAGTAGCATCTGGAAAAAAAAATACAGAGAAATCTCAGCACTGTTGTACCAAACCTTAGTACAGACACTAAACTTTTGGCTGTAATTGAATATTGATTTATTGAATACAGCATTTCTTTTAACAAAATAGGCAACTTGGAAATAATAAAATAAATATACATTGTAATGCCAATAGACTGTCCACCCTAATAAACTCTCTCACTGGATCAAAGACCAGGGAATATTTCAAAATACCAGAATGTAATGATGCAAGGGAAATAACCCAATTTTGTTTCATCAAATCTATTAACTTGGCTTTCAAACAAGTGTGATATCCTATAAGTGTGTACTTTCATCTGTTCAGTTTTCAGTTGCCAACCAGTAGAGACCATTGGGGACTATATGTTTGATTGTTTCTGTCTGCATGTATCCTGGCTGGAACTTCTAAAAGCATATACCAATTTTCAAATAATATCACACACTTGTTGCACAGAACATAAAGGTGTGGTAGGTACCACTTTTGATGAGCATTTTTATCAAGGTCCGTCCAAAAGAGCACTTATGTTAGCTTAATATCTGGATGAGACCACACACATACAGTTAGCTTTTATGTCAAGGTCACACTTTGGGCTTAAAATCTGTAACGTAGAGCATCATACCAATACTTCGTGTCAAAGCGGTAACTTCTACATAACATGCATAGACTGATTTTGAAATAATTTCATACAATTATTGCCCATAACCAAGGATGTGTCATGCATCACATCTGGGGTGATACATGGTTATATACAAGTTCTTCGTGAGTGGTGACTTTTACATGCACTGATTTTGAAATATCTTCACAATTATTCGTTGTCCACACCACAAGGTTTGCCATGCACAACAACCAAGAGCTACTTTGTAGGCCAAGGTCACATTATGGCTCAAACTTCTGAAGGCTTTGTTCTGGTATTTTGTGACTGGGCTGTCACTTCAAGGTCACATTTCAGGGGTAACCAGATTTGAATCGTAGTATGCCAACCTCGCACTTATGATCCACCTAAGAGAAAAGTGTGTAAATAAAATGTATTTGTGTTGAAGTAAGTTCTAAAAGTAGCAATGCAGAATATATGATTTAAATGAAACAAACATCTAGAAAACGAAAGAACGTGTACCATTTACTGTAGTCGGCACCAAGATGCTAACTTAAGGGCATGTCTAAACAAGCCAGTGATATATTTCTACCCCCCCCCTCAAATTCCCATAATTCTATCTGCCCTATTAGAACCCATGCATTATTCGAAATAAAGCTTGGTCCCCCCGTCACTTTGAATAATCGAGACTCGACTGTAAGTAGTTGTGTGACAAAATGCCATAAAAGCACCATTTTCTTTTCAGTTATTTTTGTGTTTACCAATTTGAGACATCAGTGATGTAGAAAATTGAACATTTTGCCAGAAAAAAACTCCGCTAATAATGTCTTTTCAGGTAATGTACTAAGCTGTATAACAAAATTTGAATTGCCGGTCTAAGGAAGTATTTTGAAACCCACAGAATAATGACGCCCCGTCCCCAGCCTGCCTGCTCGCGTCGATATTTTATAGAAAAAAATGGCCTCTTTTCTGTAAAATAACGACTCTGTTGTAGAAAAGTGACCCCCTTTCTAAAAAAAAAACATATTTTGAGTATTGAGTATTTTGCCGCTGCGTTTGTCGTTGTTGCTGCTGCTGTAACTGCAACAGCGAGGAAATTCATTGTAATGAGAGTAGAAACATCGACTGTCACAGTTCCAAGCTCAAAACTGTTGCAAATGAATAAATGCTTAATTTTAACTTCTGCCTACCTATTTTGGTAGCTGCTATTTAACAGCGATTGTTACACGTTTTGTAATAAAACACGCATTTATTGGTATTTTGCTTCCCAGGGGAGAGCATATAGTCACTGCATTGTCCGTCCGTCCGTCACACGAAGAATAACTCGAGGAATTTCAACTTGAAACACAGATATAAATGAGAGGAAGTAGAGCCCGTAAAACTAGCATATTTGTTTTAGCAGTATCGTCTGTCCTTCGGTCTGTAAGTCTACCTTTCGCGTTCTTGGTTTCATCTCGAACCCTTTCCGTTAAAAGTATAATTTTCCCGTAAACATTGCAAGCACGGTTGCACGACTTTCCCCGATGACCAAGATTTCTGTTGGACTCTGACGAAACTGTTCAAGATACACAAGGCAGAACAATCCGAGCAGATGCTACCTGACGGATGGACGGACGGACGGGAGCAAGCACATGAGGGTATAATGTTATGAGTTTAAAGGGTTTACAGATGTTTCACACCCTAGTCGTTTCTGCCCTAGTCGTTTCTCCCCTAGTCATTTCTCCCCCAAGATATTTCTCCCCCAAATAAACTTATATATATGGAAGTGCATATACATTACATATCAAGTACTTTAGGGATATATAATCCTATTGTTATTATGTATATTGTGATGATATATTTTGAAAAAAAAATCTTATTAAATAGGAATGTGTGACACAGACTGCAACTCTGAAGTTACATAAATTCTTTAAGTTTTTCACAAGTTTTCCAGAAATTGAATCTGATCAAAGGTGAATACTTAATTAGCCAATTATCACATAAATCTGCTTCTTTTCTAATTAATCAATTATCTAATAATGCTGTTGTGTGCACCTTGAGTAGAATGAGAAGTTTGAGAAGTTTGAGTAGAATGAGAAGATTGAGTTACACTAGTTAGCTTTATATATGGTTGAATGAGACTGAAAGGGCACAACTTTCTCAGTTAATCTGAAAAGTCAAAATGCCTGCTAATTCAGCTCCATGTATAGAATGTCCAAGACCTGTCTATAAGCACCATCTTGCAGTCTCTTGTGATCTTTGTGACCAGTGGCAGCACATAAAATGTGGGAATACAGGTGAGTCAAACATTAACCTTTTTTTAAATTGTACTAGTACTATATTCTTTTGAAATGGATTTTATACTTTTCTGGATAAAACACTATTTTACTAAATTTATTTTCATTTGAGTGTTCCTTCAATGATTCAAGCAAGTACTATAAAATAAATGTGTTTTCAAAAATTGCAAAATTTATTTAGCAAGTCATTCAGTTATTAAAAGTGACACTTTCTGTTCAATAAACAATCAATATTTTATAGTTGAATGTAATATACAGTTTGACACTTAGTGGCCAATAAACAATTAACATTCCAGTAATTCCAATTGCTGTTAAGTTGTTGTAAAAATAATGCTTTTGTATCTTCAATTAATATTAATCTTGCAACATTTTCTTGTGTAGTACCATTATAAATATTATCTTATTATGAAAAATTATTAAACATAGTTTCGTTTTGACTCCAAACAAACATAATTATCTATGATTCTATGCAAGTCCATTATAGCAATTAATATTTAATATAGAGCATTTTTTTGCTCGATTTGCAATGTACTTTTTGTTATATGCCACTATATTCTTATCTTGAACAGGAATTACTCGAGCACAGTATAAGAAAGCGGTCAATGAAGAAAGAGATTTAGGTTTCATCTGTTCCCATTGTGTGACACTGACACCGCCAGATCCAGTTGAGGTTGAAGATGGTGCATTTGATGATTTCAATATGGTGTCTGCTAGAGATGTTGTTGACCAACAGCCTGAACCTATGGACCTAGATGTCTCCTTTGATGTGAATGAACCAGAACCCGAGCCTGAGCCTGAGCCTGAGTTAGAGGACAATTCAACTCATTCATTTAGCGTTGATCAGTCAATACAGGAAACACCTGAGATCCATGAAAAGTGAGTATGAACTGAAAGATCAGAAACTCTTTAAAAACTTACCTCACTGATAAAAACATTGCAGAAAATGAATGAAGTAGATTTTAATGTAGCTTTCAGCTCAATGAAATGGTAATTTTGATATATATTTAGATATTTCAATTTCTATCTACTAGTGTAAAACTAACTTTTTTGCTAAATATAATGTACATGTACGTTTGTTTCAGTTCCTATGTTGAGGATCCTCTTTCCACATCACTAATTGAAGAGACTCCAGTGACATTCCATTTCTTCCCAACAGGCAGCAAGTTTGGTGGCCCAATGGTGGTGTCAAGTGATGGCTATGCTTACTGTGTAAAGGTTTGTATACATTATAAAAATATTATCTTAAAAAATCTATATATCGCTTTCTTCTTTTTAAATTAAATCAACTGTTATATGATACTATATTAAATAAAAACTTTTTTTAAGTTAAATACATTTTATTGTTAAAATTGTTATGCATTACTATTTCAGGTTGATAATGAGTTCCTTGGTAGTGATGAATTCCTGATAGGTGACATACGGGTTGACAGAGAGAACCACATGCTGTTTGCTACTCCCCAGCAACTACAGATCTTGCGCCAAACTAAGCGTTGGTTTATGGACGGCACTTTCAAGGTACATAGTTTCGGGATATATAATATTATAATACGTAGCTATACTATATAGAGCTATATAAATCAGTTTTTGGATGTTACTTTCAAGATAAATGACATTTTTTGCCATTTTCTATGTGTTTTCAATACTAAACAAATTCATTGCCAATGTATTGTAGATTGTCCATGCGCCATTCAGAGGTGGTCAGCTGCTATCAATCCATGGCTTTGTTCAACGTGATGGTAAAGAGAAACAAGTTCCATTGGTCTTTGTGCTGATGTCGAGACGCCGCCGCGAGGACTACAGTGCTGTTCTCAGGAAGCTTCTTGACGTATTAGGGGATGTATCTGTAGAAGGCTTTGTCCTTGATTTTGAAGCTGGTAAGTTTTCTATTATATAGGTGCCTACTTATGTTGTTTAGCGCTCTGACAGGTTTAATGTGTAATACTTAGAATAGAACTCTTGATAATAATCATCATTTAGTAACAAGTATGCTTGACAACCAATTCCATACGCCATACTGACTATCACTTAGCAGCTTTCATTTGAGACAAATTTCTCATTCATAAGTTACGTTTATCAGTATTAAGAAATTACCTTTTATACTAATATAAAAGTATTTATGTGCATACATTTTGCAGCTTCATGTGCAACACAAAATGTATAACATATCTTTTGTTTCTTTTCAGCTGCCTGGTTAGCAGTGAGGGATGTTTTTCCAGGCATTCAGATTAAGGGTTGTGTATTCCATTGGACCCAGGCTGTGTGGCGACATGTGCAGGAACTGGATCTCAAACCTGCCTACTGTGAACGTGCAAGTGTATACCAGTACATTCGTCAGCTATTAGCCTTTGCCATTTCTTCCTGCCAACCACATCAGAGATGCCTTTGACCAGCTAGCAGGAAGAGCCAACACCGATCCTCTACGTCAGCTGATAGCCTACATAGAATCAACTTGGATGCAGAACACCATATTTGACATTCCATCATGGTCGATCTTCCAACACAGCATCAGAACAAATAACGACACAGAAGGGTGGCACAACAGACTTAATGGAAGAGCAGGCAATCGGGGGGTTGACATTTTACAGACTTGTGCCTGTTCTTAGAAAGGAGGCAGATGTAGCGTTACTTAACGTCCAGCTTCTAGTTGAAAGTGGTGTTGGTAGAATTTGCCGAAAAGAGTACAGAACACTGGACTCCAAAGTACATGAGTTGTGGGCAGAATACAGTGAACGCAAGATATCCACAGCTCATCTACTGAGAGCCTGCAGTCGTCTGTATGGACCAGCAGAATGAAGTTAACTGGTAGAAACTTGATATGATGTGCTGTGTTTATCTCTGTTGAGATAAAAACATTGTGTGTAACATTGTTATAATGTGTTATTTACTGTATGGACCAGTAGAGTTAATGTTGACTGTTCATAATACATAAATATGTGCTATGCTAACTTGATGTGTTAATATATGCTGTTGTGCTGTGATCTTATTTATGAAAAATAAATAATAAAATAATTCATTTTTTATGTTGTTTTGTTAAAATATTATGCAGTCAAGATAGTGTAGAATGCATAGAAACTAGCAAGTACCAAAGGATGAACCAATTTAGGCTGGACCTGATGTAGCATCTCATATAGAATTTCATCAGAAATAATTTGAAATTGACACAGCATCATCATGTATAATATGTAAAGTTGGTCATCTGATTTACATATTAATCAATTTTATTTTTGAGTAAATTCATTTTCATTTTGAAAGGTAATACTATGAAAAATAACTTCCTTACTTCTTTAAATTTAAAAATGAATATGATGAGCAGGAAATTATTCACTTCGTTTTCTTTAATCAATGAATACAATTTTAGTTTTAAGTCTTTAAAAATTAATTTCACTGAGCACTGTTTGACAAAATTTAATGTTTCTTAACATATGATAGAATTTTTTGGAAAACTCTTTGTTGGTTTCTGAACAATTTTGACTGAAAATAAAAATTAAATGAAAGTTTAAAACATATTTATTATACGCGAAACAAAAACACATAAAATTAATACAAAATCAAACTCAACAATTCAATGAAATTAAAGTTCTAAATTTTTTTTTATTTAAAGACAGTTTTAAAAGTAAAAGATCTGTTATTTGTAAAACATTAATCAGTCTAAAGATTAAGTAAATAAAACAAAATTAAAAAACACATACTGTCTTTAATTTGAAATCTTAAAAAAATCTTAATCTTTTCTATGAAGGGATCTTTAATACTTCAAATTTTGTTTTAATTGTAGGTAGTAATTAACACCTAAATGTGTTAACCTTAAACCTTTTGTTAGGTGAGAAATGCCTTGGGGGAGAAACATCTTGGGGGAGAAATGACTAGGGGAGAAACGACTAGGGTGTGAAATATCTGGATACCAGTTTAAAGCCCGTCTTTCAACAATGTTCAAGTCAAATACAGACAGACAGTTTGCCTAAACATTGTTCGTGGGATTTTTACCAGTACCAGGACCCCTTTATCACATTTATAAGTCATATGGTCGAGGTCCCCGTGGGGATCGAACTAACCATAATTTATTATTTAAAGTTGTAAACCACGAAAATTCGGCTTGGCGCATTCGAGGATTATGACCAGGACTTCATTTTTTTATTTAACTTACTTCGTTACAGCAGATATGGTATTTGTGCCAATAAACTTATTACTATTGGTTAGGCTATCTCTGTTTGGATGTACATGTATCTAATTAGTTAACATCGTATATTTTCTAAATAGCACACTGGTAATTCATGTACAGACATGGTAGGCTGATTTGGGTAAACTACAAAATTACTGGTGGACGGCAGAACCGAGAGCCTGCCGCGACCGACAGCAAGCTTTTCAAATTTGGAAAGAGAAATCGCATAGCACCAGGTCTGAAGAATAAGTAAGGATGTGGTAACACTAACTTTCTCCGACTTTAAAAATGTTGTTACTATGTCAGAGGTGTACATTATGGTAGTATCCTTCAGTCACATCTTTATCCCATTTTACAGGTACCTGGTATAGAACCTTCACCAGAGAATGTTATTGTTTCTTATCCTGTGTAAAGCTAATATGAAAAGTACTCCCTACATCTAGCAGATTATGTTATCGAAATATAAGTAATGTAAAATGATTAAAAAAATACAATTTTGAAGAACAATATATATAATTAGCAAAGAGGCCTTTTGTTATACATTTTGTAAATCGCTATCCACCCATTTATTGTACAACAACAAGTTTACATAGAATTTTGAATGGTTTACAGTACTGCAACATATTTTAAAACGTTGATTTTTACCGATAGTGACTGAAATGTATAGCTTTAACAGTTAGGTTAAGTAATAATACTTTATAAAATCCTATTATTTATACTTTTGAAGTTATCTAGTTCGACATCAGTTAGAGGCACTTCCTATAACTGGTGTCGAACTATATTACTTCAAAAGTATAAGTAATAGAATATTTACGAGAGAAGTAGAAATGGAAAGAAAAAGAAAAGAGAAACAAGCAGTTGATGAAATGAGGAAGGTCTAAAGAATGTCGGAGAGGGAAGATAGAAAGGAGAGAGACCAAGGAATGAAGTCTTAAGAAACAATAGGAGGAATATAAAACAAAAACTGAAGGAAAAGGTAAATCATATTTTATGAATGGCTTTTACTAAAGTCACGTGAAATTACCATGTATATGCCCACATTTCTCGGTATCCAAAACGTTTTTCTACGTTCTCATACAAAAAATTACACATTAAAAATGACATTATAAATCATAAAGTTACCCAAGTCTAATCATTTTATTATATGGTATATAGTACAAGTGGTTAACAATAAGCCGGAAAGTAAGCACGTCTTTAAATTAGGTCACCAAATCATAACAAAAAATTAATCATTAATCTCCACTTCTTTTTAACGATTTTGGAATAAAGGTGGTTGATCACACTTAAAAGAAAGAGAAGCGATGCTAGAGATACACTGAAAAACAGATCCAGTATGAATGCCAGCCTTGTTGGTAGCCAGTATGAATGTGGAGAATGTATGGAGAAAAGCAAACTTGTGATAAATGGTACCATGAGCACTGTTTGACACAGCAGGCTAAGGAGTGTCTGGAAGAAAGCCTGGAAGATGTTTGTCACCACTTAAACCGTGGCTTTATGAGGAGTAGTTCTAGATCGCCAGAATTTTGTTCTATTTTAGATATGTTCTGTGGAATGGTACGCATAAAGAAAAGGTCCGGAATACTACTTGGACTGGCTGGGATATAAATGGAATTAAGTGCCCCCTTTTAGGTTTCTTTCATGTTAATTTTATGGGCGTAAGTGTAATATTGAAAACAGTAGGGTGTCAATGAAGAACTTAACCTTATTAATTCTGACGGAAAAGTTCACGTATCTATTTTTTTTTCGTTTGCATGTTATCGGTGAAAATGTGCGATGTCGGTCCTGAAACTACTTATAAACCAGTATCGTGATTAGTTACCATTTTAACAACGAAATGTAACAATGCTTATCGGGCTGGACAATGAACCTGACAATGTAGGACCTAAGGCTGAACTTATCCTACAATATATATAGACAGCGTTGCCTCTACAACAGAAAGAAAGAAACACTTCCTTTTTTTTCTTCATCACACAGACATAAATGAGCATAGTCACTAATATAGTCCCCATATACTTCGTATATAATTAGACCATTTTTGAAAGGAAACTTAGAATTCAGTTTAACCTACCAATGTTTGAGGACATAAAGTACTCATATGGAACATTTTGTTGCGTTGCGCCTCAGCGCAACGTATGTTTGGGGTAACGTAACTGGAAGTCACTGGTGAGGTGGCAATGATCAATTTATCACCGTATCGGTAGTAGTGAATAAATTCGTTTTCGATACTGACAAGACTTCGTTGAAGTTACTGACATTGAACTAAATTCCACTGGTAAACAATGCAGTATTCTAAATTTGCTACAAAGGCACAGAATAGTTAAATGATAAAAATGATGAATAATCGTGATTTATATTAAACAATTTTTTTTTCGGCAAATAATAGTTCATTTCGGTAAATATTTAGGTATGTGGTAAAACCCTGACCAGACCAGACCAGAACACACAAAAGGCCGATCGTACCAGAAATTTTCGCCGATATGACTTACACACAATAGCGTTATTATTTCGGTATTTAAAATATCTGCATTTGGTACATGTGTAACCAAACTAGATTTTTCATTGTTGAAGTAATAATATTGAGCACTAAGAGCAGTATCGAAACGTTTTCATCTGTAATAGAAACTATAAAATTCAATGTTAGTTCACCGAATGGATTTATTTGTGTGTATATAGGCCCGCTAATGTTTTACCGAGTTCTGAGTTTTTGTTTATGTTGTTTTGTTCATATCGGCGGAAAATTCCTTTACGTTTCGTGCTTTCCGTGGTGTAGTCTTTTACCCCCAACAATTAAAATTTTCCAAATTGAAAGACCCGCCATTACGATCTTTGCGGGACTGTTTCTCCCCATTATGATGGTCAGGAAAATTGTTTAAAAATTTAAAATTCGCATAGAAAGTACAGCAACAATGCATTGAATATAGCCTATGCTCACTACAGATGACCACTATATACAATTTACATTCGTAAATATCCATCTTTACAGGTCAAGTTCGATTATGGCCACATTTGCACTTAATAATTCAGAGAAACACATGTGTGCACCTGTATGATAGTCGTTATACATTTTCATACTTGTATGTTACTGAATAACACAAAGAGGGAGCATCCTTTTCTTTGGAAACTTTCCTTTGCACACATTTCTTGATTTTGCTCTATTACTCTAGGTAGAAAAACTCTTGACATATTGTAAAAAAAAATGATTAAATAGAACATCATCTTATACTTACTACTCTGGGAAACATTACAGTCTGTATGCCACGAAGTTTTCCTTGCAAGAACGGTAACATACACTTCCACTTAATATACTTGTATAAATTTTGTATATGTAGTCATAAGCAATTAGTATAACATAAACAATGCAACCAGGGATTTGACGGGTATATTGTCGTAATTGCAAGACTCTTTGAAAAAAAACTTGCTTCTTTCTATTCCTTGGTTTTAATCAATCGGCCCCTGTATTAAAGTTGTAAAGTATATTAAGAGTATCCATGTGATTATATTGTTATTGCAAAACATTTTGAAATTCTGACAAGACTTCTGGCATTTATTCTTGTTATATTGGAATGGTGGTCACCTTGGATCCAAAACTAGGTAACAAGATCAGATCAAGAGATAACTTTTTATTGCTCTAAAAGTAACATTTTATAACCAATTTTTATGAGAATTAGCCAGAATCTTCCGGTCTTGATGATGACCTAACTAAATCTGGAACACATATAGATCAAGGTTGATTTTGATCACATTGTGTAATAAGTAGGCCATGCACTCAGGTGGACGATATAGGGTCAATATGGCTACTCTTGTTGGCAGTTCTAGTCAAGTGAAGAAAATCAGTCGATTTTATATGTCTCTCTCTAGTTTTTTTAACGTCTCAAAATCGTGTTCCGAAGTCTAATACAGTTCTGCCTTTAAAACAAGTCATCATCATTTCCTTGGGCAACGCTATCTTCTTTGCTGCGACCCGCAGCAACTTTTCTACTTGTTCTCTACTCGCTAGCAATAAGGCTGGTCAGAAAATCGATAAACAGGAAGTAGCGGCCGGACAGTTCGCTTGCGGTCGTAAATTTTCCGAAACAGACCGGAAAACCGCTGATTGTTTCGGCAGCTAAATCAATAAAATCGATATTTGCTTGCGTAATATTAGCCCGAGGATATTAAGATGTACTGTGTATTACGCTAAAATAGAAATCTTTAATCTTATTGCATTCATCCCAGCTATCTTTTTGTACTATTACATTGTATGTTTAAAAAGCAACTGTTACAGAGAAATGAAGCAACACTGATTTGAATAATAGAGCTATTATAGATAACAGTTTGAGGGGGGAAATGTTTTTTTTTCATGAATATACCCTCGAATTTCATTAACTTTTGTTAAATCTATGCAATGCACAGAGCTATTCGTGTAATAATTGTTGACAGGATCATGCGGACAAACTACAGGAGTAATAAGCTATTAATCTTTATATTGTTGAATTAATTTTATTAAATTGAATCACATATTATATCAAAGCATCCGCATTTAATGTAATTAAGTGAAGCTTCACAACATAAATCATACACGGCATCACCAACTTGTACCGCAATGACAGTCACACTTTCACAGTTTTCTTTTTTCTTCGTACGTGCTTAAAAGCCATAAGTAGTTGTATATCTTGAAAGCAATTAGTTCTTTAAACTTAAAAGTTAACAACAACTACCTTTAAAAAAGATCGTCCGCGCAATGTTTAGTATATGAAAGGGTGCAATAAAAGTCTTTGTTAGTCTTGGTAATTTATTACCCTAAATGTGTGTATTATGGGAGACACTCAAAATCCCCTTGGTCATAATCCCCTTGGTCCAAAAATGGCATAGTAGTCATAATCCATATTCATTTGTCAACCACCTTTAAGTTACAAAATGTTTATAGGGGGACCAAAGTAGAAGTAAACGACTGTCAAAATACGCACAAATAGCAAAGCAAAAAAACAACAAAAAAACAACATCACCACATTTATAACGGATGAGATCTATCCGGACGAACGGATTCTGAAAACAAATTCTTTCATATAAAATAAGCGTCACAATTTGAAAGTGACATACGTACTTGTGTATATGTGTGTTTGTGTGACATTACAACAGTCCCGTGAAAATGTGTAAAAATTACAATGTATACACAAAATCTTTTTTTCACAGGTGTTACATTTACCTGTTTACGTTAAGTTGAAACAAGTGTGAAATTTAGTCACTTTGCTACAATACAGATATAACTTTAACCAAATGCAGTCCTTTTAATTTACTCATTTCATTTACACATGAATAAAGCATACCGAGACTCGTTCAAAGATTGGTACAATCATTATGCACTTTTTCCTCTTCATATAAGTTATGCCATCCTTACGTTTTAAAGCAACAATACAATACAAAATCATCACGATTTTAATACGATAGTAATCGACAACTTCCGTGAAAATTACGGACGCGCCCGATCTATATTACGATTACATTTTTAACTGACTGTACTTATAAAAAATATTAAAAAGGTAAGCGAAATCCTTCAAATATTTTATTTATTTTTACACCAATTTATAGTTGATATAATTCCCTTGCCGATATCACTGAAGCAAAAACAATCTTATAATTGATGTTCTATGTATGGGTCAAAGTATTGAGACAAATGACCCAAAAAGCTGACTAAAAGTCTTGCAATCCTTAACATTTCATATGGAAAATGCGGTGGTACTTTTTTAATTAAAAAAGGTAAGTGAAATACCAAATTAATCTTTTTGAAATTTACATCATTATAAAAAAGAAAAATAATATTAATTCGTCTGACCGAAGCAAAAACGATTAATTACACAGTTTTTTATTTAATAAGATTAAACCGAAATCTCCCTTCTTTGTTTAATGTGTAAAAGCCGCGTCTAATCGATTATCGGGAAAACATGAAAGTTCCATATGAAAGATAAGCTGACTGCATAATCAGATATTTATTTGATAGCGACAAAAACAAACTACGATTTTCCTTGAATTTTGCGTCTATTCTATTACTTCTTTTTGCTGGTCATTTTCAAAGAGAGACAATCTATTTATGCAATGATCGAATATTCAAAGGGAAACTTTCAGACAATTTTTTTATAAAGTCTTGGAATGTTAAACAATATTTATGCAAGGTATTTACCACAACTCAAAGTACAGTACAGTAAAGCTAAGAAAATAGACAAAAAATCATATTACTATAATGCCACGAGTTGGCCCGAAACAGCCTGCTAAAAGCTAACTCGACTTATTGGCAAGCTGTTATATTTGCAACCGAAGAGTTGCAAAGATGGTCAAGCATGATCTTTTTCTTCTTCTGTTTCTGATTTATTTACATGCATAGCAATGTGTAAAGTGAGGAGTTCATTAAACCATGAATACACTATATACACGGTTCCTGATTAAACTCTGACTATCGTGATACAGGAATTCGTACCGCTGTACGTATCGGCTCGGCTCTACATTGCAATATACCTATAATATATCGTTGCATCACTAATTATTTACACTTTGAACTATTTTAATTGCACATCATGGTCAACTCTGTACTAGATATTTTTCAGCTACATGCACACAGATATAGACGAGGGACTTATTCCCCGAATCCTAGCAATGTCTCCGGTTTTTTCCATTACCGGTATTCCAGCTGCATCATATGTCTTTAACCCGTCACTTCCGGTGTTTCTGTACTCCATTCCATTCTGCTCAGTAACGTTAATTATTTCCATTACTTTTGTTTCTTTATTATCTTCAATTTCCATCTCGTCGTCATTCTCGTCGTCAGATAAATACCTCGCCCGACGCGGTTTATGCCGTTGTCTCTCTCTTTCTCGCCTTGTCTGTAATTCCACTAGGCGGCGCTTAAGGTCTTTCATTTTTAACTTGTTAGCGGTGATAAGCATTTTAGCTTGTTTGTTTTCCGCATGAAGTATGGTGTCCCAGCTGAATATGAACACAATATATAAAGTACATTAATACAGTGACGAAAAAACCTTTTAAATTAGAGCAAAATTCTGTTAAAATAAAAAGTATTAAAAACCACAACAAAGAACTCAAAAGGATCACAAACTGTATAAATGTCTTAATGCACAAAATGTCATATCAGCATTATATTTTCGTTTAGTCTGATTACATGGATTACGATGTGTAAGTGCTAGAGTTAAGATGTCTGCACAAATTGTGTCACATATATGTTCGTTTAGTTGCACAAAAGTTACAATGGAGATGAAAGAAAAGAAAAACATTTCAGTTTTTCTGGCATGTAAAAATGTTAGTGATTTGTATGATCATAATCCATTATGTAGATTAATGCTTTTCTTCACATTGTAATATGAATTCTCTGTAACATAAAATTTTTAAATATTGTTTTGACATATTTTCTGTATAAATAATTCAAAGGCCATTAACTATTACTGAACGGTATTGACCACAAAATGCGCAACTAAATGGCGTCATGAATATCTCTTACAATGTTCAACAGTGTATCTAACTTGCGAATGTCTGACATTGTTTCGTGTGATCATGATCTGCACTGACCGCTATTAAGTCGGTAATTTTTTACTGATATTTCTTTGAACAAATAGTAGTATTGTCCAAATTTACAGATGGACAAACCAATTGAAGCAAAATCTGTAGGATAGAGGTGCAAATGTAAACTCACTCTACTTCGTTGTCTGTGGATTTTTCTTTCCATTTATCTACGTACGTGTCCGCAAGGGCTTTAGCCTTTCTCACAATGTCTTCTGACGTCATCGTAACCAACACGCCATTTTTCTGTTTAAATAAGTAATAGCTCATTGAATTCAATACTTTGAATCAAGAGTTGCGATGAAATTCTGATCCACAAGAGGTGTATTCAAAGTCGGAGATTTAGCCTGAGCCAGAACCAGAGCCTCGGGGTGAACACAGTTTGATAAATGGTATTCCCCTTAACAGGAACGTAGAATAAATCATTACGTTCCTGCCCTTAATGAATATGAAATATGTCATGATAATGTATATGAGCAACGACAGTATGTAACTTTTTTAGCTGGAAAAGTGTAAGAAAACTGGCAGTAGCAGTTCCCCTTTTTAAGTTTTCTAAGAAAATAAAAGTTGATCTCGGTACATTGATTAAGAATTCAAAGACGACCTGGTATATAACACTATTTAGAGAATATGTACCACAAAATTTTGTGATTCCTGGGAGGTCTCCGCTCTGCGGGCCTGTCTCAGCTGGGCGTTGGCTCCTGGCTCTATTAACACTTTCAACAGACTTTCTTTAAACTCCATCGCCTGTAAATAATCATTAATTTTATAATAAAGTTATCATCAATGAACATTTCTGTGTACATGTAGACTACTTAGCTTTCCATCTTTGTTTACCTTCTTTAAATTAAGAATATTATTATTATTATTATTATTATTATTATTTTATTATTATTATTATTATTATATAAACCTTGTTTAAGAAATTGCGATTATAAAATATGCTAGTCTTAAATCGTTTTCGTGTAAATTTACTGTTTTTGAGGTCCTGTTTGGCTGTCTCGCTCCTTTGTTGACTAGCTCCGGCAATAAAGAGATAGATGTAACATGAAACCATTTATGTAGATTGCAACACAAAGATGGAAGCAATACAAATGTTATTTCCATCCTTAAGCTTGTAAAATATACATATCTACAAGCCTTTACTTGCAAAAAGAATTTTTTCAAAATGTGAAAAGAGTGACCGCCCTTGCCTCTGTTAGTCACATCATTCCAAACATCTAACGCATTTTAAGGTAATATAACAGTGACACACATCATGCATATATTTTTGCGATACCTAGCAGGTACTAGAGTTGAGAAGTAATAAGGCTGATGGCAAGTATTCTTACCAGAGACGCGTGCAGGGTACACACGTGCAGAGTACACACGTGCAGAGTATACACGTGCAGGGTACAGGTGGAATGCAGGCAAAATAACATTTCAGAGACAACACACCAAACACAAATGATAATGCTACTGCAGAGGACTACGACAATAACAATGATGACGATTATGACGGCGATGATGATGACGGCAATGGTGATGATGATGATGATGATGATGATGATGATGATAACGACGACGAAGAGACCTGAAGGGAAAGAGCTTAAGATTGTATTATTTTTATAAGCTCATGTTGCTGACAATATCGACGTCAATATTGGATATAGTTTTAGCTAACATATATCACTATCTTTTTAATTTAACGTGATTGACGTGGATCTGTTAAAAATTCATATTATATAATACAATGAACATATATATGGCAAAGTTAAAACATCTATTTGTAGTACAGCTGATATGGTCATTTGTTCAGCGAAAGTCTATATATTCAGAAAATTTAATATTTTGTTGCCATAGCAACCATTATTACTTTGTTCATTAGTTTTACTTTTTAGTCAAATGTTTTTAATTCACATTTTATTTGATATCATTGATAGTACTGTAGGTCAACCATATAAATTATGTAGTAAAAGACAGTAACAATGCTGTGCCACTAAACTCCTTAGATTTTCTTTACTTCATTTAAATAAGTACTTATTGGGGTCCAATTTAAAAATGCTACGCATCAAATCCTGCTTGAAATGTCTTGTAAAAGTTTTTATGACAAAATCTGCTTCAAAATTCTGAATCTCAAATTACGTGGGTTTTTATGTTTCTGTATTTTTGCATTTCTGGTGCCATAGGAACTCTTCTAGTGTATGTGAAGATTTTTAAAAATTGCAAAATAACAGATATGATATGTTTGCACCTATCATTAATGTGAAAGTTTTGAGTATATTTCGACTACTTAAGAAATATGGTATGGTATATAAGGAATCTGATTTGGACAGTTTATTTATAGAATGCATATGACTTATTGATATATTTTTAATAAATGTGTCGCCTGCTAGAACACATGCGTCGTGTATTAGAGCACATGCGTCGTGTACTGAAATACATGTGTCGCTTACTGGAACACTTTTATTGCCTTCTTGAACACCTTTATTGCCTGCTGAAAGACATGATGCAAAACGGACGCACGATGATAGAATGAACTGGCGCAAACACCAGAATGCTAAATCGCAGACAGACAGACAGACGGACGGACGGACGGACATATAGGCGACGGAGACTTCATCCTTAAGCTTTACTTGCAAGCGACAAAATTGTTGCTATCCACAAAAGATAATGAAATTCTAGCCTTAAACTGTTATATTCTAAACTCTTTTTACCTTCAGTAATGGGACAACACTTTTCCGATGAGGCTGAAAATAACAGTTTTTAAAATACGCATATTTATGTGTTATATATCAAGGTGTCATTGGTGTCGTGCTATGAGTACCAGTAATACGGTGTCTCCTTACGACCATCGTGGTGTTTCAGACTGGTAAATTGTAAATTAAAGACCAATCAAGTCGTCGATATTAAGATAAAACAAGCATTATCATGCCTCTACAAATGTTATAGCCTAAACGAGACACCATGATATTAAAACAAATAAGAAAAAACAAGCAAAATAAGTAAAACCTGCAACGCGTGACTTAAACTTGGTTGGACTATAACACTTTTGCTTCTTGAAATTCTGAACAAGCAAATATCTCTATCTTTCGTAATCATCATGGGGTATATTCGTTCCCTAAATACTAGTATATAGAGATTAGGGATATACATGTATATGAATTAAGTTTAAGCATAAGGAGTACAGTTGAACATTAAAGGTACGATCCCCTGACGAGACCATGAAAAAGGAACAATGTACTAATCACCGGAGATATAAATACCTTTGAAATATGTTGCTCCATTTCCCTTGCTTTCTCAATAGTAAGAAGTGACAATGTTGCCTGTTCATGGTGCAATCCCTTGATTCCTTCATCGCTCAAATCTATATTCGAGAAAGTTAGGTTTTATTTTTTAATTTGGCCGAGGAACAGCGCGAACTACTTTAAATGTAGATTTCCTGAGTGTTTTATAGAACAGCAGTTTTAATGATATAAAGTATATGTTGTTTTACAGTCGTTGAAATTTTAAAAGTAATATTCCTACGCGAAATCATCTGTATCTGACTATTTTTCCTGTTGAGGAAGATATGATTGGTGATTAACAATGTGTAGCATGAGTCTACATGCATCAAATTTTGAAGGATGTTTTTGTATGTGACCAGAACGATGCACCTTCCCAGCGGGTAGTTTTTATTCTTCGGAACCCATAATTACGATAGACAAAAACTTTGAGTTGTTGAAAATAGCACCCCCATGATCTTAAAATAAATATTACACAATCGTTCCCAAAAAGAAAGGAAGTAACTGCGTGCAATAGATGTGTTAGGTAGGCCTAATGTTATCTAACGACGCGGAAAACTAATGTCTATTCAGAAACCTAAACAAAGTGTTTAAAATGAAGATACACTAACGTACCATTTTCTTTCTCATTATCACTCTCACCAGACGACACAATCGTCTCCGTTACGAGACCTGCAAAGGCCGTGTGGGGTCTTCTCTTGTGTTTGTGATGTTGGCTTCCGCTCGCGTCCGCAGTCTGCGCGCACATTGGCTCAAAATGACTTCCGTTCATAACAAAACGTCGCATATTTTCTATATACACCTCACTGAAGAAAAAGCCAGTCAGTATTACTTGTAATGATGTCTGAGGGTTTAAATAAATAAGAAAGTACCGAACTGTTAGAAAGTACCAGAACTACTAACACGATATCCGGGGAAACTCTGTAGAAATACATAAATACGTAGTAATATAATTACTTTAGTCGGTTGATTACTTAAATCGGCACACACGAGTCATAACAGAATATTCGCAAGACTTTTGATATCAAACTTCGTAATATTAACATAGGGTAATATAACTATAGGTGTTACCTATCAACGGGAAAAGCCAAATTTATTTATTAATGTGTATTTTGAAATCATAAGTTAACACCAAATTTACTACAGCCTCCCCCCCCCCCTCTCCCCCGGCAAAGAAAAGCATGAATCATAAAACAACCTTCCGTCTAATGTACGATGACTCTACAGATCGTGGTCAATTGACGCTTTTTAAATAGCGCTTACAGCTGATGAATTTATCTTTAAAGTTTTAAGAAATGTTTTAGTCACTACCGGAAGTCATATTTAGTCACTATCGGAAGTCAAAACCCAAGATGGTTCCTGTAACGGAGAGCCGAAATTCAACCTGGACGGTATATAAAGATCATTGTACATTAATTCAATTGGCATTCAATTTAGAATTCAGTTTTGATTAAAGTGTAACCTATAGGCGGGAAAAGCCCACTCTTGCATTAATGACACAGGTTGAAATTGCCAAAAAGCGCTTCAAGTCAAACATGCTTATTTGCATGATATATTGGCACAAGCGGTATCCCTATGATGTCCACATTTTAAAAATTATTTGACCTAGTGACAAAGCTAGTTTTCGCCATGATTTCACGTGACCCGTTCTCGAACTTGCCCAAATGTTCTTCGTAACAAACATCCTGATTTTCAGTGTAAAACAGCACAATTGTATGAATTATGTGTCCGTAATATTCTTTCAAAGATATGACCTGGCGACTCAGCTTGTTTTTGAGTCCGCGTAATACAGTTCTAAACGTGGTCTCAAGTTCATCTGACCAATTTTATGATGATATGGTATAAGTATGGCATGGATATATGACAGATAGACGGCAGACAAAATAGGTCTCTATTGTGTACAGAGACTTATAAAAGATTATGATCTTGTGACCTACTTTTTAAAGATAAGTGACATATTTTCAAGGTCAACTTGAAGTATTCTAGATCTATCCGCCTTTTAGAATGACCGAGTACAAAATGTGGCCGATATTGTTCTACTAGGAAAATCAGTATAGACACACAACAGACAGACGGATGCCGATGACATTGCCAAATTTTGAGCACTTTGTTTAAAGAAGGTAAAAAATGTCTAAACCTTTCGTCCAGAGGACGTTCTCTCACTAACGCACTGTTTGGTCGGCTCAGATATTGCAGTTTCCCGTCTTCTTTAAGAGATCCTTTTATCTGGGTATGCTTGTACTTATTCCAAAGAGAATCTCGGTATCCGCGATCTCGTAAATTCTCGTCGCTCGGAACATCATGGCGTTGTTCGTCGATAAAACGTGAGAGTTTTTCTTTGTGCACCATTTTTAATGCAGAGCTAAAACAATGAAAGTAAGCTTGACAAACCTAATAGTTTGATCAATTCAAAGTGAAAACACGTGTACATTTTAAATTGTTTGTCGAATTTAGAACGTTAGAAAGCAATCTTAAATCCATTTAATACGATGTTGCCCTATAGTATGGGTTTTAACCCTAGTTTCTTATTTGAATACGGAAATGTGTTCTTATATCTCTGTAGTTCCATTTAGACTTATACGTAAACAATAGGCAATGAAAAAAAGAGCAAACTGTACAGAATGAAATTCAGGGGCACCCTTAATTGTATACAAATAACTGAATGTGTCAATCTACATCTTATTTAAAAGTTTTTAACATGTCTATCTATATCAATACCGATGCAATTTGATGATGGTTGTCGCTGTCGTCGTAACTACAGTACAAATACTCGGTGCAAAGTCAAGAACACATTCTTCCCCAAAGAAATCATCTAAAATAATCAAGTAAAGCATTTTTTGAGTAATGAGCCGGAGCAACAGCGTATTGCATATTGAAAAAAATTTGAGCCACTCAAAATCTGATACACAAATGTACTTTGAACAGCTATGACACATGGTTCAGCTTTGGTGTAAATGTCATGAATTATTGAAAGACAGTTGCAGTAATATTATGACAAACGTTTTTCACAGAGATATTCTATCAACCGAATCAAAGGCTTTTCAATAGTCTATAAAGACATAAAGCAAACGTCTGTGTTTAAACTAATAAAAATCAACAGTGTATTTAAATAAAAAGAAATCGTCAATTGTGTATTCTTAACAGACAGCAAAATAATTTTCAAAGTACGAATTCAAATGTTTATTCAGCACTGCAGTAAAATGTTATGGAAAAACTCTACATGTAGTTTTAACAGTCAAATATCAAATGAAAAGCTTGCAAAATACCAGTAGTAACGTAGAATCAGAATACTTCATATAGTCAGTAAGAATGTTGTCAAAAAACGTTTTCAGACTGGAGATGGTCTTCAACTGAATATTCAGCGTTTATTTATTGTCTATTTGACTCAAAACTTTTCATATCAAATGCGTCATCTTCTTTAGTATTAGAATTTTATTAAGTTCACTCAAATGTACACGAAATGAAAAAAAAAGAAGAGTTTTTGTTCATTTGAATAAATTTTTTAACATACTCAAAAAAGACTTTCGGTCATTTTGTTGAGAGCCCTTAGTTTTTTATTTATCACAATTCGGTAATTTCTAAATTTCTTATTCAATTCTGCTGTACGATACTAAATCATTGTAATTTATCTGATAAAAAGGCAAACATGTACCTGGATCTCTACTGGTAAGGTAGAAAAGTACCTCTTTCTCCGCTTCTGGTATGTACACTTCGCGGTAGGTCTGGCATCGTCCTTGAAGGAAAAACTACCACTATTAACCAAGAATTAATTGTATCATTCTTTGTGAAGAAAAAACATATTTGTAATATACTTAACCAATCGGTAAGTTTGCAAACTATGTTTAGTAAATAACGTTTCTTCAGCTGTACGTGCAAGTTTTTTTTCAACAGAAATACCTTAAAAGACACGTGATATGTGTAAGCAACCACAGATGCATGGGGTATGAACTCACCACCCAATCTAATACTGTTCCCATGTTGTACGGAACATATATAAAGGCGAGTCCATTGATGTACCCTAAGCATCTGTATAAATAACAGCATTCACGTAGTTAGATACGACGCAAATGATAATCGAGGCACTATTTTTTCATTGCAGGAACATTCATAACGACACAACACGAATATTATAACAGGGTAACTATTTTTCATTGTTGGAACATTTATGTTGTCAGTCAGTAGTTCAGTGCATATGTAATAGTGTATCAATTGGTATGCACTTGACGGACCGGTGAAACGAGGGAAAGTTGGCGGTAAGAAGGCAAGAGTCCATGTTATAAGTTGTTATGTTTGTTAAAAAATAAAACTCACCGGACATTATAATGAAGAGATAATCAGTTACTTCCCCTTGAGATAACAGTACTCTGTTAGCAGAATATTCCTGAAAAATAAAATGTAGTTGTCTATAAAAGTCTACTAATAATGCTGTAACATATCTCTATCGTTTTGTCAAATGCACGTGCTAATTTTAAAATCATACAATAGTTTGAATAGGTAAATGCATATGATGCTAATTATTTAAAGATGAGCGGGGTTTTATGAGCCACGGGTTAAATGAACAGCCTTTAGAAATAACCCTGCTCTGTCGTGACGACATGTACACTAAAGATTTTTAGATGCGCCATATTTCCAAGTGGACAACTAAAAAAGTCTTGTGACATTTGCTAGCATAATATTGAAATTACATGTATGTGATATATCAGTTTCCGGTAAGTATTCTAAGTTTCGTTAATTTCTCATCATTTGTACATATTGTTTAACGTATGATTGTTTCAACTACATGTACATCTGTTTACACGTATGATGAAGCTGCTATGTAACAACGCATATAAAAATTAATATGTCAACCATGGAATATTGTTGCAATTTATGAAACGAAATCAAGTCACAAATCGGACACCTTTACAAAAACGCGCTGTTAGAATAATCACAAAATCAAAATTTATTGACCATGATGATATAGATTCTACTGTCCTTTGAAAAGAGGTCCAAATATCATATTGCATTACTAGTGTTCAAATGGAAAAAAAGGAGATTGTCCAATATACATGTCAGATTCATAATGATTACTATGGTCTGTGTTCATCTAAACACAATAATCTTTCTGTTGCTTAACCTAAAATGAACTACCTGAAACAATCATTTAGTTATGAAACTGCACAAATATGGAAATTCAATTCACTCTTTCCGCGTGCAAATGTGCTTTAAAGGATTTTCTCATGCAGCAATATTTTGTATTTTACTATAGACTTGTTAATACAAGAAATATGAATTGCATTTATGTTGTAATGTTTCAAATGTGTGTGAATGTTCCTTAATAGTTCATACTGTTTTTTCTCATTCTTAATTTATTTTAGACTTCTATGATTGAGATGTGTTCGTCGAAGAAATAGTTCTGTTGATCTTCTATTGTGTATATGTATTTATCAGCTAAAGGGTCGTTTCTGTCGAAGGTGGTTAATTAACCAGTTTAAAGGGACATTCCCTATAACAAGCTGATTATTTTTTCAAAACATAAGCTATATGTATTTACATGTGTACAATGATAAATACGTTTTTCAAGAAGAACATATATCGAGAAATGTCTCGCCGTTTACGCACAATGTGCTAATATAAAGACTCCCGACTATCTACCGAAATGTTATAATGAAGGTTTTACGGAACTACAACACATACTTACAGATGTTTTAGCTGAAACGTTCAGGTCTGTTGACAATCCTTTCAATTATTTGAATACAAATTGTTTTTATGTTATTTAAATTGATTCCAGATTTAGCGTATGCCTCTTTAATAGCAAAATCTCGTTTGATCTCTGTGGCTTTCTGAAGGCATTTATAGATGATTAGTCTGTCCTTAACATGTACGGGGATCGTTTTAAGAAAGTCGTGTTTATGTCAAACCTCATGTTATAAGTTATTCCCATTTAAAGTGGAGAGACGTGATAATTTTTCAAATGATAATGATAGTTCACGGTATTGTTTTGTATAGAAGTACTTTCTAACAATAACTTCTCACGGCATAGATCTCTAAAATGTTATCAAAAGTTAGTGAAAATATGACATATGTTTCCATGGTAACACATTCTCCAAACTTTCTCAAAACTTTAAATGTGACGCTCGGTGTTGTCATACGTCTGATATTGTTTCACATGTAGAATTATAGTTTTTGTGAACTATTAAGCTCCGTCTCATGTCGCAGACTGACCGAAAATTGTCAAGCTTAATTCAAAAGCTATAGTACCCCGTACTTTTCGCAAGGAAATACTATGTACTGGTAAATTCACTAACTAAATAATCTTACGACAAAAGAAAGAAAGGTGTTATTGTATACAAATGTTAAAGTTTAAACCTTTTCAGCGTTAGAATATACCTGAATTGCTAACTTGTGTAGAATCCTTTCTTTGACGTCTTCTGTCACCTTCGTTAGAAAACTGTGACTGGATATATAGTCTCGTTTCCTTTTGTCAATTAATTGTTTTGATATTTGCATCAGCTTATGAAAACGTTGTCTGTCTATACGTATAAATTGTGTTGGTTCCTTTGTGTAAATGGTGGCCGGCGGCGCGAAATCTTCTGTCGGACACTCAGCGCTTACAAGGCCAAGATATTCTCCTGTACCATGACTGTAGATTATATTTGCCTGAAATACATTTCTTGATTCTGTTGACCTAAGATCGTAGGTCACTTCAACTGCACCGCTTAAAATGTAATAGCAGGCTAAATGATCCTCCCAAGGTTTTGTTGACACGTACTCGAAAGCTCTATACATTTCATAAGACACTACCTTACTTAAAACATCCTTCACGAAGTCCTGTCCTTTATGAACAAGTTTTAGACCGTCTACAACACATCGCAAGCACTGCACTTCCGTTTTGCTTAGCGGTGAATTCAAATCGCACCTTTCATTGGCCTTCCCGTTTACCGTCATCAAACGTCCCGCTTCTCGAGTAATTATAACACCCCCCTGTGACGCAAAGAGACGTTTGTTAAAAACAAGTGCGACGTCTTCCTTCTCTTCACCATTATCTGGCTCTTGCAATGATTTTTCTATCTGGTGGTAATACTTAGAATCTTCTTGAAACACCTTTGCCTCCCTCGCGGCCCGAACTACACTAAACATGTCCCTGAAAAAAGACCACGTTTTTTTTCAAGTTATTTCATTTGAAAAATGAAGTGAAAATACATTCTGCATAATTGACTACCGAAATGTTGCAACCTTGTATACAAGTACCCAATTGTAATAACAATGACCTTTTATAAGAAGTGCGTTCGCCTCGGGATCGGAGCCGGCACGGTTTCGGGTTCCAGTCCCACCATGATAGTGCTGTTAGGCAAGACACAGATAATTCCACATTGCATCTCATTCCATCTGGAGTGAGTCTCAAGAGCTAGCGATTAATATTAAAATTAAATTGTAAGAACTTGTTTCGAAATCGAGATTAAATAAATTAGTATATCTTTTTTATAATTACCTCTAGTGTTTTAACAATCAAAGTAAATAATTTTGAAATGTGTATAAAGTATGCTCCACCATCTTACAATGTACATGTAACTATATTTTGAAATTATTTGTAACATATTAGTGTAGTCCGTATTTATTCCTTTGTGAGTTACCTGTGCGTACGTTTATGACAGGCTAATAAAAAAGCTATTGTTTCCTATACCTTGTTATTTTCAAAACTGAATCAACATCGCTACTGATCGGCATCTGTTACATTGAAAGTTTTTGATGTAATGAGTTCATTTTGTTATTGATCTAAATAGTTTATTTCCTTTACAAACACATTGAAAAGAAATTCAAAGAGAAACGTGACCATAATTTGACTTTATTTTACGTGCAATCGTATTGAAAACATTTATTTTCTATGTTATTAGCAGCGGGTCAATTCTGATAAGTGAGTGCTATATGATGTAAATTTAGTGATCAAAATTATTACTGGCAAAGATCAGCTTTTCACACAAAAGGTCTAAAAGCAATAAAAGTTTGTTGCGTATAAAATAAGTGTGGGGGTTATTGTGAGGTAAGTTATATTGCTCATTTGTGAGCAGTCTCTTACATTTCCCCAATATATTGTTCGTAGTGACGAACATTTCCATAGGAAAAGTCTCAACTTCACTCCGCCATCGAATAGCATTCAAGATTTTTCGAAAATAGGGAAAAATCAACCACTGAGTGCGCATTTGGAGTATTTACGTGTACTAACCACATTTTCAAACTATTCATATTCTAAACCATTTACAAAATTATGTATACACGTACTTTAGCTTACCTTAACTTATTGCACCGGAGATATAGAAATATCTATGAAAATGGGATAAATTATACACGAAAATAGTCACATATTTTCAACTTTTCAAGTAATAAATGCACCTTGGAAGGAAAATAACCAAGAAATAAACAACAAAGCTTGGTTTCATGTCTGATACATGAAATATATTTAGATACGCCTGTAGTGCAAAACTAACGCCAATTAAGTTAACCTTAAAATATCCTACCAGTATAATGTTCCCTAAACATCGTGTTACTACATGTAGAATAAATTATCGCTTACTCTTTCCCAGTTGTGTTTATCTTCATTTGGTCCTTAGTTCCTCCTCCCACTGACAAAGGTGCAAACCGCTTTCTCCTAGGGTTCATAGAATGCGGGGCTGAGACCGGCCTTATACTTGGTTTGAAACTATACTTCTCACGTTCGAGGTCCTGTATGGCCGGAGTGATAGCTCGATATTCGTCATACCCTTTCCGATCAGTCAAATCAGTGCAATTACCATTATAATTTCCCCTAAACGACCCTTTCTGGACACGACTGACATTCCGGCCTGAGGGACCGGCCGTGCTCGGCCGTACCGATGACCATACATATTTACGTGACATGGGCATCCTATCCTCGCGCAAATTAAGTGTCAACAAATCATTGTTGTTCTACGATTTCTCACATACAGCATATACAGTATATATGTAGTTTACAGCATATACAGTATATATGTAGTTTACTTAAATATTCATTAACTAGTTCCGTCAATTGATATGATATTTTTTATAACATGACAATGCACTATTCCATTATTAAAAAAATCCCTTTCAACTGTCCTGATTTAGTTTGTTCAACTACAGTGAGTTTTAAAAAAAAACACAAACACAGTCATGTACATCCAATAGATCTTCAAAATCAATTTTTGAAGAGACGTTTTCTTACGACCCCGTTGCTATTGAACGGTTTTATGGCGTTCCTAAATTGCCTTTTAAATCTTCGTCGCCTTATTCTTAAAATGTCCTATCTACAATTTTGCTATATTGAGAAAAATGACATTGAACTTATCAACTTTCATAACATTTATCTGTTACGTCCCGCTGAAATGATACTTTTTGAGTTCGATAATCAGTGTTTATTTGAAACAGTGACACGTATCAATATTTCATTATGTCAAATGAGTTTGGAGAAAAATGAAAAAAATATTTTAAGATAGAGCAAAAAGGCAAAATCAAATGAAAAAAAAAACTTACTCTTAAAGTGCTCTTCTGGAGATAGATCAATGTAATGTTAACATTTACATTATTATGTGGAGTTGGCGTATTCTAATAGTGACTATTCAGCATTTGATTTGAAGGAAAACGTTCCGTCAAACATAATTACTGGTAGCCCAAACTCACTTAAAACCCATATGGGCACATTCAGCCTATACAATAGGGTTATTAGTATAGTAACGTGATCCAGCATGCCGTATTTGCTCGAGTCGTGCGTCGGATCATACGAGTGCTTAGCAGAGTTTGGTCCGACCTTAAGAATAGCTTTGATAATTCGAAAAACTACAGAGCTATTATGAAAACATTTGAAAATCTTCTTTTTCACATATTACGCTGTTACTATAAGCTCTGTATTTATTTTTGTTACTTTGTATCAAAGTGGACACTTGTGAAAACACGTGGTCATGTTGTTTATCAGTTAACAATCAAATGTTGTAAGACACATAGATTTGTTTCAACATAAAATGTACAATTACATGGCAATTTATAATTAAAGCATACAATAAACAACACGTATGAATGGATATCAATAAGAGTTAAGAAGACGTCACACTCAAAATCACAACTATATTTTTTATATAGCAGTTTTTTTGGCGCAGCTTTACATAACGGGCTGACATACATATATATTTTAGCGAAAATAGCTTCTACTTCGGTTAAACAATGCCGTGACTCGCCGCGATGTTTTATTTGGATACTCGAGCGATATGGCTATATTGAAACTTGTTCTGTCATAAAACGACAAACTGCAGTATCGCGATTTAATCATTTAGATAGGATTGTGCTTATCATCACGAAAGCAAAGAGACAATAATCCAGCACTACTTTGTGTACAGTGCTAAAATCTGCCGCTTGGTGTCTCGGATGAACATGTATGCTCTACCTACTAAGCAACATGGCCGCTTATTTAATTTCCCCTCTTCAACTGTGAAATAGTCTGTACCCCGACAGTAATATTACAAACCTGTACCCGTCGTCTGTGAGAATGGAATATAAAAGTTTGGCCTAAAATAGTACTGCCACCCAGCTATTGTAAATGTTTGTCGTGTATATAGAGGATGAGAGAGAGATTCACTCGTTAATCCGCGAAAACTTCAAAAGTATCATATTCCTCGGTAACGTATGATCAAAATTTTACAAATTTTGATGATATCGATCAGCTGTTATGATTAACCAAGTGCCGGTTTATCTGGGTAGGTTGAAAATGATACTGATCATACAGATGAAAAAGAGTGCATGTCAATGAGCACAACAGTGCATGGTAGCTTGAATTATTTACTGCACGTTATTAATAACCCCACAAACCCACATTGTTAATCCCAGTTCATTGTATCATGTAAAGTTTAACCGCGATATAAATATTGAGAACATTTGTGGCATGTTAAATTGAAATCCAGTTTGCGATTCAAGAGTTACAGAATGACACGAAACTTTGTCACTGGATCTTTGATCCGCAACTTAACCGTAACTATGAACCTAAATAGCAGAAACAAGCGATCACTTGTCTCAAGTGTACTGAATAACTTACAGAAGGTTCGGGAATTATAGTCTGATGACATTTGACCACTAACCGTGACATTGACCTTAAGGCGGCATATTCGGAATAAAAATTCTGCACGTCTTCTAAGTAAGCTAATCATGTCACCCAAGTTTCATGCAAATCATTTTCAAGGGATTAAGGAGATAAAGTCTCATAAACCGGCGTAAACACGTAAGAATGACAGTCTTGACACGAACACGTAAGAATGACAAATTCTCGGTGTACACGCAAGAACGACAAAGTCTCGACATAAACACACGAACGACAAATTCTCGCAAGAACGACAAAGTCCTGACACAAACACACAAGAACGACATATGCTCGGCGCAAACACACAAGAAACAACAAGTTTCGGTGTAAATCCAAGTATAACGGCAGATACTTGATGCAGTTACAAAAACTAAGTGCAAACTTACCCGAGACCCATGGTATGTGTTCGTCTCACCCATGACCTCATTTCATGTGACCTCTCCTCCCAAGAAGGTGCCAGAATCAGCGCACGTAGCTCACACCAGTTTTCCTTACTTCGTTGACGTGATGACTTCCAATGTGTTGGATACATATTTTAATCACAGACCTGCCTCTTAAGTAAAGATTAACCTCGTTTCGTATGAAGGATTAATTTTGCTAATTTCTTCGTACGGACGGAACATTATATTTCTAAAATTTATCGCGACTAAAATAGACTTTAATAGTTATATTGAATGGTCTAGGTTAAAACGAACAGGGAGGTTATCGTTACTGATTATGGAATAAAAGCACCAAAATTACAACGTGTTGAGTCTAAGCAAGTTATATTTCCAATAAATTTCCTATATGGATCGGAGGATATAGATGTCTTTCAGACAGCCTCGTAACAAATATTATACAATAGTTAGTAATATTTATTGCTTTACATTCATTATTGTTACTATCATTATCATAAATAATGTTTTCATATGTAGTGTGAAGAGTGCAAGAAATGGTCGGTGAATAAAATGCCCGTTTTAAACACCTGTTGCATCCTATGCATTCAAATGTATATAGCCTGGAACCTAGAGTAATAAAAGTTTGCACTTGTAATAAATTGAGATAAAATGTTTTTTTGTAATATAACTAAAACACTGCTACAAACGGCAAATATTTCCCTGGTTTGGATTTTTAAAAAAAATCCAATTATGATATGATATATTAGCTGTAATTTTGAATGTTGATTTATTTGATACGGTCATGGTAGTGACGGAAACAGGCTGAAAGTAGGTAAACAGAAAAGTCAATAAAACAAATCATTGGAAAGTGATAGTGACCATTTATCACCATAATTTACAGCTTTTGGTATTTACAATGTCCACTTTATTGCATATTTGTATAGATAAAGTCAAAGTACTGCTTTAGTGGCATTTGATTGTGGTGGCCGCAATGCAGAAACAATATATATACTCGTTTTCTGTTGGAATTTTGTTGTAATTGTTTTTGTGTGGGAGTTGGGGTTGTGAAGGAGAAGAGGCGAAAATAGGACATATAAGTGTTCATTGGTTTCCATCCCGATCATACGAAGAAGAAACCACACTCAGCACTATTCGGCCTTTGTGTGCTCGCCACTGCACGAAAGATCGAACACCAACGTATTTTACTTTGTGTTCGGGGGAAAAAAAACACACACACACATAAAAACGGCAAACACAATGGCGCTGATGCGTTTCACCTCCTGCCCACGGCCTATCCCCGCCCGGCGATTTGAACGTTTGTGAGTACAATTGTATTTCGTGTGTTTGCCCATAAGATTTTGTTATTTCGCCTTAGATAGTCTTGTTTAGAAGGTCTACTTTATATTCTTGAAGCTTTTATGATCCAAGGTCTAGTGGTCACTTGCATGACTAGCAATGAAGGGATCGACGGTACGATCTCCGGCTATGATCCCGGCTCTGTTTCGGATGAGAACCTAAATCCATATTCTGAGCTATATGAGCTATAGGACCAATGCCCCTTAAAAAAGGTTAGTTATTTTAGGTTTCAGGAGATAGTGCAGGATACACAAAATGCATCCTATCTCCAGAGATACGCTAGCCTAATATATCCGGCTCTCCGGTTTGATCCGTTTATCATACATGTACTTGTCAAATACTTGGAGAAGAAAGCTCTTTTCCAACAGCCCTTCTGGCTGGCTTTCAACGTAAAAAGAAAAAAAAAGAGACACTACGCCCGATTATCAACGACACAGTTCTAAAATACATAGGCATACATACTGTTCTCGGATATACACTATTAACTGACTACAAACTGGCTTTTGTATATAACATTTAACATGGATGAAGTTTGATTTGTGTATTTTAATTTTAGTGTGAATATGGCCAATATTCACGGCAGTGCATGCTTAGACAAAAAGTCAAGTGTGTTTCTTTTATCTAATACGCATACTTTTGCTAATTTACAGACAGTTGGTTTCGTTTGCCATTGCTTTATCAATTTTTGTCATGTTCGTGAAAATGTGTGTCCTATTTTTATCCGTCTGTCTTCTAGCCTGTCGATCAGCTGCCTGTCTGCCTGATTGCCCGCCCGTCCGGGCAAAAAGAAGTGGTGTAAGGAGATATTGTTTCCAAACTGAGAGACACTGACCTTTATTCCATTAGTCTCTTCATTCGTCCCTCAGTCTGTCTATCACTAATACTGTGAAAATGAAAATCTCAAAATTCACTAGGCATGAATGTACGCCGCTTGTAAAATTTGCTTTTAATTATGTTTTTTTCAAAGCAGGTACGAAATACATGTACTGCCTACCTGGCCGAGAGGCTAGAGTCACAATCTTGACATCACTGTATCCTCGCATTGATTAAGGGTCATGAGTTCGGACCCTGGTACCATGTCTATATATGTGACAAAGTTGGGAGTTTCTTAAAAGTGTGTGACAATGATTCTAGTACTGGTCTTTCTCAGCCACGATGATTTAATAAAATGTCCGCCTGCACAAATGACTGAACTACGATTGAAACGAGAGAACCAGGGGCAGAAACAAACGAAATACCTTCCACATTTGTAGAAACTCATTTTTGGGGAAGTAGAAACATTGTAAAACTGGCTTACAAAGACTGATAAATGAATTTGTGTAGATCGTTCGCTTCTTTCTCGTTATTCGTTATTCGGAATTCAAGGAGAAATTGCCCAATATTGTCCAAATTATGCCGAAATATCTGGTCTGCGACGATGGCCCTTATACTTTAAATGAATTGTATTGCCTTTCTTTAGCATTTATGTTTATTAACCTATAAATACTTATAAAAAGAAATTACTATGCAGATGCATTGTTTGAGAAAATGACGTTACAATATTTATCACGTTACGTCACAAATAATTCATGAGAATTGTCTGGCACAGGAGGCTCCAGACCGATTCTCCAGCATGGGTAAACGCATGGGAAATTGTTGTTGTTGTATTGGTTTAACCTTCGTTTTAACTGTATTTCAGTCATTTTTACAGGCGGACTGTTTACCTTACCATCGTTCCTGGGTATCCGGTACTAGATCCCTATCCGCCGACTTTTCTCAGGTGAACAAATGATTAAAAAATACCATGCAGATGCTTTGTTTAGAAAAGCGACATCACAATATTCATCACGTTACGTTACAAATAGTTCATGAGAGTTGTCTGGCGCAGTAGGTTCGAGACCGATTTTCCAGCATGGGTAAAAGGATCGGAAATTGTTGTTACCACAGTGGGTGTCAATCATTGGAAATACCGGTCTTATATTTAAGAAAACAGATTTTGGTACATGTATGTAGTCGGGACAATTGAAAATCTGTCTGTCTTAAAGCTGCTCGTTCACAGTTTCCAATGATAAATAAAATTTCCCCGGAATGATTTACGACAACATAAAATGTAAGAGTAATGCCACAAGAGCATTGTGATGATTCGATGAATAATTTAGTAAATAGATTACAAAGAAGTTACGCCCTAAAAGGAGTTTTGTACGATGGCTGATATTGATAAATTGGCCACTGTGACCTTTAAAGTTATGGCGGTTTTCTACTGCTGCAGTCATTGATTTCACTTTTAATGTCAGATTGAGAGGTGTTGGCGGCTGGAAACCGGTCACGTGAATAACAGAGGAAAGGAAAGAATTCCATGTAGTTTATTTCTTGAATGTTATATATGTACCGGATATTGTGATTGATCAACAGTTAAGCAAGATATGCAAGTTTTGTTTTTCACGTTATACCAAGTTGTTAATTTGTGCGTCTTTCTTCTGTCCTCAAACTTTCCAAGTTTAGTTCATTATAGAGCTTTTCTATGTTACATGACAGAGTTACCATGTATACAGGATTCCATGACCTTTAAATTATAAGTGTGATCTTGTATTGAGCTTTGTAATCGGGACGTGGTTCTTGCACGCGACTCATCGTCTTGATGTGCTGAACATTTGTGCCAAGTTATTTTTGAATCCTTCTTACAGCCCGGACACGAACTAAATTTAAGGCAAGATACATGTACAGACGGACGGACGATGTAATTTTAACATACCCACCTTTAATGGTTGGGAAAATTACATTAATAAAAAGTAACATATTAAGGTAGACATTACTGAGTTTTCTTTAAAATATGTTTACGGGATTAACATAATAATGTAGTCTAGACTTATGAGTTGAAATGTAATAGCTTTTTTCAGAGATAGTCGATCATCTTTGAAACTGGTGAAAAGGGCGTTCCTTGTCAATAATACATCCTAAGTAATAAAACATAATTTTCTAATAAATCATATTTATTGCCGTGTTAAAACAGTTTAAAGTCGTAGTGATAGTGACACCAACAATGCGTCTAAATATTTCGGATATCATATCAAATATTTTTGTATCATGCCGGAGAAGTATCACTCTGTACAATTTACTATCCGACGATTTGTGATTCGTCGGTGAAACGTCTCGCATTACACACTTCGTATCTATAACGTCTGTCTCTGAAATTAAACAAAATCACAAATAAGATAATTATAATAAAGAAGGGCCAAGGATTGTCTTATATATGGACCCGATAAAAGTACTGATGGCAACTGAACACTTCTCTCCTTTAAACTTACAGTAGATTCCGTACCGCTCCTTTAAACTTACAGTAGATTCCGTACCACTCCGTTAAACTTACAGTAGATTCCGTGCCACTCCGTTAAACTTACAGTAGATTCCGTACCACTCCGTTAAACTTACAGTAGATTCCGTACCGCACGTACCCGGTAATGAAACAAAGCACAATACAGATCTTACAGCTGCTGATAATCTAATGAAGAATGGACAGTAAATAAGTACATGTCCACGTTACAAAACCAGCTGACAGTCGTAGAAGGCATACAGCTAAGGTGTGTCATATGTTAATTAGTTATAATTGTTTGTTGTAAACAAACAAGTTGAGAAAAAATCATAGATGAGCATCACTAAACATTGCTTAGGGGTTTTGGTAAAACCACCTTTCACATTTACTCCCATAAAAAGAAAGACTATTGCCAAGGCAGGATTCAAATCCATTGTAGTTACAGGTACATGTATGTGATTCTTTGTCAATGAACTTAGCCACATGGTCACCTGTGATCACGTGGAGGATTCCAACTTACTCTGGTCCATTATCATGCTCTCCAAACACGCCTTTCATCACCTTGTCGGTCGGCAGTCTGTAATCTTGCGGTTTGTCATAATCATTTGTCCATGGCGTGAGCGAGCAGTCATACATGTGGATGTCTGAAAAAGTAATAACGACCACATCTACTTATTTCAGGTTCATCTTAATAAAACTTTAACATTAATCATATTCTTGTAAAAGAGTTGTGGATGAGGATATATCATGGAAGCAGTAAAAGTTAGTTTGTGAAAGATATACGCGACATAAAGCACATTTTGGTGGAATATGTTTGGTGATAAAAACTTTTTTTATGTGAAGACTATAACAGATGTAAAAGAAACTTTTGTGAAAGCAATAGGATCCGCTTTTAGAGAACATTTTTTCGTGAAGAAAATAATATGATCTATGTTAACATTATTTTCAAGTAAATAGAGCACAGTTCAGTCATTGTTTTATAACAATTTGAGTAAATTTGCAGTGACCACGGGCTTTGAAAAAGCGAACAGTTTTATCAAAAGAATATGAAAAAGGATCGTACTTGGAAGGTGGCAACAGTTAAACTTCCATCTCCGATCTTCTGCCCCGTTGTCGTGCTCACTTATCATTCCGTTAATGTAACCGTTTCCCGGACACTCAAAATCAAGTGCACGGTCAAGTGGATTTTCCCAATTCGCTAAAAAAACAACAACAGCATATTACTTGCTGAGAACAATTAAAAGATTTTATTGTTTTGCTTCCTTTGTGTTTTAGGTAAAATGCGTAACTTGCTATTGCACATTTCAAAATAAATCAAGCTTTTATAACTTGTGTAACAAAGAAAAAGCAACATCATTATCAGAACTGCTGCTTCTTTATGCTTTATGCGAGAAACATTCTTGCACAATTTTCATCAACATTGGCCAAGTGTTTTTTTCAGAGATGATGTCTGACAAAAATGGTGAACGAACAGTGACGTCTGACGCGAACAGTGAGACATCACTAAAGCTCACTCTTGCACGTTGTGCGGTGAGCTAAAAATAGACACAATGTGTCCTTTGGCAAGTCACATTAGTTCTAAATGTCCTGCCTCTCTCTGCAGTGATTCCTTTAAAACGGTTAAGAGTTAGAATTTGGTTCGTAATCGACATTGAACTAGATGGTTGTTTTTATTCAAATGCGGCAAATGGTTTTAGAGGTGACACGAAGAAAACCGGACAAACTCTCTGTGAACTATAGCAGTAGAATTTCAAATGGCAATAACTCTGTGAAAGATCAAATGACTGGAACGTGCCAGTAATATGCACGACTAGTCTTCATACTAATACTTCCTGTCAAACTTTATCAACATCCAACGAGGGATTTAGGCGAAAAAGGCTGGACAAAATTTTATATCAACAGGCCCCTGTGACCTTGACTTTTAAGGTGTTGACCGAGAAGTGAAGATAATTTTGAGATTAAGCTATGACAAGCAAATGGTTGATGGACAGACAGAGAAATAGACAGACAAGCAGACGACAACGATAAAAAAGAATGTCTCCCCGAGAGAAGGGAGATATAATAAATAATTGTGTAAAGAAATAATCTTAAAAATCAATTTAAATGTTTATGGAATGACTAACCTGACCATGCACATTGTGTGGTGTCACCAACGGTGTCTAGTCCAATGTCTCTACACTCGAACTCGAATATTCTATCTTCTGCGCCATTGTCGTGAATACTGTGTACTCTACTGATTGTCTAATAATATAGCAAGACATTGTACGTGTATATACTAAAAAAAATCTCATTTCAGACATAAAATTCAAATTTAACTGCAATATGCATTATACACTCGGAATTAAATGCCCAATAATAAACCCCTGATGGGTATAATTTTAATCAAGTAATTACTTATTGTATCTTATTTTTGGCTATAGCATGTTATATAATTCAAACTTTGGCAAGAATGAAGTCACATTTCTGCAAGATGTTAACATTGAACTGTTGACTGTTTTCAGCAAACACCCAGGTCTTTTTAAGTTTCCGGGTTATATACTATACCTTTGTAAAATATTCTACAATGGTCGCTAAAAATGTCTCTATTTTCGCGGAAATATTTTATATCGGGTTATTTCTGTTATTTGGAATAAAATGGATGAAGAAAATACATAATAATATCAATGAATATGTGTGTAACAGTTTTCGAATTACAACAGGAGGTCTGACCGAGTTAAAACATGAAAAATAAAGCTTTGTTACATACCACGAGGGATAACTTGTACTAAAATATCGCACACAAATGTAGAAGTTAGCTCCCATACACATATTATTTTTTAGTGATACGTTTTTAACAAGGTGTCACGTGTGACACCTTGTTATAGTATACGCAATTTTGAAAACGACTTAGCGAAGGTGCTTATACGTTTGACGCTGGCCGGAACATATGCGGAGTAAGCCGGGCTACACCGGTATAACCAAACCTCATTGCTTAAAAGGCGCCGAATTCATTCTGGCTTTAAGAAACGAATAGAACGGCGTACGCCGGCATGCGTCAAACGTATAGCCCCAAAACCCTGACAGTTTGAACAGCTATAGGTTTCTCCTTCCGCCTGCAAAGGAGATCGACTTTAGCTGAAACGCGCGTGGATCGTGTTTGTGATCTCGGCCTAGAAATTAATTAAAAACCGTTTCCGTTGCCAAATATACGTGTTAATGCTTTAAATCATTGTAACACAAATGTAGGCAACATTCAGAATATTTGAATTACTACACCATCAGGCAGCCATGTCTACACTGATTCGACACTGCATACATTTAGCGTTTACATATCATCGACTGTGTAAACTCATTCTGCAATACAAGAACTAGCAATGCGAACTTTATAAAGTTTCTTCCTCACCCAAATATCAGCCAGATATGACAAGAAGTATATTTTTCAAAAAGATAAACGGCGTAAACATGTACTGCGCAGATACTTTTATATTGTTACATGTTGACAAATTAGATTCTATTATCTCCCTTTATTGTGAAATTCTTGTGTCGAAATTTATGTTAATCAATTTATTGTTAGAAGATAATTTCTTTGTCGTATTTATGCATAATAATATGTTAAATTTAGGTGTGAACAAGAGTTCATTTATTGGTGGTGTTTTTTAAAAATTATTATTTTTGGTGATACAAATAATCATATATAAATTCACATTATGTAAAGTCAACGGGTCGTACCGTCTATACCTTGAACGAGGTTGGTGGACCCAATAAGCACGATAACAAACAAAAGTCAAAGTCATTGATGGGAAACATGCCGAGCTCATCCACAAAGTCAAGCTAACATATTTGCTCTTATGGACGGACCTATATAAAATTTGCTTCAAATCAAAAAGTCGAAGTCAACGGGTCGTACCGATTATAGCCTCTTTAGAGGATGGTGGACCTAATAAGCACAATTACAAACAAACAAACAAAAATCGAAGTCAGCAAACTGACCCTACAGTAAGTAAGTACGTTCGTTGGAATGGGTGTCAGAAAGGCCCACTTCCAGAAAGGTCCATACCAGAAAGGCCCACCCAAAAGGACCAGTTTTATGTTCTATGTTAATTTATGCAGATCTACCTTAGGGAAGGTAAATGATTAGAAAAACATATGTACACTTCTGCTCACACATTTATTATATAGAACCAAAAGTAGACGGGGAAAATAGTAGCGCAGTAACAAACATTACAGTAGGGTGCATAACATATACATCAATAGTGAAATTTATGATGATAACACTTATTATTTACAAATTTCATTTATAGAAATAAAAACAGACTTACGAATGATTATAAAAGTGAAGCGGTTTTGGTCCTATGCAGATACTTTTATATTGTTATTTGTTGACACATTAGATTCTATTATCTCCGTTTATTGTGAAACTCTTGTGTAGAAATTTATCTGATGCAATTTGTTGTAAGAAGATATTTTTTTTGTCGTATTTATGCAAAAACTTTCATGTTAAATTCCGGTATGAACAGGATTTAATGTATTGGTGTTGTTTTTAAAGTAATTATTTGGTAATACAAATAATTATATATAAATTCACATTTATTTTTAGTCGAATCTTATGGACGGACCTTTATAAAATTTGCTTCAAATCAAATCTAGTCGAGTTCAGAAAACTGACCCGGCGTCCAGTACTTACGTATCTACTGGTACAGACGGCACTTTTCCGCCCATGACTATTTTAACAGTATATCTGAATACATAGGGGAAATTCCCATAGTGGATCCCCGCATTTCAATAGGACTGATTTCGGGTGTATTTATGCTATTGAGTCATATTAAATGAACATTAAAGTGGTATCTGCAATAAATATAAGAAAGCTTGGTAGTTATTTATCCCGGGAAAGTACGTAAGTTAGACACAACCAGAGTACGAACCTAGGGGTTGTAGCCACCCCGATAAGTGACCTTGTCCCAAGAATTCGAGTAAATAACCTGGTAACTCCCAGTATAGCTTTCGCTGCACTTGCATTATTCCGAGCTGAACTCCAGGATTATAGATTTTTATACCCACGGGGTCGACTTGGGACGGAGCTATTCTCCCAAATAAGGGATCACGAACCAGAAAGGCTACAAAAGTAACAAAATTTTACATATTGATAAAAAAAAATCATTAAGTAATTATAAGTGCTAATTGGTTACTTTGATGCAGTCCCATTTACGATAAAGGTATTTACATGTATCAAATGTGTTCAATAAATAGTAATCAAGACATTAAAACAAAAGTTTCAAACTTAAAAAAGCCCATATGATTAAAATGCAAGTCCAACAGTGGGCCTTCCTGGTAGTGTTTATGGGCCTTTCTAGACTGGGCCTTTTAGGACTGGTCCTTTCTGGAAGTGGGCCTTTCTGGATCCCTACCCTTCGTTCGAACAGGCGGCAGTTTTGGAACCGTCCTTGCCTATTCTAATAGTTCGAAGTATTATTCTGAGAATACACAGGTGAGATTCCAATAGGTGTGGAACCCTTTAATTAGTGATAAATCCTAGGTTGTAGCTGTGCTATTGTTTCATATTAAATGAACATTAGGTATCTGCAATAAATATCAGAAAACTGTGATTCAGCTGGGTAGTAATTAATCCCGGACATTAGAAACACCCCGCGTACCAACCTAGGGGTTGCAGCCACCCTGATAAGTGACATTGTTCCAAGAATTCGAGTAAATACCCATGTAACTCCTAGCGCAGCTTTGGCTTCACTTGCATTATTCCGGTTATAGATTAATACCCATGGGGTCGACTGGGGACGGAGCTATTCTCACCAGAACGGCTACAACATAAACAAGTTATCAAAATGCAGTTTATCTTTAGATCGACGTTCACGTGATCAAAACGATCGTATTTCATTCACAACGCTTCCATTCGTAAAATTTGAATGATGCAAACCGATGAAAAGTGGTAAGAGAACACTAAATATTTTGTGTAGCCTACATACGTTCAAAGTATTATAGGCTCCAATATTAAGCCTGGGTTTAAAATTTAGCTTTTCAAAGGATTTCTTAAAGTAAATTAAAATGTAAGGCTAATAGACTACTTACAAGGGTTGCTATCTCCCCTTACCAACACAAAATGTGATGAAATAAAACTGTGGGGCGCGGACTGCCGATGGTGGTGCGGTTGTGAAAAATCAACAAAAATATGACTTTGAATTCTGTAAATTTTCTTCTAGTTTTTTAAATGAAATATTTTCAAAAATCCGCTGAATTTTAAGGTTAAGTTATAATATGTGTACGCTTTCTTTAATGATTTCTGATTGGATATTGTTGTTGTAGGAGTTAAACGTCCACTTAAAAAGTACATATACATGTATTTGGTATGTTTAACGGATATTGTCCATCGATGCTAAAATCTTGCATGAGGTCTCGCAGTCTGCGACAAAAAGGTTGGACTTGTATAGAAAAATTCCATGTGTATATAGGTCAGTCGCTTCACTATATGTTTATACTAGAATTTCAAAAGCGTTTGCAACGCTTTATCATTTGGTAGCGTATTATTTCAAATCTACAGATATAATTGACTGGAATGTATACTGGAACCTTTTTATATGACTATATGCTCTAAAATATGTTATTGTATACAGTTTGAAGAACATTATTTTTCTTAGAAAAATCTGAGAGCGAGCAGCTTAAAGTTCTGGGTAATCACTAGATCACGGATGCGGATCTGGTCGGACATCATTATGAAAATAATGACCTGTATTATATGTTTTATGATGTTAGCATATGTCCCTTACGGAAACATAATGTACCACCACTTAAATTTTAGGTTTCATGAAAAGTTCGTGAAATAACAGACGAGTAGGTGGTGTCACGTATTCCTGAAGGATGTCTCTCAAACAAAGCTGGTTATATACAATTTAAAAGCACTGTATTTTACTTCATCAAAAATTCTCTAGCAAAACTATGTTTTTGAAAAAAATATATAACAACAGCAACATGATGTGTTTTCAACGAAATGCAGGTCTGTGATGAAAATAAACGGATATATATCAAAATCAAGTACTGTTAGCGAAGTATCACTCATTGTCTTTATGAAAAATTCCCTTGTGCCCAATTTTGCAGAGGACACCTTGTTGTCAGCACTTTCAGTGCTTTGATATTTAATAACGTTTTCGCCCGAAATAGGTTTTGCCTATTTTCATATTCATAATGTCTGGTTAATTTAACACCCGTTTCAACTGTATTTCATTAATTTTCACAGACGAACAATTTACCTAACCATATTCCGTAACAGAAACCTATCCTAACTAAGAAACTGCCAACTTTCTTACATAAACAGATAGAGTCGGCAGCAGATGGGCTACAATGACATCTAGTTAGTGACTCTAACCACTCGATCACTGAGGTGCTCTATTTTTGTAACTATATTCCCTGTGGTTAGTAACCAACCTGACTCTCCTTAGTACATTTGAAATCAACTCTCCCGTCATAATTGTTCACATATGCGGCAGCAACAAGATGGGCTAACCCAAAGGAAAGTATGATCTTCAAGCCACTGAACTGAAATGTATTTTAAAAAATATGCCATAACATTGCATTTATAAAGTCTATGTTAATCGTATATATATACGTAAATTCTAAGGTTCGGTCCGTCTGTCATCTGAACAAAAATGAAATCAAGCATTGTATATTCTGCAGTAAACAACGTTTTGGCGCACGGATCGGTACGTGATCATAAGGTTTAAAATAGTTATTTTTTTATATTACCAATGTAAATGACACCTCGGCAAATTCAAATGACCCAACATTTACACTTAATATTAAGCTGCTAAAGTTATTTTTTAAAATTAATATGTGTATTTAGATATTTTAACAGTAGTAAGAAAAAATATTTAAGAACTTTTTATTTCAATAGCGTGCGCTTACTCTATTGTGGTCTGTCTGTACATTTTTTGGCTTTTCAAATCAAATTAAAGCCCTGAACGACAAGGACTCGCTGCAGAACCATAAATAATTAGAGATTTAAAGCGTTCATATTTCTCAATTTTCGAACCAGCATTTATGAATGTAAATTGTAATAATTTAATTAAGAAATTATAGTTTAACTGGTGTTACCTCGATTTCAAAACGATGCCTACAAATCATATTAATCCTTATCAGAATAAGAGCAAGAGATTTGCATTACTGATACCCATTTACAACAAGCAAGATTGGGGTAAAGGTCACACTGCATGTTGCCTGACAAGGAATCTAACTCGGATGCTCTGGGAAACTTAGTGAATGTCGTCAGCACTACATAGACAATGACACCAACTAAGGAACAATTAATATTTTACACGCTTATCAGCTGAAAACCAACACACACCGCTACATACATGTACGTGTACGTGTTATCAGTTAGAATTATGAAAATCATCAATACATGATAAGATATTACTCAATGTTTTAATGTATGTGTAGGTAATCATTGCTTATCAGTTCAATACAAAACTGAGTGGCATTATTCAAATTGTGAGTTTAAATTGTGACCGTTCAGAACATAAGAAACTCTGTAAATTACGTATACTCAATATATTCATTCTGGATGAATGTTGTTATCCCAAATGACATAGATAAAAAATAAGAAAACCATTAAGAACACCACCCTGCCAGCCACCAGACCCACAGAAAAATAATTTCATAGAAAAATCACCCAACGATGTTACGATGATAGTGCCCAAAATACACCGTGAACTAGCAACAAAGTTTTCACCAAGGGCAAAAGGTAAAGAATAGCACACAGGGATTAAACAACAACCACGCACCAGTTCACTGCAGAACAAGTAACTAATTAAATAGTATATTGAATGCGGTGTTAAAGTCAAATTCAGCTCATAATGTAAATACTTGTAGAAATAACGATGTCGAATATTATTAACTTAACCTATATACTCACAGACATCATGTTTGTCCCAGTCCTCCGATAAAAGAAGTTATCTGTCAAGCTTACAGTTCTTCAGTGAACCAAAGTAACCCTAGTTTCGTTTATATATTGTTGAATGACCTTAAACTTTTATCAGTACAAAATAGCCAAATAATTTCAGACCGTACAAAATATGAATATTTGTAACACTAAGTGTCTTAGTGGTCAAAGTGGGCGATTTATCTATCATGAACATTTATTGAAATTAAAGGTAACTAGAACGATGACACTGAGACAGCATCTTTTCGATAATGAACTTATTTTTATACTTCTAAATCTTGCTTTTAGAATATAGTTCGAGGTCGGTCATATCAGATGGGCTTGGTAGCATTAATGTCTCAGTGATCTAACAGCCAGGTATCCGCAGTCTAAGGTAATGTTGGGCGATTGTCTTCAGTAATCTCCAAACGTTTCACCACCTCAAAAACAAATAATCCTACGCATGCCGAGTAAATAGTTCCTCAAGTTCAACCAATCAATAAAAACATGCAAGACATACTGTCATATATGTTTATTTAGAATCCAAATATTTTATTATTTTTCAATAACTTTGACAACATTTTATTTTTCAGAATATATGACACATCTTTCTAGTTACGGATTATTTCCAAACGTTGTCGTGCTTCACATAAAGTAATGAAGCAGTGGTTTATAAATACCAAAATTAAACAAGCAATATTATTCAAAAAGTTCCTTCTATATTACACCACTCTGTATGTCTAATTTAAGTACAAAATAAAAGACAATCTAAGCAATTTTAGTCATTTGTGTTAAATTGGTAATTTCTACAAGGTTTAGAATATGCACGGTCTGACCAAGAGCTGTGTCATTGCCAACAGCAATTGCATTTAGATGCAGTAAGGTATTGTTTTGATTATCGAGTGTTAACATACGGCAGTAATAGACTGAACATTACAATTAAAATGCTCCTAATTGTTGGCTCTTTTGACTCGATTTGAGCAAGGCAACTGTTTTCACTGCAATAGATAAGTATTTATAAGTAATGGTGCTACAGTACTTATTAGTTCTTCTTCTAGGAGCGACCTTGGATCAAAATCTATTATTTGATTCTATGGTTCGTACAGTTCTCCAAAAGTTTCATTCCAAGTGAAAGTTTTTTATATTGTAAAAGGGATTACTTGTAATGTTTATAAAGAATTTTGCTCATTATATGAGATGAACTTGATGCAGAACAAGTTATTAGGTTAAAACGTTGTCATAAAACTAGGTGAATCAAATAAACGTAGACGTATCCCTAAACCATGGTGGAACATAAAATTACAAAACTTGTGGTATGAGATGTGTGAAGCTGAAAGGACTTGGTGTAAGAGTAATAGTCATTTAAAGCACAGGTTAAAGCATGATGTTGTTAGTAAACGCAAACTTTTTGATCGTAAGATTCAGTGTAGTGAAAGAAGCTATTGGTTATTTCTAACGCAGCGCCGATGTAACGTCGTTTCTGATTGGTGACGTCGTTTAAATTTGTGACTATAAAATAACGTATATATAGTCGCAAAATTCGTACGGCGTTTTAAATATCGCATTTAGACACAATGTGCGTTAGAAAAGGGATAACTATTTAGTGATTTAGATATTTGCGACCGTATATACGGTTTTAATGGTCGCAAGCAGATATCAAAATTACAAAACAGTTATTCCTATACTATACAAAATGAAATGTTAGTAAATGCAAAAAATAACCCATCAGAATTCTGGAAATTTATTGGTAGAGTAGGAATAAGAGATCACAGAGCAAACGATATTCCTATAGAAATTGGTAATGACTCTGGTGTAATTCATGATCGGGATGCAGTTTTTGCAAAGTGGAAACATGAATTTAACGTTCTTTATAATCCTCCATCTAGTTTAAGTATTGGCCATGATCTAGTTGATGTCAATACTGATATTGAACCTGCCGTAGCGAATAGTTTTCAGTCAAACTTTAACACTGTCTGAAGAAAGGCGAGCAGTCGTAGACGTCAAAAGTAATAGAGCAGTTGATGTTGATGAGATCCCTCGTTTATTGTCAGAAAATGATTGTCATTAATTTTATACATGGACTTTGTAACAAATGTTTCCAATATGGTACTGTATCGCAGAAATGGAATAAAACTTTTATAAGACCAATTCTTAAATGTTTTACAAGCGTTCCAAGAGACCCACTTTCATGTCGTGGAATAGCTATTACCAGAGTTGTGTATACAATTTACTGTTAACTGTTAGAATATCATTGTGTACTGATCAAAGTAATATTTCATGAAGGCCAAATGGTTTAAGAAAAGACCGTAGTACAGTTGACAATATTCAGTCACTTACTACAGTATTACTGAGACTAGGACAAAGCACAGGTTGTCCACCTTTTGTGCCTTCATGGACCTTAAGAAGGCGTTTGACACCGTAAGTAAGGATCTGTTGTTCACCAAACTGTCTAAATATCAAATCTGTGTGGGGGTTGGATGATTTTCATGTATCAATGCAGTTTTAAACAGAGCAGCTACGTACTTTTTGGATGTAGGTAGATATACTCATAATGCTGCAGTTTGTGGTGATATTGGATGAAAACCTATTTTATACTCTTGCTGGAAGTCTGTATTTGCTAATTGGTGTAGACTTACTAGTATATGAACCAATCAAGACTGAATAAAAATATTATATGTGAATGGTCAGCTAGCTTATAAATAGTGTATGTAATTGGTGTTTCAAAGTCTGTCAAATATTTAAAGATTATGGTTTTCATAGGTACTGTATTATCGAAACAATATTCAATACAGGTGATGTTTTTAATAGCGGGAAAGCCACGTCGGCGAAGCCGACGGGGCGTTTCCGCCCTATAGGTAATGCGTATAACATGTATAAAGCATGTCAGTAAGTAACAAATTCAAAAATCCTATTTTTCGAACATTTTTCAACATAAACCATCAACTTCTGAAAAGTGTCTTACTTCCGGATGTTGATGCTGGGGAGCGCCATTATACCGATGCATTGTGGGCAAAATTAGCAACGCGGAGAATGTGCATTATGTGACGGAATGGTCTAAAATGAATTAACGATTAAAAGTCCACAAGTGTATTATCGTTTGCAAATATTTAGTTCGAAAAAACAATAAAAGTATTCATAAAACATAAATTCTAAAGAATTACCGCAAATTCATGCAAGTTCAAATTATAGTTACTTCAAGAACTCATCACTGACTTCCGTTACATTTATTTTTGTTGTGACGTCACTAATGTCTGACGATTCGTCCCGATTACGATTCGAAACATTAATAGGAATAATTTGCATTAATAACTGTACATGTATTATGCATTGGTTATTCTCCAACACAACAGTATGAGGATTATGCTTCCTCTGCCAGTCTGGCTGGTTTTTAATTCATGCACAGTAGACACAATTGTTTGAAGCAACATTTACATGTATACAAGGATCAATTTTTAAAATAATAATTCAGTAGAATTTTATTTAACTGAGTCACAGCTGGAACTTGACACACATGCTTTTTGACATCTATATATATGCTATTTTATTATGTAATAGGCATATAGAAGTCAAACAAGTATATGTGTCTTGAAAGTACCTGCATGTGAGCTGACTGAAGTAATATAGATCTATTTAAGTGTTTTCACTATTTTTTTCTTTCAAGTTGAATATTAGATTTAGAAAATTATTACATAGATCTATGTGTTGTGTGCACAATTGCACATGCATATCATTATGCAAAATCTTGGTCCCATATCTTCTGGTTGTCAATCTTTTAAGAATAAAGAAGTTCCATCATTTTAAAAGTTTATTTAAAATTATTCTGACTGTTATTTACAATTGAATTTACATTCACAGTTGTTTTGAAATACTGATCAAATTTTAATGATAATGTTTCTGCTCAAACAAATTCACGTAAGCAGAAAATCCTATCAGATGGGATTTTTTATAAATGGAGACAGCTGAAATGTTAGAGTTAATGAGCAATGAAACTGTAGGATGGTAAAAATATCAATAGAATACATGCAGGGATTGGTCTATTTCACCTGTGATTGAAATGCTACAAATATGCCAGTGGTCTTGTGAACATGCCAACTGGATACCTCAATTCATGAGCTGTCTCGTTAAAATGCTCAAGACGTCATAGTGTCATGGGGTTGGAAAGTCTTGTTTAAAAGGCCGACTATACATGTATATATTTTAAAGTATTTCGGATCTGTTGTCTGGTTGTAACTTTCTAGACTGGCAAAACATCTTCCGTACGGCCCCTGGCTCCTCCACTATCATAACTTATTGTCTTTTGGATGAGATCTTTACAACGATATTCTGTGCTAAATATATACGACAAAGGTCCCCAAAAGATGTATGTTTTAGGCTTCGTTGAATAGTGGAGGATACACAAAAAGCGTCCAAATTCTAGAGAGCCTCAATCTTGCCTTAATGTACTCGGCTCTCCGCTTTGATCAGTTTATTTGTTTTGGTAATTTCTTACACGTTGTTGTCAAGCCTTTGTAGAAGAAAGGGCGCACACAAACTATTTTGCTCGCTTTAACATTGAATTAGCAAAACTTAGAAACCCCCCTGATTCTCTACATGCCACTTGTATTGATTATCAATGATATAACTCTAAAAATGCAAAAGCCTACATACAGTTAAATCTAACAACTTTTCTCCAGTCTATTACAATTTGACGTATTTCAGGGCTTTCCCGCTTGTTAGGCTGTGCCTAATTTCATATTATTTTAATAGTAGCGTAGAACTCTTAATCCTGAACTGTTATGTATATAAAATTATGCATGCAATTTTTACTGTCATAGTAAATTTTAATATGCCAGTTGTAGGATGCATTATATGAACTTGTTTTTAAAAGAGTTTTAGAATGGTATAAAGCAATAGGTCTCTCATATTTCTCATAAGAAAGGTTTGCATGAATATTTAAAATGTAAGTATACTTGTATATAATTTTTGTTTATAAAAGGATACAATGTCTTCAAATTTTGCACACTAATCAGTTAACAGATGTAGATTATGACATTAACCTCCGTGAGATGATAACGATATATTGCCACACATTTCGTTTCAAATTATTGCTTGTAAAGATTTACGTCCCTTTTATCAAACTCCGCCATTTGTAACGTCATACAATCGTTTCGAATCGTTCGTTTCCTGAATTAATTTTGTAGTTACAGAAGTGACAATGTCAAAAAGCGTAGACCTGGTTACAGAACAAAGTGACAGCATCGAAGATGAACGAAAGACAGTGTGTCCACTGTGTTTAAAAAGCCCTTCAAAATATACTTGCCCACGTTGCAACTCGCCGTATTGTTCAGTAGCATGCTACAGGTCTGACAAACATAGAGAATGTTCTGAAGGATTTTATAAGGATTGTTTCATGGAAGGTAAACTGATATACCATTTTCTGTTAATATCTGTACGGTGCATATGCAGTGATTATTCACACTACAGTCTACAGTATTTCAACTTTGAAGCCAAAACTGATTTTACAGGCTGACACTCCCACTAAGACGTACTGGTGGAGGCGCAGTGGTAGTGTGTTCGTCTCAGGATTGGAGGGTTCTGAGTTAGTTCCCTACCATAGCTATGTCGATAGTGTCTCTTTTCCAGGTTGCTAGACAATAAACGCTAAATCAGTTAATGTATTTAAATTGCTGCTAAACAAGGAGAAATGGAACCCAAAAAAAATTCAAGCCAAGTTGTTATTACTAATTATTAACTAGCGCACTCCTAAGCAAATACACAAGTGACATTGTAAGTTTAGAGTATTGAAGAAGAGAACATTTGATAGAGGGGCCACGATGACGAAGCCAATATTACGGCCCAACGATCCAGGTATCCAGGTTGTTCCCATAGATCTGGAAGGAGAGCAATTATTCTAAGTTATATGAACTTGTTCCGCAATTGAGAATAAATGAATTAGTATAATAAAATATAGGCTGACATTTTACAATTAAAGAGGTAGAATAGTTCTCTCTGGTACCACAGTTCTTGCTTTCGTCTACAATTTAGAATGAATAGGAGAATTTTAATGTTCAATATTTCAAGGACTAAAACAGTGACCATGGTGATAAAATTTTATTTCTTAAGTTTCAATTCCCATATTAAATACCTAAGTTGAACTCCATGTTTTATAGAATATTTCATCCAGGTCAATCCTCACGTGTTTTCAAGGGAGTACTCTGACACTGTGATAAGTTAACTCTGTATTAAAGTCACATGTGAAGTATGGTGTTCATTGATAAAAGGTACAACATGTTTGTCGTATTTTATTTTCAAAAAAGCTTTGACTTTTTATTTGGTCAACTTTAAAACAGTGAGGACACCTAAACACACTGTTTGTTCTTAACAATCTGACTAGTTACCTCTGAGAAGTATTTCAAGCGACTCCAATGTAGAAAAAATTCACACATTCCCCAGGTTATAAAAATTACTGTAAATTTTACATTGTAACTAAAGCTGTCTTAGATTGACATCATTAAATTAGCAGCAAAGAGTTTTACTAAAGGCAGTGGCTAAGTAGCCGATTGTTGGTGTAGGTAGCCGTTTCTATATTTTATACAGAGTTACGCAGGTTCATTCTTGAATATTTGAGAATTCCAATGATATCAGATTCATTTCGAGTCATGTGTTTGGAAGTTTGTAAAAAAAAAAAGTAAAGATCTATCAAATATATAGAGCATAATTGTTGGTTTCAGTGTAATATCACGTTATAATTTCACCAAGTGGGCACCAAAAGTGATATTTTCATGAGTGGCACAGCCACGAGTGAAAATGACTACTTTTGGTGTTTACGAGTGAAATTAACGTGATATTACACTGAAACCAATCTAATAATATAGAACCGTCTACCTAGACCAAAAGCCTTGATAGCCGGGTCCGGCTACCTAGCCACTTCCTTTACTAAAACTAAAAGATGTCTCTCATTCGGCTCCATAGTTTATTCAAAAGCTGGCTATGACATCACAGCAGTATACTTTTACTTGTCAAACATGAAATCGGAGGTTTTAGGGGAATTCAGGACAAAACCAATGGATGTGAGGCAAAAACATAAGAAATGGTGAATTTTAGTGTTATTTCAAAATTTATGAATATTTGTACATAACAACCACCTCCATGGTCAAGTGGTTAGATTCACTGGCTTGAGATCACTGTAACCTCTCCTAGATTGAGGGCCATGGGTTTGAGCCCTGCTACCGACCATACCTTTTATGTGAGAAAGTTGACAATTCTTACGGAGGATTGGAGTCTAATTGTCTAGTTTTCTCAAAGCAAGGTACAGCGTTTCTGGCCAGATTTAGGGCACTTTTGACACACCATTGTCTGTCAAAGAGCACTTTCTTGTACATGTTTTGGGAAACAAGGTCACAATAGTCTAAGCTATGTCTCTTTTTACATCTCTAGTTGGTAACAGAACTATGACAGTCTTTAGAACAAAAAATATTCTTTTGATGTTTACTTCATAATAACAGTTTATTTTGAGCATGACAACTGAACTGTTAAAATGTATCACACACTACATGTAATTTTATTGACAATCCTTAAAACAACACTAAACATTAATGTCATGAAAGCAGTAATAAACATTTAACACTGATAACCAAGATTTGGAACTTAACTCTCATTCATGTTTCAATATGTAGTCAATTATTGAAAAAAAAACATGATACATATGAGACTTTGCTTAAAATATTTATTAAGGCATAAAGAAATATGTAGATTTTTCTTCACACCTTAATCTCAAATTATAAATGTTTCACTTAATACGTTTTAAGATAGTTGTAGACCCTAGATTGTTAAACTTAGTACAACATTGCAAGATACGATTACAAAATTCTCCCCTTTTTCATCCCAATGAATTTCGCTACAACTTTTATTAAGTAAATATCCTTCACACTGTTTGTGTTCCTGCAGATCATGAGCAGTTTATTGGTAGTTGAGACGTGCAGTCTGTTTCTATGATCTGTTACTATCAATTTGACTTGTGAAAATACACACTCAACAGAAGAAGTAGACATTATCAGTGTTTGATTGGTGGAGAGCAGCTTATTCATGTCTGTCTGTATGTATAATACTGAGTAGCTTCTTAGGTTTGTTCCATTCGTCAAGGGTGCTATGAACAGGCAGTCCTAGAAGATCTGCAAGCATTGATTGCCCTGATTCCATACAAATCTTTCTGTGCCATCTCTAAGATTGAGTCCTGACAGGGCAGTAATAAGTTCTGAGTCCTCTAGACGGTTCTAAATTTCTTCAACCAAGTTGTCAATAAATTTGTAATCATTTTTTCTCACAAATGTTTTTGTAGAAAACACAGAATAGTTCTGTAAGTGTAGAAGTGCCAAAAATTAAAACCTGCAGCTGACTGTGGAAACATTCTCCAATATACATGTACTAAACATTTTCCCGTCTTGAAGCACATGGCCTTTTAAGACCCTCAAATTCAATAAAACTAAGTACAATGTACATGTAATAATGCAGTATAGAGTGGAAACTACATCAGAAAGTTTAAAGTTTATACCCCAACATTAGTCAGTTTTATTTTGACAAAAACAGAGTTAAAAAATATGTTAGTCACTCCCGGCATGGTGGATGGTGATGCTGGTCACTCCCGACATGGTGGATGGTTTTTTCTCCTACTAAGAGGTTCCCACTTACAAAGGTTAGTTCAATGATGCTGAAGTAGTGGTAAAATAGAGCTGAATCCTTGTTGATTTTTTCCCCAGTAAAGTAGGCAATACATTTTTTCACTGCCAGTATATAGTCTAAACAGTATGTGTTTCAAATACACTTCTTTGGCCGACTTCAGGACTTGTTACAATGTTAAATATCTCATATTTCATATTTTCGGCTTTCTTTTCTAATCTCCTGCTGAACCTTGAAAACAGTCTACAAATTTCCATTTGGCTTTCTTTAAACCACAACACATAGAGAAATGGATCAAGTATGCAATTTACTGTGGAAATAGTTTCCAGTGCCAGGCGCAAGGCATCTATTCCGAGATTAAAATCCCGAATAAAAATGATAATCAATGTGTATGTAGCTGATGTCCCTAGGATGACCAGGAGGTAGGCGAGAACAAGGGACGTAGATTTGTAGGTACGTAGAACATTTGCTGTTGAGGCAAATGATACGGCTTTCTTCTGACATTTCATCAGCTGGGTTTTAACAATGCTAAATATATTCCAATAGCAGACAACTGATGTTATAAGAACCACGGTGACTAGACCGCTGTAGTAAATGGTGACAATTTGGTTACATTTTCCTGCTTCTTCAAAAACCAGTTTAGATTGAAATACGTATTAGCACACACCATATCTTACTGACTGAAATATTGTAAAAGTTAAAGTCCAGACTGTGAAAGCAGTAGTGCAAACAAGGCGTTCCGTACATATTTTCATGTATTTCATTGGCCTATAGAACATCACAAAACGCTCTAGTGACATCAGCGCCACTGTTGTATATGCCAACTGTAAGATGGTGGTTGACAGCACATTTAGACAGGTGTTATATAACGGAGTTTGTACAAATTTTCTCACCCTTATAGATGTGATATAAATTAGATCAAATGAAAGTAAACCAGTTGAAAGAAATTTTGCTGCGTGTGGTATCCTCCTTGTCTGTCGTAAAACAACGATAGCAGTGCTGGATGTTATGAGGGCTATAACATACACACATAGGAATATTGCTATAATGTGATTTGGATGGTTTTCAATGTATAACGTTATGTTCCTATTGGTTGTAGTTATATCCGGGTCTGTAGTTATATCCAGTTCTGTATAAGTTTTAGTCAGCTGATCCATTCTGTAGGTTTCATTTCCATTTTTCCATTTGTCAGTAATTTTCTGACGTGATTTTCCTGGTTCACAACGTTGATCATTTTGATCACCAAGTGTCGTCTGCTGTTGAGTGTAGTTGTTTCTTATTGAAGTAAGCGGTACCCTTACTAGATCCTTCCTATTTTAGTACCGTAATTGATGCTTAAAGTTGACAATACAACCGGAATGCTCAAGTTACGTTACAGAAATGGTAGGTTGTTAGTGCGCAAGCAACATTTATATCACTTGGATTACGTCAAAGTTTACTGCCCAACTAAATACAATAATTTTTAGCTGGACTATTCGAAGAATAAGGAGACTATTGCACTCGCCCCGGCGTCGGTGTCGGCGTCTGCGTTGGTTAAAGTTTTTAATAAAGTCAAATATCTTGAATACTATCAAAGGTATTGACTTGAAACTCAAAATATTTATATCTTTACCATCAACATCTACACCTGAGGAAACAATCCTCTTAACTCTGTTTTGATTTTTGACAGATTTATGCCCCTTTTTAACTTAGAATTTTTTGTTAAAGTTTTTAGTAAAGTCAAATATCCTGAATACTATCAAACTGTATGTTTACCATCAACATCTACAATCCGCATAACTCTGTTTTGATTTTTGACAGATTTATGCCCCTTTTTAACTTAGAATTTTTGGTTAAAGTTTTTATTAATTCAAAATCTTGCAAATTATCAAAGGTATTGACTTGAAACTCAAAATATATCTTTACCATCAGCATCTACACCTGAGGAAACAATCATCATAACTCTGTTTTGATTTTTGACAGATTTATGCCCCTTTTTAACTTAGAATATTTGGTAAAAGATTTTATAAAGTCAAATGTTTTGAATACTATCAAAGGTATTGACTTGAAACTCAAAGTATGTGTCTACCATCAACATCTACATCTGAGGAAACAACCACATAACTCTGTTTTGATTTTTGACAGATTTATGCCCCTTTTAACTTTGATTTTTTATGGACTTAAAATGTATGTTTACTGTCAACATCTTCACCAATGTTTTTGATTTTTGACATTTATGCCCCTTTTAACTTAGAATTTTGTCACAGTTTTTACCAGACTAACATGGAAATACTCGAAATGGCTTTCTTTTGAAATATCATAGAATAATTATGCAGCATGCAGCGGTCATGCTTTTTAATTCTATACATTTCAATTTTGAAAAGTTACAAAGTTATTCATGATCAAATTTACAAGGTTATGTATTTCTTTGAAATTATCCCCTCCTCCCTCCACTTGGCTTACAGAATCCAGAGTAAGGCTTTGAATGTAATGTACATTTACAAAGGTCTTTGAACAAGTTTCATATCTTTGACCTTAATTCTTACAGACAATTACACAATACTCCTGTTCTTTGACAAAAAACCCATTTTACCAACAACCTTTCGAATAGTCGAGCGTGCTGTCATGTGACAGCTCTTGTTTATGATGATCATAATAATTATAATGATCTAGTGTGCCAACTTGTTAAAAATGTTACAAGGATGTGTTGATAGGTATGCCGTAAGTTATCAATGCAGCTTTTGTATACTGTGAATGGTGTGAATCATGACAATTAATGGACATAATTATGATCAGTGATTATTGTTGATATTAAGACATATTGTTGATATGCTCAACCCTTGTATTAACTGGTAAATGCTCCACCTAGTATTTATGTTGTTTCTCTAGCCTTTTGTTGTGATAAATAAATTATTAATTTGGTCAAAATTATTTTTACTTACCGATGTGAAAGTGCCAATTCAGAACTGTTCATGACATCTGGTTTAATTTAAGAGCACTGCCTACACATGTGAGGTTAATATTCTAAACATGTTGATCAATGTTAGAGAACAAAACAGAGCAGAACTGTATTCAATGACTGGTTCAGAGACTATAGGTTTGCGCTATTCCGTCGGTCTGCAGTTTCATTCCAAGTCTGTATCTTCCGCATGCATGGACCGGTTTTGATATTACACCCATACCCAAGGGATGTGTCATGCAGAACAACCAGTCACCTACTCCCAAGGTCAAGGTCACACTTGGGCTCACACACTACTACATGCAATTTTGTTTCCGATCACATGCATGGACCGATTTTGATACCACTTTACACAATTGTTATGTGTGTCATGCCCCTAGCTATCAAGGTGAAGGTTACACTGAAGAATTGAAACTCTGTAAATAAGTGTTACATTATAATATTTATTGCTTAAGGGCATGCACCAATTTCAAACTTCACAGGATTGCTACCCATGTGATGAGGGTGTGTCATGCGCAACACCCAGCGACCTACTCCATAGGTCAGTGTCACACTTATGGCTCAACTCCTTTAACATGATGTAATCTTGCAATATTTCCTGTGCATTTTGTAGCTTGTACATGCATAGACTGTAGTACTACAATTATTACCCGTACCATAAGTATTTGTCTCAAACAACATCCAGCCACCTACTCCCAAGGTCAAGGTAACACTTGGGTCTTATATCTTGGTTTTATTTATATGCACCCTAAATTTGTACATTGCTCCAAACCTGTAGGGGACTTTGATTTGTCATTTCATTGCAAATTCATATGCATACATGCCACACTTTAGATATCATGTCACAAAGAGTCTTATTTCTAGATCATGTGACCCCATTGTGTTTGTAAAGAGGCTATCCAATGTATCTACATGTAGTTTCCAACAGTCCTATGGGGTCCAAAGAATAAAGAAAATAGATTTGCCCCCTTTTGTGCGTGAACATGTGTTTGTCTGTAATATTTTGAGACACCCATAAATACTTTTGCTGGAGTCACATGTTGTTTCAAAAGTATTTGACCAAGCATTTTGGGTTTTGTTTGTGACTGCATTACAGTGATGGCAGACTAGGAGATTTAGCTCACCTGGGCATGCATTGCTCATTGTGAGGTTTCTCCGTCTGTCTTCCATCCACAATTTGCGTCAAACAACATCTCCTCTGAAACCGCTTGGCAAATCATGATGAAACTAGGCAGGGATGTTCATGGCATGGAGCTCTACCAAGTTTGTTTAATGAACTCCATTCCATGCAAAACTTCTATTTCCATGGTAATGAAAGGAAAAGTTTAAAAAAAGAAACTTCTTCTACAAAACTGCAAGGCCTAGATATTTAGATTTTTGTTATGCTAAGTATTACCTAGTTGTCCTCTACCAGTTTTGTTCAGATCATGTCCCTGAGGTCAAAATTTACCCTGCCCTGAAACCACTAGACCAATTTTGATGAAACTTGGCAGGGATATTCCTAGCATGAAGCTCTGTCATAGCTGTTCAAATAATTCAGTCCATGCAGAGCTCTGGTTTTCTATCCATAATTTCTTTTAAATGTGATTTGTTTTCACTGAACAACTGTTAGGATCTACTTTTTTATATATATACTTATATAATTTTAATGTTACACTTTAAAGGCAAAATTATTTTTAAAAAATCTGAAACTATGTTCTTTTCCTTTAATGCATGATTATTTCCATGGTTCTAATAAAGTTGTGTCAAAAATTGAAGGTGGAAGTTTTACATATTGGAAATTAAATCTTAAAAGATTGGTGGATTGTCAAATCTGGACAAGGGTTGTAGTCAGAAAACAGATTTTTTATTATCCCCGGCCAAAGGCGGAGGGATATTGTTTTGGCGTTGTCCCTCTGTCCGTGCTTACGTTTGGATACTTACATGTAGGTGGCTATAGGAACAATAAATAACAGTAAATACTCATTGATGTCATCTTAGGTGGTTATTTTTTCTCTTACGTGGCTAAAATAACAATGGAGAGAACAATAGAGTAGCCATATAAGTATCTGTATGTTAGAATGTTCGTCTGTTCGGAGTCATAACTCGAGAACCAATGGATGGAATTTCATGAAACTTAAAATAAGTGTACATATGAATTCACTGAATTTGCTTGTTATTTTCAGATTTAACTTTGGTTAGTATTAGTTTCTGTTAGAGTACAAATAATTGTTTGATTATATCAAAATGTTGCTGGTCACTTGGAACAGTAGTAGTATCATTGATAAAAAAAAAGATACAATCTTGAAAAGTCTCTGTAATACTGAATATGAGTAAATAGAAATCTGTAGCTATTGTATTTTGAAGGTTTGAAGGACTGTGTTTCTGATGCTGAGGATAAACAGAAAGTCCTTGAGATGTTGAAGAGGGCAGAGACTGACCCTGACCTAAATGACCTTGATGAACCTGAAGATGACCTTAATGAAAGATTGGCTGACCTTGACCTTGATAAAGATTCAGATGAAGTTTGGAGTCGACTAACAGACCAGGTAACTAGTTCAATCTCTTAAAGATATCTGAAGCACTGCATTAATTTATACTAATTTATTAAGTCTTGATTGTGAAACGAGTTCTAATCACTCGTGAGACTAAATCCAGGCGGAATCAACCTCCAAGAGAGAAAGAAGCAATGTGGAATTATGTGCGTCTTGCCCAAGGACACTACCACTACTTGGGCACTGGTGGAAATCAAATCCATGACTCTCTGATCCAGTGGCAAGCGTGCAAGTATTGCATGTGTTTTTGACCAAAAGGTACAATAGAGAGAACAAAAGAATGGCCACACAACTGCCTAATTTTAGTATGTCAATCTGTCCGTCCGTCCATAGATGAAATCTTGTGGACACTAAATCTCCAAAACCCCTGGTCAGAATTTAAATGATACTTCACAGATGTGATAAATACCATGCCTAGTTGTGCATGGTCTATGTTTCGGGTCACTAGGTCAAAGGTCAAGGTCACATGGGTTTGAGATAGTAAAATCTTGTGGACACTAAATCTTCTAAACCTAGGTCAGAATTTAATGATACTTACCATGCCTAGTTGTGCATGATCCATGTTTTGGGTCACTAGGCCAAAGGTCAAGGTCAAAAGGGCTCTAGATAGTAAAATCTGCCCGTCTGTAGATGGAATCTTGTGGACACTAAATCTCCAAAACCCCTGTTCAGAATTTAATGATACTTCACAGAAGTGATAAGTACCATGCTTAGTTGTGAATGGTCTGTGTTACAGGTCACTAGGTCAAAGGTCAAGGTCACATGGGCTCGAGATAGTAAAATCTTTTGGACCCTAATTCTCCAAAACCTCTCGTCAGAATTTAATGATACTTCACAGAAGTGATAACTTCACAGAAGCGATAAGTTCACAGAAGTGATAAATAGCATGCCTAGTTTTGCATGATCCATGTTTTGGGTCACTAGGTCAAAGGTCAAGGTCACAGGGGATTGAGATAGTGAAATATTGTGAACCGTAAATCTCCATAACCTCTCGTCAGAATTTAATGATACTTCACAGAAGTGATAAGTACCATGCTTAGTTGTGAATGGTCTATGTTTCGGGTCACTAGGTCAAAGGTCAAGGTCACATGGGCCCAAGTAAAATCCTGTTCGCTTAATCTCCAAAACCCCTGGTCACAATTTAATGATATTTTACAGAAGTGATAAGTACCAGGCTTAATTGTGCATGGTCCATGTTTCAGGTCACTAGACTAGGTCAAAGATCAAGGTCACAGAGACTTGAGATAGTAAATTCTTGTGCACTCTTAATCTCCAAAACCCCTAGTTACAATTTTATGATATTTCACAGAGGTGATATTTAGTACCATGCCTATTTGTGCATGGTCCATATTTCGGGTCAGTAGGTCTTGGTCATAGGGGCTTGACATAATTAAATCTTGTGCGCTCTTAATCTCCAAAACCCCTTTTCAGAAGTTAATGATACTTCACAGAAGTGATAAGTATCATGCCTAGTTGTGCATGGTCCAATAATTAAAGCATCAGATGTTACAAATATTTTATATACTGTGTCATTGTATCATTTTGGCGGGGGGGGGGGGGGGGGTATACATGGCATTACAGTTTCAAACGGGGCTATTTCCTGTCTACCTTTATCGATTTTTATCAAGTAAATGTTACGGACTATGTATTTTCTATGTAAAATTCCCGATATATTGTCAGGTTTAGCAACTGATTCAATGTTTGTGGTTAAATAAAATGTATCAAAATGCATGTCTTTAGAAAACTAAGATCATAAGCTTTCCAATGATGTATTTATTGTGACAATATCACGAGCAACCATGTCAGACAGACAGTTTACAAATAACTTATTTTCTATAGATTATAAGCGTAATGCATATCAGTTTACTCGAAATTCAAGGGAGTTAACTGTCAATGTCACTCGATACGCTTCAGATATCTACGTTGTACAATCTCGGAACTGTTAACCCATGTAAACCTTCAGTGAAAGTTCTAGTTTCATTTTGGGTCTGAAATAATTGCCCCCTGGGTCAAAAATGTAACGCCCCTGGGGGCAATTAAACGAGTGTATGTGGTAACCACACGCAACTTACTGAAATACTGTTGAAATACGTGTTAAACCCTAAGGAAAAAAGCAGTTTACTGTCTTCCCTCATGTCCTTCATCACAGTGATCTTATATCCTGTTACCATTCAAATGTTTATGTAGACTCTATGGTATACAATTGGCCAGAACATATAAGAGGAGATATTGTAATATTTGTGTCACTCTGTTAGGTATAGAGGTTATATTCTGGTAATAGTGCAACAGTTTATACAAAGTCAAGCAGACAGCTAGCAGAGTTTATGCAATGGTGGTTTGTCCGTTGTCTGTTTGTCTGTTGTCTATTTGACTGTTATCTGTTTGTCTATTCATTAACTTTACTGTGATAACACACTACAGGTCACAATTTTCATTTGACTTTCATGAAACTTGCCCAAAAAGGGGCTTGCAACCTGTGGATGATCTGTATAGACATTGAGCCACACTGTGAAAAAACCAACCATGCTACAGTAGATCATTGTATAGACATTGAGCCATACTGTGAAAAAACCAACCATGCTACAGTAGATCATTGTTAAACCCTTGATAACACACAACAGGTTACAATTTCCAATGGATTTTCAAAAAAACTTACTCAGAAGGTTGCCTGCAACCTGTGGATGCTCTGTTTAGAAATTGCAAACCAATTGTGCTACAGCCAATTATTATAAAACCTTAATAATAGGTCACATTTTCCAAATTTAAAGATTTTCAAAAAACTTAATCAGAACAGTCCAGTCAGTCAAGTAGAGGGATACTTGCCCTTCAGAGCCTCTTGTTTCTATTATTTTGCAAAATTTAACAATTTTTTCCTTTAATTCTAGGAAAAGAATGAGTTTCAGCTTATGGTAGGGGATGGACGTCTGGGAAATCTTGTTGAACTTTCGTCTCCATGGTGGATTGCTTCAGCACCATTAGTTACAGAAGTGGATGAGAGTTCAGCAAGTGCAAAGTCAAGTGAACTTCCAAATATTTTACCGGACATTCCAAATATATCAAAGATTCTTAAATGTAAACCATCTTCAGATGTTAAATACAATGTGATTAATGTATTATATACCTACTGTTATGTTTGGAGACTCCATAATGGTGATCAGGTTTCCATGGCAACAGAATGTGCAGGAGACATTATGGCCTTGTCAGATGTTCTGGGTCAAGGTCACACCTGTGAATCGGTGGAAGAAGCTGTTCAGCTTTGCATGAAGAAGTTAATAAACTTGCAAAACCAGTATGAGTCCAGACCAGAATTTAATATTTCTGTGCTGAAAGATGTAGAACATATTGTTATAGGTCCAGGGAAAAATGAACCTTTACAGTTTTTACTTGCTGCCCTGTCAGAAATATGTCAAATTTTCAAAAAAGCACACAAAGGTCTTTTCAAAATGTTGAAAGTGGAAAAAAATCCAGCACACAGAGATAAGTATAATAAATCCAAAGCCAAGTTTTTTCAGATATGTAAAAAGTGTGAGTTTTATTTGAGCTGGGCACAGACTTATGGGATGGCACTGACTGGTCTGGTTCCAGAGTTACAGATTGTGTATTCCTTGTTGTCTGCTGAATTTGAGGCTGTACACCAGTCCAAGAGAAAGCTGGAAGCTGAATGGGGTGGAAAAGTGAAGCCAAAAAAGAATAAACTCATTGAGGAAGTCTGAAGGAACGTTTTAGACTGTTTTTTCTAGTTTTAGAAAAATAAAGGATTTTACCAAAGTGTTACATTTTTTGTAAAGGAATGCAATGAGTGTTACAGACAAGTTTTGAATTAATAGATGTTCCCGAGTGTAACAGACTACTGTTAAAGTGATATTACCATGCAAACTTAATTAAACAAGACATTAAGCAGAGCTTATGCAATAGTGGTTTTTCCATTGTTTATCAGTCCATTTGTCTGTAAACTTTTCCCTGATAACGCTTTGCAGGTTACAGTTTGACTTTTATGAAACTAACACAGAAGGTTGCCTGCATTCTGTAGATCATCCGTATTGTTTTTGGGGTCAGTCTGTCAAAGGTCAAGGTCACAGTGACCGCTATTAGCTTTTCCTTGATAACACTACAGGTCAGAATTTTCATTTGACTTTCATGAAACTTGCTCAGAAGGTTGCCTGTACAGTGACCTGAACTTTGAAAATCTTTTCTGATCAATATCCTGAGATCTACATCACCCACAGTCTTTAAACTTCATAGTATGATTGGTCTTACTCAGGAGATGATCCCAACTGTTTTCAGGTCAGTGGATCAAAGGTCAAGGTCATAGTGAGCTCCATTAGTTTTTGCTTGACACTCTACAGGTCACAATATTTGATTTTCATGAACTGCCTGCGACCTGTAGATAGGTCAATGGTCAAGGTCACAGTGACCGGTACTTTGAAAATCAGCTCAATATCTTGAAATCTATATCACCCATAGTCTTCAAACTTCATAGGATGATTGGTCTTACATGGCAGGGCTTAAAATAGAAAAAGCTTTAAACCACATCTCAATTTAAATGGTTTCAAACACCAGACGGTTTCTCAGGTGACGCTGTACCAAAATTGCTCAAACCTGGTAACATTGTCCATCCTCCAGGCATAAAAGTGACTGATACAGAGGTGTATGTAGGTGGAAGATCTAGCTTGTCCAGGATCTTGTCCAGAATGTCATTTTGCTGTACTTGGTGGAATTTAAAGAAAGAACGGACATGGTGTGTCACATGCAAAACACACAACAAAACCCTTGTCCAGAAAACCGAACTGTAAGGATACCAGGCACACACTTCAGCTATGATATCAACATCTTTGCCAAGTGTAGCAAATCCCTTGAAATCATGTGTCCCAAAATGTTGGTAAATGGGGGCAAAACCCCACTTCCTGTATACCGCCCGGAAGGAAATTTTGTATAGATATGCAAATACTTGAACCAAGTTCTAGCATAAGCAACACAGTGTCCATAATATAGAATCAGAAATGTACCTAGAAGATGAAGACACCTTTCAGCATATTTACGTGGTAAACCCCTCTGAAGGCGGGGACAACAAGGCCCTTTTTTTGCTCACCAGAGCATGAAGTGCAGAAGGCGAGTTATTGTGATCACCTGGTGTCAGTCTTCTGTCTTTAGTCAGTACAAAGGTCTTGATAAAATCTAGGTAGAGTTCAAATATGTCAAATCATAGAAAAACCTGCATGCAATATGGATTGCAATTTTCATTGGATCTTCATGTAAATTGGTCAGAATGACTTTCTTGATGCAATCTGTATCTAGTTTGAATATGGATAATCTGAAGTAAAAAATGAGGTCAGGGTTCAAATCATAGAAGAACCTTGTGTATGCCAGAGGTTGCATTTTTCATTGGATCTTCATGAAACTTGGGTCAGTATGAATGTATTGATGAAATTGAGGTAGAGTTTGAATATGGGTAATCTGGGGTCAAAAACTAGGTCACCTGGTTAAAAGCCTCGTGTATGCCATACAGGTGATGTGTACAACCCAATCATCTTGTAAATTGGTCAGGTTTGTCTTGTCAAGGCCAAACAGAATGTTTGTGTTTATGGTATATAGTTTAGGGTTGAAGTTTGGTCACGTATTGTCATAAGCAGGTCTCAGATGAGCGATATAAGGACATCTTGGCCCTCTTGTTTTCAGATAAAGGGTTTGTGGGCTCCCTTTCTGCATATGTACAAGATTGGTGCAATAAAACCTGAAAGGGGAGCGGTGGTGTAGAGGTTAAGGTGTCTGCTGCTCATCCTGGAGGTTGCGGGTTCGAGCCCCACTATTGTTACGACTGTACCTCCTCATATGACACCAGTACTGGTTTTTCCAGGAAGCTGACTTGAGAGTGACTCTATAAGCTACAAACTTTCTTCACAATCGAGCTAAAATAAGTGAGTATAAACACAAACCTTAAATAATAGGTGATAGAAAACAAACAATATTGTTTTGTTTCAACTTTGTTGAAATATTTTATTTTTACAGTTAACAAAGCGATATTTGCTTAGCAAAGTACTATATTTAATCCACTAAATACAAAACAGGTGCAATGAAATGAAAACATCTGGAAATTAAACAACCATTGAAGAGTTAAAGCAAACAACCATCATCAGTGAAGAAAGCAGTGTACACACTTTGACAAAACATTTCCTTCATCAGTCTGATTTTTGTGAATCAATCTATACTTCTTCAGTTTTTGGCAATGTGCCAACTGTTTTTTTAATTGAAGAGTTAGTTTAACCTGGAAGAATCAGCCAGCCTGAAGAATAGGGTATGTTACATAAATATGGATTGGGCTAGCACTTTCATCAGACATTATTTAAACCCTTGCCTTAATAAATATCTAAAATGGGTTTGTCAACATTTCAGTGGGGATAATTCAATTAATCAAAAATGGGTGTTCCGTGAAAATTTAATGACTGTATAGCAATTGATGTGCACTGTGATCATGATCTGCACTAGTCACTTGATGCTAACAACAAAATGGCTGTCACAACCACTGGTATCTTTTTATGTAGTCCATAAATAATAGAACATGTGCTACCACAATAGCTGCCTGATTAATCAAAAATAAGTAAATTGCCATTTTACTGTATGTACATTGCTTTCTTAGACAACAAAGAAAAACAAACTTTGAGCCATGCCATGAGAAAACCAACCTTTTTTTGTTAGCAGTCACTAAACATGCAGACCAGCCAGTAATATCATTTTAGATAAAACTGATGTACTCGACTTGTGGAATTTCACTGACATGTCAACTTGTGTTTACAGACCACCTGAATAAAGACCACCTGGCAAGTAAAAGCTGGCAAAGACAAAACCGTGCACTCCTGCTGTTCAGTAAAAAGCTCCTGTGATTTAAGACAACTTGTCAACTAAGGCCAGCTTTAATGTTACTATGGGAAGTCTTTGTTCACTGGATTGACTGTAGGATCATGCTAATTTTGACACAGGCTCGTCACAAAGTCTACTGGTTGGTTTTCATACAGCATGGTTTATTTCAAGATTTTGCAAGGCAAGTGGCATAAAGAAGTTACAACTAATTTAACTTTGTATTACTTCAAACAAATCCACCAGTGTGAAAAGACAGCAGTTCTATACCGATGATTCACAAGCTAAAAAATGGCAGTGAAAATTTGAAATCTTACTAGCTAAATTTAAAGTCAATCTTACTAATTTCATTAGCTTATCGGAACAAAAGATCAAAAAGGGGGTCCACCTTAATATGCATCAGTCATCCATGTATATTCAAAAATATAATTCCACATCACTTATAATTCTTTTTCGAAACCATTTAAAATGTCATAATGACTGTGTGTAAAAACAAAATTATGCAATGCCATTTTTTTTGGAAACATTGAAAATTACCCCCCCCCCAAGGCAATGAATTTTTAAACAATAAAAAATTGCTACCAATAGCAAAAAAATCTTTGCTGGAAATATTGTATTATATCTGAAAAATAAGCACTTTAAATTCAAAGCAAGAACCAAAATTATCAAAAGATAAATCTACGGCTTACTCATATATTTTTGAAGATTTAATCCAGCTACGTGTTTGACACCACATAAAACCTGTTGTTTTTTTGTTTAAAGTCATTTTACTGACTTTGAAAACTAAAATATTATTAAGCAGTAAATTTCTCATCTAAGGGAGACCACTCCAGGTAATGTTGGGCTTACAGGAGGCGTCTTTAGCGACAATTCAAAATTATTGAAAATTGAGTCCTGAAAAATACCATGTGAAAAAATTAAATGTTTAAAAGAGCCACTTTTTCAGAAAAATAAAGTGCCATAACTCTTGCATAATTACATCACTGCTTATTACTTCACACTTTTTACAGTGTTCCAATCAGTTTTAGCTGTGTCCCACTTGATCAACATGTGGTATTTCAAAATTTTGTTACAAACTATTAAAATATGCTAAATAAAGAGCAAATTGCCTTTTCACATACACATAAGGATTATTCAAATTATGTTGATTATTTTAGCCAAAATGACAATGCAAGTTTAGTTGATTTAGTCCGACTGTGATCTGAGAACTACCTGGTAACTCTAACGTGGTATGGTGGTGATTTAAAACCCAGGATCTTCCGAATTTGCAACTTCCCAGCTGATGTGCTGGCCAGAGATAAATGCGCAATCCAACTGGTTAACTAAAAAAATATAAGCTAACAACATCAAACTGAGTGTGCAAAGCTAAAAGATACTTTGACAGTAAGAACACCTAACTTAGGATGCAAAACTTTCCGACACAGTTTAATCAAAATTAGTGTGTGGCCGTTCAAAACAGATTACAGCAAGTGTATGCAGGGAGTTTCAAAAGTTGTGCACAAATCTTTCAGATTTGTAGCTTTATACACTGATCAGTGACAGAAATATCAAAGCCGGAGCTAGAGATCCTAACACAAATGTCAAGTTCTGTTACAGTGTGCCATGAAGATGAAGGGTACACAGAATAATGCTGCAGATACATGTTACAGGCACTGGTTCATGCTGTCTTCACTATACTGTATAAATATAAATGTTCGTTGGACATTCTTTTTCCATGGATTTTACAGCTAAAGTAAACCACAAACATTAGATTGCTATGAAGGTCATTTTTATCATAAGCTTAAGATAGGAAATCCACGAAATCCATGCATTTCTGTGCCAAACAAATTGAAGTTTTTCTGCAGAGTATGAGGTACATTTGCAGTATACGAGTGTTTATTGACTTTGTGCCTCAAGGTACAAGCGTGTGTTTCGGTGTCGGAAAAAAATCAACCAACTTTATTGAATAAAAAGCACAATTCATATAACAATAAGTGAACCCCCTCCACACTTGAAACGTAAAAAAGATACAGAGAAAAAAAACAGAGTACAAATGCACTTTCTTTTCAAGAAAGCAGATATAATGCTGTTACTGAACCTCGTAAAAAGAAAGGTTCAACTACTGGATGATATCTGTTTATATACAAGATGATGACTATTCTTATTTAGACAGGCTTAATGAGCTCCTGTGATACTGTAAACAGCCATTTTTTCGTGAGTATTTTATTTTAGCTTTCATTTTTGTTCATTAATTTGCCTTGTGAAGGCTAAGCAATGTAACAAAAGTAAAACTGTTTCAGCTTGAAACTGAACTATGCTATAGGTTTGCAAAATTTAGAGAAAAAAGAAAGATGGCCCTTTATCACTCACCTCAGTAGTATTTGCCATTACACAAGGTCAACAACAGAGCGGAAGAAAATAAGTGAAGGTTGAAAGTACTAAAATTTTGCAGTATTCTCTTATGAAAATACTAGGCTATATAAAGCAAGAGAACTCTCGGGTGGGACCAATTTTGACTCAAGGAATATGTTTTGAACATTCTTGATAAAGGATCACTAACTGGTAATGCTATGCAACAGCTATCTAAGCTCTGGGCCTTACGGTTTTGGACAAGATTTTAAAAAGTTTTCTTAAATTTCTATGTAAAATATATGACCCCCATGCCTGACAGAGCCAATTTTGCTTCCAGAGGCATCATTTGGTTGACACACCAAATACCTAAGCCCTGGGCCTTGCTGTTTTGAAGAAGTTTTTCGTATTTGTTGCCATAACAACTAGAGTATTGCATTGAATAGAATTCTTTGAGAGAGGACCATGCAGTTTGTGAAGTTTGGTTGAATTTGCCATGTGGTTTTAGAGGAGATGTTGTTTGAATGAAAATGTTAACAACAGATGACGCATGACAGACACAGGGTGATCACAATAGCTTGCCATGAGCACTTCGTGCTTAGGTGAGCTAAAAGGAAAAAACATTGAATAAAATACTCAGGAATTCAGAGAGGTTTACAGTAAGCTGCACCAAGTAAAAGTACAAAATTAAGCATGATGGTACAAACGGGATTGCACAAGCCATATTATCAGGTCAGGTCACAATGACATTCTTCTTGTATCTTTTTATGAAGCATAGGGGTAACTTCTTAGTAATGCATATCAGTCAGTCAGGCAGTGCTGTACACCTCTTTTGCAATGCATACATCCCCCAGTCTTTCATACATCCAGTTTTCAGGCATTTCTTTCAATGACATGTATTATTGTTTGAAATATACACAACAATTATATATGCATATCAGTCAGGCATATGCGAGTACTTCACAATAATGCATTATCTCTTAGTGCGATATAAACTTCACAGTAAAGTATACACCCCATGGTGTGGCATTATACTTCACAGTGAAGCATTTACTCTGTATTGTGGCACACTTCACAGCAAAGCACATAGCCCTTAGTCTGGTATATACCCTATCATTACTGAGAGATAACCACATAGATAGACAACCCTATACTCGATAAACAATGTGACAACCCTATACTCGATAAACAATGTGACAACCCTATACTCGATAAACAATGTGACAACCCTTTACTCGATAAACAATGTGACAACACATTTGAAAGTTGTCTGTAGCTGACCAGTATGGAAAATAGACCTGTCAAAAAATGAAGAAGCCATCTACATACTGGTATTTCTAAATGTATGAAGACTTGTTTCTCCTGCCCATAAAAGAATGTCATAGCAACCTGCTCTGATTAAAGCAATGTCAGCCTCAATTAGGACAAAGGGAAGTAACTCACAAATACAATAAAATGAAAAAAAATGACATTATGTAGTTGTAAAGGAATGGGCATGAAGTATGTAGCATGACATGTTTGTTATTTTTGTGCAAAAATTAAAATAATGAACATCTACCTGTACATGAAACTGTACACAGAACAAACAGTGGCATACATTCAAGTACACAACTTAAATGATACGAAAAATCTTGAAAAACAAACAATTAAATTTCGTAGTGTTTTAAAGCTGCCATTTGACTGAAAAAAAAGTGAAATAACTTGTTTAATTATTAAAGCTGTATCAAATGGTGAAAAAAGGTTGACAACTTTATCTAATTGTTCACGAGGTTAATAATTCCTGGAATAGTTCATTGTTTATCATTACCATATTATCCTATTCAAATAGTGAATTGGACGTTTATTGGAGGAATATTAAATAGAAGTACATTACAAACTTTAGTAAGTACAAAAATATTGGATATTCACTCAATATCCCATACACAAGTTATTTTCATAAATTTTAGTATGTTGTACTTTCTCATTTATTCCTACTTTTTCAATTAACATTTTGCCATTCCTAATTGATATACATTGTATATTCATCAATAAAGTAACATTTAGGTCCTTGAATAAATCCAGTAACATCTTTCATAAAAACTGTCATACATTTATGTACAATGCTCTCTAGTTTCAATCAAACAACTGCAGAAAAATGTTAAGAAAGAAATGCATTTAAACCTTTTGCCAATTAGCAGGGACTTAATTGGACATTATTTGACAAAAAAAAATACAAATCTACAAAATCTGGATACATAGTTTAGTAAGAGCACAATGCTTTTGTTCTTGACTAAAATAAGCTGAGATCTTTTTCTCCATCAACATTTATCCGAGATGAAATTCTTGAATACGGCAGTGGTTCAACTCAATGTGGGAAATGTTACAACAATTTTGGTGATAGAAATACAATGAGCATGTGACACTGTCGGTACTCTATCAAAAGTTTTAGGACAGTGAATAAACAAATGTATTTTTGTCAAACGTGGACTTGGCATGTCTTGCATGTGGCCTCAAATAAACCTTCTATTGAGACATCAAACAATTTTCTCTTCTACTTTGAAGATTTGCTTATTCAACATGTTGTCAACATGGAGCTTAACCTTTTGCTATAATTTCAGCAAATGATACTGTCCTGTAACCAGTGTAGATCATGATAGGGTTGCATGGGTGTACTGCCTGATCATGATCTGCACTGTTCACTATTCAGTCAGTAAGTTTTCACTAATATAAGCACCCCTTTGAACCAAGAATGGTATTGCCCAAATTGAAAGATGGACCAGTCTATTTTTGTAAGCAGGTTGAGGGTTAAAGGCTGCCATTATGTTGCACTAGCACACAGAGAATTTTTGGCTATGTGACGCTTTAGAATTAAATTCACAACAAAGTCAAAATTTATGGAATGATATGACAAGATTTGTACGAATGAGAAATGCAATGAAATGTTTGATTTGTAGTTTTCCCTATATGGACAACTTAGTGAAATGAACGCCATGTCTTATATACAGTGTTATACTGAGAAATTCAGCCATGGATAAGATAACAATATACCAGGTAACAGCAACTTTACCTCATGCTTTTATATCCTACATGAAAACACACTGCCGTCTGCTATTTAATCAGTAGGTTGTGTACATACATCAATAGATTCCTGATACCTTACACATGACTAAGTAACTACAGAAAAATGATTTTTCTAACAATCCCCCAGTTTCACTACAATTCTTACATCTGAAAAATTTGAATAATGTAAAATTCAAAATACATTTCACTGAACAATTTTGCAAGGATCAGAAAGGAATTTTGAAGGATGGAAATTTTCTTTTTGCAACTTCTACTACAATAAACAAATGCCATAGCAAGAGAGAGTTTCTAAATAAGCTTCAAGCTTTTTACTCTCTCCTTTACTTAATTATAATACGATTTTGTACATGCATTTATATGAATAAATATCGTTTGAAAAAAAACAGCAAATTTCTTATTTCAGAAAACTTGCTCAAGATGAGAAGTATAGTGTAAATGGGGCCTAACATGGGATGACAGATGAGAAGTATAGTGTAAATGGGGCCTAACATGGGATGTCAGATGAGAACACTGTCTTATGCAATGAAATTTGTAAGCACATTTTTTTTTCTACATCACTAAAAACAATTACAATGTTTACATCTCAATACATATATATGCAGTCATAAAACAAGAATAATTATATGTAAATTCAACAAAAACCTGTACAATTTAGCCACCTTCCGTGTAGAGAAGTGGTTTGAGCCGTCCTTATTTTATACAGTATACGAAGGCCCTATTCACAATATCATAGTTCTGTAACACAATAAAATTTATAATAATCAAAAATATCTGTAAACAATTGTTTAATTACAAATCGTAGTTGCTAAGGACATGTGAAAGAGCTAACCTTATATACTTCCTAAAAACACAACAACTTTACATGTACATATATCTTAACATAAACTTCCATACATTCGTTACAGTAAAGTGGGGAATCCAAATCAATGATGGGTATTGCAAAATTCTGCTGCCTGCACCCATTTATGGCCCTCCCACTTACAACTTACTGCTTAAGTCTCACTTTATTTACTTTATTTGTAAATGTCTATAAAACAACAATATTCTGAGATGAAAAATTAACAAGGCAGAGAAAATAATGGTGTAAAAAAGAGATGGTCATACATGAGCACCCCCCAATCTGTACATGGTGTGTTAATAGCATGAACACATACATCACTTGTATTTGAGTAGGTAAGATACTGCAAATACACAAATATGAGAGTGCATGCAAACTGTACGTTACCCTGCCTGTGACCTTGACCTTTGAGGCAAAGGCTTCAGACTCTACAATGTAACACACTTCATCATGTGTGAAGTTTCATTGAATATCCCCTTGAATATTTTGAAGGTTTTAGCTGAGACACTATGTGGCATGCAAACTGTAAGTGACCTTGACTTTATTAGTAGATATCATGGGGCCTGTCTTTTTACCCAGCATACTTTATAAAAATTCCTCTATGACTAATCTGCACTGTTTTTGACAGACATACAGACAAACAAATCAAAGTACAGATGGACATAGCAATAATTACTATATGGGGGGGGGGGGTTAAAATATTTAAAAAAGTAAGACAGACATGTCCATTATAAAAATAGGAAAAGTAGCACATATTTTGATTCGTTAAAATGTGTAAATAAAACTATTTATCATGATATTAAGTGTTAAAATCATTATGAAGCATCGAAAAATGTCAAAAACACATTTAATGTTATCCCTGTTCTCTGGTTTAACACAAATTGGTATAAATGTCTGTAATACTGTGGCTAATTTGTACTAGTCCACTGACCTGTAGTTATGAAGACCTGAACACCAATAATTGATTCACCATTTAAGAAGAAAAATAACCGCTTTAGAATGCCTGCACGACAAGAGTATTACTGTTTTGTTAAAACAATACAGAAGGAAGATGACCTGTGGCTATATTCTGGAAATGATGTTTTCATTTGATTTAACAAATTTAAATTCTTACAAAGTTAAGTTCGTGTTTATTTCAAACTAGGCCCACAAGGGCATCAGTGTTACACTTTTCATATAAAAATGTGTATTTTAAATGCACTGAGATGTCAAACTTAAGCATTTTTGAATAAAACAGTTACAATAAACTTAAAATGGCAACTTTTACCTATAGCTTTTAGTATCTAGATGTATATCAAGAAATGGTAACATTTATAAACAGCTCCTGCTTAGATGCTTGCATAATAATATAACAATCTTTAGAAAAAAAAACATTTCCTGCACTAAATCTGTTAGAGAAAGAGCATATTACACTCTCAAAAATTTGGCACACATAATGAGCACAAATTATGATAATATCAGAGAACCTTTCACACTTATAATACAATTTATTGGAACATTCTGTAAAAGACCCATTTCAGAAATTTAAGGTTCAACCTTGGAAAACATAGAGCTTTGCAAGATGACAAGGATAAAACAGTGTTTTTTCCTTTGACAATATGTTATTAGAAATCTAGTTACTTTTTTTCTGATGCTGAAACCAGTCTGAAAGATTATGAATTTTGATTGGTCAATTTTGAAATTGTGCTAACATCTAGCCAATCAGAGCCCAGCTTTTTCAGACTGGTCCGTTAGAACAAGTAACAATGCAGGCTGTGGACTTGATAAGTATTCAGACATACATCTACAATGTTTTTACATAATCTGGGGGTTCTGGATTTAGCTTAAATACAGGTATTAAACTTAAAGACAATATATTCAAATAAGCTTATAAAAATGGGTCTCTTTTGTATGTAAAAGTCAGTAAATACAACCTAGCAATTATTTCAGCTGTTACATGCATTAAGAGAAATTCACAAATCTTTCAATGTTAATTGTAGAAACTTTGTACAAACTGTTAAAAAAAGTCATAACATTTTCACAAGTTTAACAAACACATGGTCACATCTACCACAACATTCAGAGTGAGTTTTTATTCAATATATATTTAACTAGTCTACTGCAGCCCGATTTCTCTGTTACATCGGTCAATAACACCTACACCACAGTAAGCCACAGTGATTTAAACATTACAATTTACATAATACTGACCTAGATAGCACTATTTTCATAAAGTATCTTCATTTCTTTTTGTTAAAAAATAACGTAAATGTCGATCACTTCTCTCATGCCGTATAAGAAATGGGTAAACCTATTTTCGGTTCTACGCTGATGCACCGGGATTTTCGTTGCGTACAAAAATAAGTAAATGTGAGAACTTTAATCTTGAAAAGATGTTGATCAATTGCGCAATAAGAGAGTGATCTACAGACCATGTTAGAGTGATCTACAGACCATGTTAGAAAAGATTTTGAAGAAATATCTGTGATGAAATACAGTATTGTTTAAGATGCCCTTTCCTTCCGTTAAAACTATCATACCTTCTTACTCACTCAGCATTTCACAAAGTGAGGATATAAAAGAAGAAATTAAATAAAAATTTTACAGAACAAGAGATGTTTTGTGGGTTTTAATATAACTCATACATGAATGGGTACATTTTTCCCAAATCATGATTCATATTAAAACAACCTTTTCCTTCTCCATTGACTACAAGTTCTTTCATGGAATAAAAAAAATTCTGATTAAACTAAACAAATATTTACAGTGAAACCTGTTGTAGCAGTACCCTGTATTAACAACCACCAGGCTTCATTTTAAACAGTTTGTAATTTTACATCCAAACAGTACAATAATTATTAGCTTATATTGTTCTGTTTTAGGTAAACGATTACGGTTTATCTTTTGTCATGTTGTTTCTTTTCTAGCTTATATAACCAGTTGATCCTACATTACAAGTCATCTTAAAGTTGAATTTTAAAGATTTCAGTGGTGTCCCTCACCTGGCTGGTTGGCACGGGTCCTACTGTACTTTTAAATGCCTGTACACAGAACAATCACATAAATACATGGTGAGAAGGGCTTACTTACCAACACAAACATTACATTCATGAATTGAGCTGTGCCAATATAAAGAAACACTCCAAAACAAATCCTTAACCCGACCTAAAAAGATGCAAATTGTTAAAAGGAAATAGATAAGTAAATTATAGGACAAAATAACAACCCCTCCTCCCTTTCATCCACTTACTTTACCACCTTCCTACACCAACAACCACCTTTTTTTACCCACCAAAATTATTATGCCCTTTCATGGTATCCCTTCTTCCCTTCCTTACCTCACCCATACCCTTTTGTTCGCTACAAAATTGTAGTCCTTACCTCCTACCCCCCACTTCCTTTTTTCCTAATGGCTTTCTTCCTCCTTCCTTCTCAAAACTCCTTTTTAGTTACCATCTCTCAGCCCGCTTTCTCCCTCTTCCTTCCTCTACCCAACTTCCTCTCTTTGGTCTTTTCCATAAAACCAAAGCCCCCCCCCCCACCTCCCCCCCTATATTAAAGTTTTTAACCCTTACCCTACCTTATTTCTTAAATGGACTCACCCATCTTCCAATCTGGACAAAACCATTTACTGTACAAGGGGGAGCTCAATGAAAATTTGCTGACTGAATAGCAACCAGTGCAGATCATGTTCTAAGGAAAGAGTTCAGATTATTCTTTTTATGGTTAACACCATCATCATAAAGTGGTCATTTGGTTTTCAAAAGTGCAAAATGCACATGAAGAGAACTGACTGGTCAGAGAGAAACATATTCCCCTGAACGTATTTTGGAGACATTAAGGAAGTGACTTAAAATGTCAAAACATCTGACCTTCAATGTGACCTTGACCAGTCCTATTTTGGTAAGATATTCTTGGTTGGTGAAACAGTTTCTATAATTTACTATATACAGAACTTGAGAACTCTAACTGCTATAGATATAATGTAAAAAATAATTACTATTTTACTTTAAACTCAAAAATTTGTTTTGTTCAGCACAGCTCAATTTTGTACATCTTCCTAAAGATGAAAATTCCCTTGCTCACTAAAAGAAAACGTGGGAACAGAAAACTTGAAAAAAAGTGAAACTATGTTTCCGTATCTTAAATAGCATTTCTATAAATAGGGATCACATGAGGTTGACCTTAAGTTAACCTTGAATTACTTGGACACGGAGAGAAGGAAGGGGGCATTTGTTGAGAAGCATAATTTTTGATATGCTGCAAACTTAAGAAACTATTGGCTAACATACTACTATCTGGCCTCGTGGTCATAGGCATATTTATATTTCTATCCAATCTATCATTAACTAACCGATCGTTAACAAGCCTGTCGTTTACGAGTCTGTCGTTTACAAGACGTTCGCTGACCAATCTATCAACAGGATCTGATTTTCTAAACCCTAAGGGGTCGTATGGAAAGTATCGTGGATTTGACATCGATGATATATGGGGCAGGGAAGGGCTTAAATTGCTATTTGACAACGCTTGAGAAAGTCCCGAATTTAGCCCCGATCCATAGGGATATGCTGTATTATTTGAGCTGGTCGTGCCGAACTGAGCTAACGGCATAAATGCTGATGACACCGATGAACCAGGACTTTTTAATGCTGGCGTAGCGTTTTCTTGAGCTCTGTCTACACGATCCAAAATTCTTGTGAAATCGACAGCTGACTCTAAACTGGAATGATCTGACGGCTCTTGCTTAACCGGGGCCCTCTGACCTTGATGTAATTTCATATTTTCGCCAGTATGTTTTAACATGTGACGAGCCAAATAAGTCTCCTGTGTGTACGCTTTTCCACATATTTTACAGATTTGAGTCTTAATGTGCTTGGTTTCGCTGTGTTTTGGTATATGCTCCCTAAGACCGGCCTCATCTGCGTAGCATTTGTAGCACGAATTGCAGCGGTACGGCTTGTCTGTCATGTGACTCCGAGAGTGTGACTGAAGATTTGACAGTTGAGAGAAAGCTTTCCCACAACCAGAGTGGTGACACTTATATGGCTTTTCACCTGAAAAATCAACGAAAAATGTTGAAGGCACTATACTCATATCAAAACTCAATCTTGCTCAGTAAACATAATTACGTGCCTAAGATTCACAATAATTACCAGAACTGTTGCATGCATGCAATTAACTTATCATTGCTTATTTTCATGAAAAGATGACCAGTTTCTGTTCATGTTTTGCATCTATTGGTTCCCCTTGCTATTCACTGTTTTAGGCAGTAACAGAACCAAGCGTTGCAAAGCCAGGACCCAAATCTTGATCAATTGACGACAAAATAATGCGGAAATAGGTTAAGATATCTAGAGTCTCATTAATTTTGTCATATAAGAACGATTTTCTAAACAAACAAGCGAAACTATGAGGTTTATTATTTGTGTTTAATATTTGATTTTGATGGTTTGGCTCTGTATTAAGCAAACGTCAAAAGATATAATATAATTATGGTCATACAAAGACACAGTTTTTGCTTTTTAAAAGAAAAAGTTTAGTGTGACTTTAAATATTGTGTGTACAGTCACTGGTCAAAGATCCACTACAAGTCAGTGGTTCTATGAGGAAAAAGAACAAGCAGATAAAATTTGGAATGTACTATGAATTAAGGTGTACTTTATTGTGAATGCGTAGGGAGAGAGATAGAGCACCTGCTAACAAACCTGGTGTAGCCACAGAAAACTGCTATATCCTTTGAACACCTGTAACGTAATAAAACATATACGCGGGTTAAGACAGGTTTGGCCTTCCATAGAAGTGACAGTGACCGTATGGAACACGTTTTGTCTGTATGAATTTAAAGGCTATGCCGACAGCTCCTGACTGTTGAAAACTCCAGGCCTCCGAGGCAAATGCGACACTTTTAGACGACCTTGAAAATGACCTTGGACACAATTTTACCAGCTTTGAAAATTTTCATTTTACCAACGTTCGCAGTACAGGCCCCTGTGGGATAGTGTTTTGAGCGTGCAAATATTTTTTCACAGACATAAAAGCAGACATGTCGTACTCAAACCTAGGTATATTGACATCTTATGAGAACGCTTGAAATTGACCTCCCGTTAGCAAAAAAAAAAAAAAAAAAAAAAAAAGAGTCCATGCGCAGGTTAGCAGGCAGGGTGACCCCTGCGCCTCTGTAGGTGGGCCAATGGAAATTTTACTTTCATGTTACAGCTCAATCTATTTGCTGACGATATACAACACGCGCAGTAAACCGAAATAGCCAAAACGTGATGTACAGTGTTTACAAAAACGCATGCATGTCTGTCGAGTGTGTAACAAAATATGCCGGTGTCCAAAGGATATAGACTACCATGTATTTTGTGTGAGGAGACATTTTTTTATTCAAAATTTCTGTTTTAAGATTAGACATAATGCCAGGTCTCTTACATTGAAAATTTAACAAGCAGTCTTTAAAAAAAAAACCACGGACATAGCCAATGTGTTGAAGATATTTGGAGATAAAGAATGGGCAAAAAAACTGAGGATAATTGCACCTACTTACTTTAGCATGTGTTTATTGAACATATTGTAGAAAACAAGAAATGTAAAAGCTGTTCATTATGTGTTAGTTGAATTATATAAATATAGTTGAAAACAAATCATGTACTATTGCACTCAAGTATATAAACAACAAACAATGTTAGGTAACTATAGTTACTATAAGGCTCATGGTCAAACTCGACCACAACTGCACTTGCTTGCAACCTTAAAAGCACCTTCGGAAATTAATAAATGCGTTATGTATATTTTATTAGATAAATCAATTTGATGATTTTGATGAGAGCCTCGTTCCCTCCAAAACAGTCACCCTTGGTGAAGGCTATTTCGATCTGAACCTCGTGCTCATGACAGAAACTACACTGCGACCTCGTTATAACGCGGATCGTTATAACGCGGATCCCGGTATAACGCGGTTGGGTCTTGGCTCCCAAAAATTTCGGGATCGACCAAAATCATATCTGTCAAAAAAAGCATTGTTCCTATACAAAACAAATGTTCGAAAACGTAAATAAACAACATGGCAGGTAGTTAATTGATCTTTGTCACTTGCGCGGTATCAAGCGTCTATAAACAAAGAAGTGTTAAAACAATTACGGCTTACTGGTATTTTTTCACGGCTCTGTTATTCACAAACTGACCTCTTTGTTTGTTAAACAATAACTTCTAAAGCGTGTGAATAAATATTTGTTTGCGCATCTTTGATTGCAGGCTTACCTGAACTTAAATAAATCAATTACAAAACTGTTATTGTTTGTTTTAACAAAAAAGTATTTCACTTTAGCCATGATTTTCGGAAAATGGATGTACTTTCGTTTTCAATAGCAAATATTTACGTAAGAATTTCTCTTTTATACATTTAATTTCTTGCTTAATTAACAAATTTATTTTACATAGAATCATTATTTTCTACAATTTAACCTCTCGATTTCATAAAAACATGATGCGTGCTAAACATCAATACGCTTTAATTTAGTTAGGTGGGTGGGGTACTCGCGTTATGTACGCGTTATGCAAGAAACCAGCGGCCGATGATCAGACCGCGTTATAAAAAGAGTCTCACTTATAACGCGGTCTGACCAGTTGGACCCCGACTACCGCGTTATAACGGGGTTGCAGTGTATTAATCTAGACATGATGATATTTGTCAAAATATTAGTTTCCGTTTCATCTATTAAGAGTTTCGAATTTTTGATATGTCGAATCCATTCACGATTTAAACCCACCAATCACAGTGTACAATTCCTATCAGCTGTTAAATGACCTTCATCCCCCCACCCAAATGTAAACACGAAGTCTAGTCTGGTACCCAGCTTGATAGATAAAGTAGTACTTGGTGCAGATAACAAGATAAAGGAAGTCAAGGTGAAAACAATACCAGTCTTAGTTCAGCCGGAAAAGTCACAAACTACACAAGTCATAAATAGAAAGTGGCTTGCAGTTTACAATTAGCTTTAAAGAAATTATATTAATGACTTTTGCAGCAGATTGTAGAGCAGACCATTTTACAGAGATAGAGTATAAATCACAACAAATTACTGTAGATGCAACATACTGTAGTGTGATTATTGTAGAAAATGAAACATATTGTTAAACTTTCTTCGTTTAATTCACGCTGACTTTGGCAAAAGATTTTGTCTTTGTGGTAAGTGTACAGTATTAGTATCTTCAATGAGCACACCGTTCAGATTGAAATATCCGTCTCTGAGGGTAACTGTTTTGGTGAGAACAAGGCTCTAAATGCTAGATTTCTAAATGCTTATTTATTGAAATGATGCATTATCATGTAAAAACAATGTTTAGATACTGTATTCAGGAAAGTTTAGATTCTCCAGCACTCATAAATTTTTTAGGTATACCAACCTGATATGCAAGAACAGTCTAAGCTGTCACCTTGGTGGAGTTCAGTTTACAAAACAAAATGGTTCATGCAGAGAGTTACTGTTTAAGTAAGCTACCCTTTTGAAAAGCATTGCCAAATACTGTCGAAGAAAGGGCAGTTGAATAAATTGTATCAAGGGACACAATATGAATTGTAATGAAATAGGGAAATTGTGAACTTACTTGCATGGGAATGTATATGCTGTGAACTTACTAGTATGCATATGAATATGCTGTGAACTTACCAGTATGCGTATGTATATGCTGTGACCTTACCAGTATGTGTATGAATATGCTGTGACCTTACCAGTATGCTATGTATATGCTGTGAACTTACCAGTATGTGTATGTATATGCTGTAACTTACCAGTATGTATGTATATGCTGTGAACTTACCAGTATGTGTATGTATATGCTGTGACCTTACCAGTATGTGTATGTATATGCTGTGAACTTACCAGTATGCGTATGTATATGCTGTGACCTTACCAGTATGTGTATGTATATGCTGTGAACTTACCAGTATGCGTATGTATATGCTGTGAACTTACCAGTATGTGTATGTATATGCTGTGAACTTACCAGTATGCTATATATGCTGTGAACTTACCAGTATGCTATTATATGCTGTGAACTTACCAGTATGCTATATATGCTGTGAACTTACCAGTATGTGTATGTATATGCTGTGAACTTACCAGTATGCTATGTATATGCTGTGAACTTACCAGTATGTGTATGTATATGCTGTGAACTTACCAGTATGTGTATGTATATGCTGTGAACTTACCAGTATGTGTATGTATATGCTGTGAACTTACCAGTATGCGTATGTATATGCTGTGAACTTACCAGTATGCATATGTATATGCGTGACTTAGAGATTTAGGAATTTCAGGGTTGGCGTGTTTATGGGTGTGTGTTGGTGAAGGTAGGGGGGGGGGGGGGGGGGGGGGGGGGTTTTTTGGTTCTATGTTTGATTACGTGATGCTGGAATGGGGGGGGGGGGGGGGGGGGTACCAGTGCGTGATTTGGTTAGAGCGTGACTTCCAAGTTGTTGTGATTCCATTTGCTATGTATTGCGTGAACTTACCAGTGTTGAATTGTGTGAACTCCCAGCTTGATGCGTGAACTACCAGTGCTGATTCTGTGAACTACCAGTTGCATATGTATATGCTGTGAACTCCAGGAGGGTGGGATAGCGTGAACTTACCAGCATGCATATGTATAATATGCTTTGAACTTACCAGTATGTGTATGTATATGCTGTGAACTTACCAGTATGTGTATGTATATGCTGTGACCTTACCAGCATGCTTACATACGCTTTGAACTTACCAGTATGCGTACGTATATGCTGCTGCAGGTGTGACAGTTGTGTGAACTTCCTCTCACAAATTTCACATTTGTATGGTTTAATGCCAGCATGGATGCGATTGTGCTGGGATAAATAGGAGGAGTTTGCAAAACACTTCTGACACTGGGGGCACCTAAAGGCAGACGGACTGAAAATATAGAATAGATACTGACTAAACTTCTGTCACAGTCAGACTGAAAAAAAACCACACAGTACATTAAATACTAACTAAATGGGCAGAAACTAAAGATGTGGTCGGAGCAAATGGATGCCACATACATGGATATTTGTACAGAACATTAACAATTAATTTACTAAGTCTTGATATCCTAAAAGATTAAGGACTGTATAAGACCCTGACCTTCAAACTCAGAACATGGTTGTTTTATCACTCTAGGTTTTAGTTTGGCTGTTTCGGAGACCATACTTTCTACCTAACACCACTGTCACAAAACACCATAGTTTTCAACATGGCCCCTATATTTCTAAAATCTTTCCAAAATAAGCAGTGCCTTTCATTGTTTAAAGGGGATTAAGTTAAAAAATTTTGACTGAATAGTGAACAGTGTAGATCATGATCAGACAGCAACGACGAGCATTCTGATCATGATCTACACTGGTTGCAAAGGCCATATCATTTCCTGCCAGCATGTTAAAGGTTTAAAAGTTTAAATAGTTTTTTGACTTTCTTATTGATACTAGTGAAGCATAATTATAACTGCTAAAACATTTGGGCCATGGAGGCCCTCAGTTTCACTCATCGGAGAGGAAGAGAAGTTGTTTAAAGCAAAATGTTGACAGACAATTGCTGACCACAGTGGCTCACCCAAATATATCAATCTTTACAAGATTTATTGACTAGAAAACAAGTTTGAAAAAGCTCCATATCTCATTCAGAATATCAGAAAAATGTCGAGTACAAAATTCATGTACCAATTATTTCATTCAAACTCAATATAATGTACTCAGTTCTCATTGTACATTGAATGTCAAGTACTCATTATTTTGTCAGTTTACATGTTCATTTTACAGGTTTAGTTTAACTTACCTGTAAGTCTTCATCTCTGTTTTATGAATTTGCTGACAATGAATTAACATGTCTGACTTGGAGGAGAAAATCTGAAATAAAAATATAACCATGTCAAAGTTTAAAATCTAAGAATTCTACTAATACATTTCATTCTTAAAGTCAACCTGACACTTCTGCTGTAACAGTATGCATAAAAACTTCTGCTGTAATAAAAAAATTTATTTTTTTTTTATAAAAAAATATATTTTTTTTTAAAATAAAAAAATTTTTTTTTAAAAAAAAGAATTTTTTAAATATGAGGTGTTCTTGCTATTAAAGTGTCAGTAACATGACTGTCATGGTCTATTGAAAAATGCAATTTTCACCGATACACATATTTTTTAATGTATGTTACTCACCATGACAAAGACTATGACAAGGGCCATAATACAGCACTTGACTGAACAAAGCCAAGGGCAATAATTCAGTAGTCATGGGCCATAATTCAGCACTTAGCACAAAGCCAAGGGCCACTCAGCTCCAGTCAAGGGCCTAATCAGCCTAGCACAAAGAAAGGGCCATAATTCAACATTAACACAAAGCCAAAGGCCATAATCAGCACTTAGCACAAAGCCAAGGGCCATAATTCAGCACTTAGCACAAAGCCAAGGGCCATAATTCAACACCTGACACTGTGAATATCCCGACAGCTGATGATCATTGAGAATATCCGAGACATGATCACTGTGAATATCCTGAACATTAGAATCCTATGAATATTTCTACATAATACAGTATCTGAGAGATCTCTTCATGAGAAAATTTTACTGAATTCAATAGTGCGGCTAAAAACTTCCTATCCTGAACTTAACTATTTCTGAAAAAGTCGATGTGCTGAATAAAATATATTCCAAAGAAGCTAAAATAGCTATATAAAAAAGAAAAACCTTGTTTGATGAGTCTATGACATTTTTGTGTCAAACTTTTCTCACAATGTTCTCTATCTGCACTACAGTACATGCAGTTATTGAACATTTTTATATCATGCACAATTTCCACTATCAAATCAGGTTTTCCAAATCAATGCATTAAATATTTTGCTCTTTTCCTCTCATACCAGAATTCTCCAAGGAAATGCCATAGAAACTGAATCACACCTTCTAACAGCAGAAAACAACTTGTTTCCTATCTCATGACTGCAGCAACATGCTCACTGCGGCAACACGCTCATATTCTTATTTATAAAATGCACGAATTTATGCTCTCAATTTTATAACCCTTAAAGTACAGGTGTTTAATTTGGGTGAGGGAGGTGTGCCAGTTGAATGAGGTTTGTGGCACAGTTTGACATTGACAAGACAACAATTCTGACCAATTTACATGATGATAGGCTATAAAATGTGGCTACTAGAGTATTAACAAGGTTTTTCTTCAAGTTGACCATATGACAATGTTTTTAACCCAAGTTGACCTATGATCAATCTTGACCTAAAAATCATCAAGACAAACAACCTGACCAAATTTCATAACAATTGGGTATTTAATGTAACCTCCAGACTAGTTTTTAACCCCAAGTGACCTAGTTTCAAACATGACCTTAGAAATCATTGGAGCAATTTTGACCAATTTTCTGTAAGACTGGATATTAAACAAGGCATCAAGAGTGTTAACAAGGTTTTCCTTTGTTTTGACCTGGCCATCTTGTTTTTGACTCCAGGTGGATCAGATCTGAATCTGACCTAGAAATCCTTATGACATACATTCTGACTAATTTTCATGAATATTGTGTATGAAATGCGGCCTCTATAGTCTTTACAAAGTGCTTCTTCTACTTGAATGTATGAGCTAGTCCTTTGACTCCATGTTTTAATTTAACCTAGAACATTGAGACAAGCAATCTGTCCAGTTTTCATGATGATTGGGTAATAAATGTGGCCTCTGGAATTTTTACAAAGCTTTTGACCTGGTGACCTAGTGTTTCCTACTTTCAAATTTGACCTAGTTTTCATAAGGATAACCATTCTAATTAAGTTTCATGTATATCAGGTAGAAAAAGTTGCACCTAGAGTGCTTACAATTTTTTTTCTGTAATTTGACCTAGTGACCTAGTTTTTACCATATATGACAGATGGAGGGACGCTGGATAATTGTTGATCACAATAGCTCACCCTTGAGCAGAAAGTGCTCAGGTGAGTTAAAAATCTCAAAATAAAATGCTTGCAAATTTAAAAGAACAGTAAGTTGTAAAAATTAGTCACCTGATCACACATTTTGCACTGATATGTTTTACTCCCGGGCTTGTTCTGTACCGGTTTCACTGGCTGCGGTATCACCAGAGGCGGACCACTTGTGCCATTTTGTGGATGGGGAGTTGTTGGGCTGTTTACACCACTAGGGGCTCCGTTGCTACGGTAACTGCCTGTACTACTGGTGCTTCCATGGCGAGCAGAATCATGAAGATTGTTGTTCATAGCATCTGAAGTAATGTTGCCTGATCAAAACATGAAAATACAATGTGTTTATTTCCTCTGCAGTCTGCACTGCACCGTACTGGCATGAAGCAGGCAATCGAGGAAGAACAGACTTACTTAAAGAAAGTCACTGACTACCTCAGTGTACCCCCCACTCTCCCTAAACAAATGTATTTCTAAAATAGACTTGCGCATCTTTCAATTTCAGCAGAAGTACCATTTACTGTTTAAAAGGATGTTCATTGAAATAGCAAACAGTGCAGACCATGATTAGACTGCATTGATGTGCACGTTAGTCACGATCTGCTCTAATCATTCAGGCCAAATCAATTACCTCCAGCATGGTAAGATTTAATACAAGGTATTTGATATAGAACAATAATTGTTTTGTATGCAAGTAGGTGCTCAATCAGGGTGGCCACAACACCAGTTTCATATAATATATCTGGTTTTTAGAAATGATGGTCAACAATATGAAGACCTTGCCCCTTTACTGACATCTGTTACAGTTTACCCTTCTTTCATTCTAATTCACTCACTTGCTTCAATTTCATTAAAAAAAGCAAGTTTTTTTTTTCATTAGACAAAGAAAAATGAGTGTTTCCTGTCTTACGATTGTTTTTAACTTGTTACAGCAGACTTCAAACTTTTTTTGTGAGGAAATAATAAAAAATAACAACGGACTGACCATCCTTAAACTCTGTGGTATAAAGACCAGAAAAACATTAGTTTTTTGCTTGGCCTTATAGAATCTTCTTTGATCAAATTTGTAGCCATATACCACAATTTCTATATAGCTCAATTACAACAAACCCCACTTCACCATAGATACTTCACAAAATTACATATAAAGACACTATGGATTACACACATCATTCATCAGCATGTTACCATAAAGTAATATTCCCTGCAGCCACCTGTTGTTGATTATAACCCTTATCCCTTAAATGGCCTTGCTTTCAGTTGAGACAGTTTCATTGGTGCTCAAACTGAACTGTGTAAATTATGACCAGACTGCATGGATGTGCAGGCTGATCATGATCTACACTTGTTGCAAAGAGAGTATAAACCAGTAGCGGGTGGAGTCAGTATAAGTCATTTTTTTTAAACAATTCCTGCTGCACATAACTCTCCCATTACTCTGACATTGTTTAGCCACATGAAATAATAAATATCAACAATGGAGGCATGAAGAAGATAATTAAGAGAATCGTTATTATAAGGGTAAAGAGTTAACTGATTGAATTTAGAATGCCTACTGTATAGTACAGTTCATTTAGGATAATATGACAGTGATGGGATAGATATATCAGTACAATAAACTCCATATATAATGACTGGATATACCAAAACTTCAGATATAAGGAACAAATTTTCTCTGCCTGAGTATTTCCTTTTTCTTCATTTCATATGAAAATGTCATATCGATATAACAAACTCCGGATGTAAGGAAGTAATTCATATGGTCCAAAGGAGTTTGTAAAAAACAGGGTTTACTGTACACACAATAGTTTTCAACCATTGCAAAAGAAAGGACCATTGCAAAAGAAAGGTTGATCATGCATGCCATAAAAGCTTTAATCCTTGTGTTAATATCAAATGATATTGGAGTCTTCTCATGCATGACTGTCATATTGTCCTAAATAAACAGTAGGTATGTATTTGTTTGAAGTAATAAAGCACAAGGTTTATTTATCACTAAATCAGTCTTTTATCACAAGTTACAATTGTTCTTTTGTTTAAGGGTAAATCAGGCTACAAAAAGAAATATTTAGATTGTCAAAAAATATTTTCTTTAATTTGCTACTTCCCTCTTCAATTCTTATAATAAACACCATCAATTTACAAACAGGGTTAGTACCAACAGTTAAAGTAACTTAGATAATCTTACTACATTAACAGTTTGAAAGCAGTGACATAGAAACTAGTACTTTTGTCCTTTGGTCTTATTAATAATTCACAAACTTAGTTTAAAAGATATTTTCCAAGATTTCATCATATTTTGCCTGTTGAGAAAGTAGACGACACACATGAACTAATTTAACACTTAAAAGGCCTGACATCTTCATGAATAGACCATTTTGATTCTAATTAAAGTTTCATACCTTCCCCCCCCCCCATCTTCCCTCTCCGTCTAAACACAAAATCGTAAACAAAATCAAATTACTGTTTTTTTCTTTCTTTAATAGACATTTATGTGATGAAGGGACCTAGGGATCTAGGAAAATGTTTTTCTGCGCTTTTTCGGTGCAAATTTGATTCTGTCTAGTCTAATTCTGAGAGTAGAAGGCGGTATTACAGGAACGTAAAGGAATGAATCTTACAGACTTGTACATATATGGACATATACTTAATATATGTTCAGTACCCCTGCTGAGGTCATGCGCATGCATGCTGCGCGAGAAGCGCGCACTGTGCATAAATGCCTTTCCTATGCCACAAAAGTCGTCATAGTGACCTATATCCAAATACGTGTACATATAATGGTAATCTTTAAGTTTTATAGCATAAGAGAATATCTTACACGAATTCTATTTTTAGATTAAATAGTTTATGACTTTCTGTTGCTAACATTCCAGTATCACGAGAGAATCAATTTCTTACTAACACAAAATGCCGCTAAAAACAGACGTTCAAAAGCAGACGCGTAGAAAGGCGCACCATTATAATATACCCCAGTGTAAACACAATACAAGAATATGCAACGTTAATGTGCATCACAAATAATGCATCCTGTAGGCAGACGTATTAAGTACGTATTTAATCCCCGTGAAAATTCTAAAGTTTCATCAAATAAACATGCAAACAAACCTTGTGATAGCATGTAAAAGAACCATGGATTTGCGGAAATCATGTTTGGCCGCCATTTTGTGTTCATATCTCCCTGTGAACAAATATCCTCGACGCACGAAAACATGCAAAACCATTCATGCGCAGTGCTGCATGTGTTTACTTGAACAAAATCGAATCAAATTTAAAAATAACATGCATCATACAGACATTACTATTAGGTAATCCGTATCTCAGTATGGCTGTTATAACAGCATTTATCGTAAACTTTATTCACAACCATCAAACTGTATCCCATTTTAAATTAGCAGCACTAAATTTTACAGACATATCAATAATAACACCGACATAAATGAGCAATAAAAAATGTGCATAGAGTACTTCCGTCGCATCTCTTAACTCGTAATTTCACTTTTCACTGAAATCATATCATTAAGTAACTTAAATTATTCAGCTGCTATTAGGCGCACGATGGTACACTTGATTTCTTTTTATTCAGTGAGCATGTAATGTTATTCTTTTTATGCAAGTGTCACAAAAAATCCCCCACTCCAGACACCCATAGAAAAGCATACAATTACCTATGTGCATTTTTGTTATGCAGTGTGCATTTATGCATTAAGGTCTAACGTTACATGACCTGATCCATTGAGAATTTCAAATGAAGCGACCAAAAAAGCCCATTAATTCATATCTTGTATGCAACATTCAACTGTTTATTAAAATAATCAGCTTAGAGTTATTTCCCTTGCATTGTAACTTATGCTAATTTATAAGAGGGTATATGGGTTCAGGGCGTTTTATTTTATTTTCCTCTTTACATTTATTTTTTTCTTCAGTAGGTGCACAAATACTTGAAAAATACTGCTGTACTGTCAACATAACCCACTGATTTCTCTGTAATGTCGCAACTATGCTCAGACTGTAAGAGCTTTAATTTTCAGAGTTAAAAAAATTACAGTAGACTTCTAAAATTCTGGACCCCAACTTTCTGGCAGATTTGTTGGTCCAAATATACCATAGTGTATTATACTGATATGACTCTCAATAATCCAGTCAATATCTGATATTTATTTTAATTTCACAGTCTGTCACAAAGAATGAGTGATAATTAGTTTATCAATTTAATCAAACCCCTAACAATGCACTGTATATCTAAAGTGTTGATCATTTCAGCTCATCTCATAGTTTTTTTTTAATTGATCAATAATAAAGATAGTTTGAAACATTCTGCAACATATTTTGATCAGTATTAAGTCAAAGAGTCTAATGGATGTATTCAGAAACCTTCCTCAACTCAACCTCCACCAAGGAAGGGTCTGTTACTTGCTGTCCATTGGTCAACTGATTATCAAAGTCAATTAGATTTGGTTGATTATTTGCTTCACTGGCCAATCAGATATGCCTAACCGTCCCTTCCTTAGTTGAGGTTGAGTCAAGGAATGTTTCTGAATATAGCCATTACAGTTTGATACAAGTGACAGAAAACAGGATTTTGAAAAAAAAATAGAAGATGAAACAGAAAGTCCTGACCAACTGTTTTTAAGTGACAGATCTTAAATTTATCAATTTTGAAGATTTAATGCTGTGAATGTTATTTCAATGTTTTCAGGACTTTATGACATGCATTAAATGTTTGTAAGATATATATTTTCAAAAAGACTATATGAATGTTATTCATGTTAGCAAAGAACCCCCATGATTCATATAATTTACATCCTATAAATTTACATTGATTGTTCCCCCCCATACTGTTGAGTATTGTGACGCGAAAAATGCCATACAATCTCATAGCCAAAATAAAAACAGGAAGTCCATGATGGCCCTTTAATGCTCACCTGAGTGAACAGAGAAAATATGCTATTCATGATCAGATTTGCACAATTCCCGATACGTTGTTTAAAGGATTTCTATTTTCAGCTCTGGCTGCCATTTTGTGCAGCCAAGCGAAACATTTGCAATTCATTATCAAGACCTGTACAATTCCAGGTAATAAAGACATGCTGTTAAAAATATTTTCTGTATTTAGCTCTGGTTGCCATTTTGTGCAGCCAATCAGAACATCTGCAATTCATGATCATATCTTCACATTTCCTGATAATAAAGATAATTGTGCATTGGAGCATTTTTTGTAGATGGCCATTCTAGGAACAATCCTGCAAAGTTTGGTTAAAATTAGCCCAGTGGAAAAGGAGGAGATATCGTTTAACAGTTTCTCTATTTTTAGCTCTGGCAGCTATTATGTGCAGTGGAGCAGAACAATTTCATCAATTCTGGTAGAGAACAATTTAAGGAACACTTCTGTAAAGTTTGGTTGAAACTGGCTTAGAAGTTAAAGAAGAGATGTCATTTGAAGCAATTCTTGACGACGTACGACAAAGCAACTCAAGACAACACAAACACAATACCTCACCATAAGCACTTTGTGCTCTGGTGAGCTAAAAATGCATGCTTTGTGCAATACTATTTTGAAACACATTTCTTGAAATCAAATTAATTAATCCTTAAAGAATTTTCATGGGAGGTAACTAAAAAACTTCAAGGCCAGTCCTTACAAGAATGTTTTTCTCCCCTTTCTCCTGGCACACATTACTAAATATTACTTGGCCTAATAGTGTAGGGCTGGAGATGCATTTAAATTGCAGCAGAGATCTGTTACAATTTTTGCCTGCTTTTCTTTTTAGTACTTTTAGTATCATTGTTGTTTGATTAGAAATTGATTATGATTAAGTTTCATTGTTTTATTCCTTAGTTAAAATCATTGTTTTCGTTAAAACTTCTCAAGGCAGCTTGAATTGCAACATGATGGTAGTAGATCTCTGGAATTCACTTAACTTTTGAGTATCTTGTCGATATGTGTACATATCTTTTGATCTTAGCTGGAATACTCGCATATCAAGAATAACCACCAGAGCAAATAAAACTCTCAATTTCATAAAAAGAAATGTTACAACACAAAACAAGATGTGAGACCACTTGCATACAAAACCCTTGTTTTCAGGCCACAGCTTGAATATACTATATATAGCACCCACATACTAAATCTAATACTATCAAGATAGAAATGGTACAGCAACGGACCGTGATAATTGTGACTAGGTTTGGTACAGACTGGACAAAGCCTTCTAAAGCAGAAAACATTATTTCCCAATTACAAAAAAACATTCATTACATGTGTTCAAGGCAATCCTGGCTAGTTATCAAACTTGGCCAAGATATAATGCCCATAAACTTGTAAGAAAGTTTGACGATGATTGGACCATTTAGACTTTCTAACATAGAGAGGAGAGTGCTAATTTTGCAAAATTTGGGCAATTATATTAAATGAAACCATGATTAAATACTCCATAAATCACAGCCTGAACATTATGACATTTATGGTTATGTGACATTACCAGAAAAAATGCAGGAAGTAGACACAGATCCTTTCAGCCATATTTACAGTTGTTTCTTGCTGATTTGATATAATGAATAAATAAATACTTGAATAGTGGTTTTTTTATTTCCAAAGAATTCACAGTGCATCATTTAGATGCATGATTGTAAAATGTATCACAGTAGTTTTGTTACCATTCCACCCCATGAATTATTTTACAATAAATCATTAACAAATATTTATCACTTTTTTATTCATACATCTACATTCAAAATAACAACCAATATTTTAGTGTTGGGAAAACAAGATTCTGAGAAAGTAGAAAAAAATTCTTCACTCACTGAAATCTGGATTCACATGACTGTTAGGGTTGGAAGCTTTCCACTTAAACAAATCTGAAAATACACAAGATCACAGTGAGAAGATGAGTAATAAACATGCCATACCTGCTGTAAACTTGTTTGTTCTTTCACCTCCTTTTCGTCAGACACTGTCTTAAAAATCATGCAGTTTTCTCCTGAAGTTGACTCAAAGATGTTAGCTACAGTTTTCTATATGTATATGATTATTCAGTCACTCATTGAAGTGCAAAAAAAAGAGGTCAGCTTGACATTACTTTTCGCTTTAACAGATGAACAGGGAGCATAAACTTTGTAATCCAACATAAACTCTGTAATCGAACATAAACCCTGTAATCGAACATAAACTCTGTAATCAAACATAAACCATGTAATCAAACATAAACCCTGTAATCGAACATAAACCCTGTAATCGAACATAAACCCTGTAATCAAAGTGCTGAAAGCACAGAAAGATTGGGCCATCATACATTGATTTGTAGAACATTTGACTAAAATTTCATGAAATCCTTCAAGGGGTTCAGAAGATATTGATCCAACACGACATCTGTAACCAACCTACTGACTTAAGAACTCACTCCCTTATACCTCCAACAAAGTTCAAGGGCTGTATCATTTCTAAACCTCTATTTAACATTCAATAAACCTGCCAGGGTATGCATCAAAAGGGCCCACCTCTTATAATAGTAAACAAGATATAAAAATGGATTGGTTAGAAGATCATAATGGTAATTTCCACTTGAAATTCAATCAACTTGCCTAGATCAGTGACTTATTGCCAACTGGGCCTATTTGTTTAGTTTAAACATATTTATTCATCATAATACATGTACATGTACAAGAAACATCACAAAGAATTATCATACACATATCATGATATGTGGATCTAATTGAAAGCTAATAGCTTATTGGAATTCTTTCCACTGCATATTTGATGTTGGTACAATATATGGCATTTCAGAATATTATTAATACTATCAGCTGTCTGTTTTAAATGATTCATCAAGATTTAAGTGGATCAACTCATCAAGTGTTGTCCTTGTATCAGACTGAAGATCTACAGCACTTTCAGTGCTTTGATTTACTGTATGTTTATATCGTCAACTTATGCCGCCCACCTTTTAGACCATCCCGTTCAACTCACGTGTACACTCAATGCGTAATTTACTACTTAAAAGATGAACAAACTTGGGAAATTATATTTTAATTACTCTACATGCGTAACACCATTTATTCAAATTTTGAGACAAACATACCACTATGTACTATGAATTTAACTATTATTTGGGGTCAACTTCTGTAGTTTGGTCCAATGAGCACTGAATTTGAAAGAGCCCCCCCCCCGAGTGATTTTAAAGGTGTATACTAACTTCTGAATATTGGTTCTATGGCAAATTAAGAAACTCGTTCTTTTTCATAAAATACATAAATTTTGTCACCACTTTGTATCATTTCAATGAGAGAATACTAAAAAGTGTGTTTAGGGATGTCCAGACAATCTGTGATCTCAAATGTATTATTGTGAAGATATGGCAGTATCGGGTTAAAGACTTTAAAATCTTGGGCATTTTTATGCAAATGAGCAGCGGATTAATCTGAATAATTAGTTATAAATGTCACGGCCTATGTGCCTGCTATGCTTGAAATTTGGCTTCCAATAGACTGGGCAACCAGTTGAAGAGAAGAATATTGTTGATGATTGACTGAAATTACTGTAAATCTTACATACTGTCCCCAGGGCTATGTTAACTCTGTCCAGCATGACTTATCAATCTTTCAGTTTTGATTGTACCATTAATTGTTAAAGTGATATTATCCTTCAAAGTCCATAATCATAGACATTAATCACTGGTTTGCCGAAACGAACATTGCCAAACTTATAACCTAAATAAAGGTGAACTCCTATAAAATAAGGGAGACTATGAATCTTGCACTGAAGGGACGATTATATATGAATCTGTATCACAGTTTTATTCCTATTGACAATATAGTAAATCTGCAAAAAAAAAAAGATTTTGTAAGTCAAACTGTACTGATAAGTAAGATATTCTTGTAAAACATAGACGCAGTTCAAAGGTTGTGAAATGATAACACAGTGCTGTACGAAACGGTACGGTACATAAAGGATAATAGACACACACACGTTATGTGTATCCCGAAAAGCAGGGAAAGGTAATTTACACTATAGAAAATAAAAGTTCTCGCAGATTTAAATCATTTATGATTCCAAAATTTTCAGGATAAAATGATGTTGGAAACTGGTAAATTTTTAAAAAATTAGCTTATCCGTTCTGAGCCCTAATTTTGGTATGCATGAAGACAAAAAGACACTGTTCTTGCTTATATCCTTTGTGTAGATGATTTTTGGTTGCAAAACGTATTTTAAGAAAAATATACAGAAAATTCGATTTTTTGTCGGAAACTGGTCGCATACCATTAACGTAGAAGCAGAACTTCGTGAGAAAATCCCAACATCCTCTATACATTTAGCTATGCTTCAATTCCCTTAAAATTCTGCTTGCAAGCTGCCATTCCAAGCACAATGGGCAAACATGTAATGTTCCTGGACTCGTACCATTAAAATTTGGCAGTTTCTTCAAATGAACCTAATTTTAAGTCATGCTAGGGCTATTTCTAAAATCTTATATAGCAATATGTACGTAAAATTCTAGATAAGTGGATAAAGATCTCTACTAAAACTGTACCTCTATGATATGAAAGTTATTAAATGAGAGACAAATACAGTACTGGTTCTGCTTTCAGACAGCTTACTCAGACTTTACAATGCTGGCCACAAATCTCTTCTTGCATTAACATACAGTACTAATCATGATCTGCACTAATATCAATGCAATCTGATCATGATCTACACTGGTCCCTATTCAGTTAGTGAATTTTCGGTGATTACCCTTTGAACAGTAAATGGTACTGTCCAAATTGAAAGATGGACAAGTTCATTTTAGGAATTCAGCAGTGTCAGGGTAAGTATTAGGTTGTAAGAATATAAGACTTTAAGTAAGTTGAAGCATGGCCTGCAACTTGCAGCCTCTAGCCTGAAGATGTGTCACAAACAAAAGATAAAACATCTTTGTATGCCACATTGGTCACAAAGGCACATCCCTACCTTCTTTCTCATCAACATCTGTCATCTGGCTTCTAAGGAGATGTCATTTTAGGTAAATGGTGGATGGTGACAGTCATATAATGGGTGGGTCCAGTCTGGGGTAGTCCTAGAACAGTTGGGAGTCTGGGATAATCATCATAGGTGGAAATCTGGTATTATAAGTCATAGAATAGGTGGGAGTCTGTGATATTCATAGAATAAGTGGAAGTCTGTGATAGTCACAATATAGGTGGGAGTTTGTGAAAGTAATAACATAGGTTGGAGACTGTGATAATCACAATATAGGGGATGTTTGTGAAAGTCATAACATAGCTTGGAGACTGTGATAGTCATAATACAGGGGGGAGTTTGTGATAGTCATATATGTATGTATGTATGTATGTATGTATTTATTTATTTCAGTACCAAGTACTAAGCATAACACAATAAAGAGCAAGCTCTTATTTCCATTGTGGTCCTTTTTTATCTTTTTTTTTTAGAATCAAAAGCAGATACAAGGGAATCCGGGTACCAGACCCTAGCTCTTTTTACGAATAGACCCCTTGGTTCTTTTCTATGTGCCCGGCGTATAGCACCGATACACTCGAGACTACCTCTGGGTTTCTAACCAGTTCATCTCAGATAGGTGGGAAACACTGAAAAGCGTTTCTGAAATATCCAGTGCCCCGGCCGAAAATCGAACCAGGGACCTCAGGATTGGTAGTCCAGAGCATTAAACACTTGGCCACCACACCACCATAAATAGATAGGAGTCTGTGAAAGTCATAGAATAGTTGGGAGTATGGGATAGTCATAGAATAGGTGGGTGTCTGTGATAGTCATACAATAGGAGGGAATCTGTGATAGTCAGAATAGGTGGGAGTCTGTGATAGTCATAGCATAGGTGGGAGTCTGTGATAGTCATAGAATAGGTGGGTGTCTGTGATAGTCATAGAATAGGAGGGAATCTGTGATAGTCAGAACAGGTGGGAGTCTGGGATAGTCATAGCATAGGTGGGAGTCTGTGATAGTCATAGAATAAGAGGGAATCTGTGATAGTCATAGAATAAGAGGGAATCTGTGATAGTCAGAATAGGTGTCTGTGTCATAGAATAAGAGGGAATCTGTGATAGTCATAGAATAAGAGGGAATCTGTGATAGTCATAGCATAGGTGGGAGTCTGTGATAGTCATAGAATAAGAGGGAATCTGTGATAGTCATAGAATAAGAGGGAATCTGTGATAGTCAGAATAGGTGCGAGTCTGGATAGTCATAGCATATCATATTTGGGAGTCCATAGCATATGTGAGAGTCTGTGATAGTCATAGCATATGTGAGAGTCTGTGATAGTCATAGCATATGTGAGAGTCTGTGATAGTCATAGCATATGTGAGAGTCTGTGATAGTCATAGCATATGTGAGAGTCTGTGATAGTCATAGCATAATGTGGGCGTATGGGATAGTCATAGAATAGGTGGGAGTCTGGGACAGTTGGGAATCTTCTATAGAATCCAAGAAATTTTGTTTTCTGTTTTCCACTTGGAAAACAAAACACTAGAAAGTGTAAGATACTTGTAGAAAAGGTAATGGGGTGTTCACAAGACAATTTTTATTCACAACTTTAAACTCACAGAGAATGGCTACATCTTAGGAGAATTCTACAGTTAAATGAAAGAAATCTTTCCCAAATCTCATTAACTCAAAGATCTATTACCAATTAGTAAATGAACGACAGTTTAAAAAGTTTAATTGCATACAATAAAGTTATACAGGTCTGTTCTTTTTTTTGTTGTTCTATCTTTTTTTCAGGCAAGGTTTCTCTATTACAAATCTTAGGAAGATCCACAGTTTGTAAATTTTATTGTCATACCAAGGTTACTGGAGCATTGATTTTTGTGCAGCTGCAGGCAAACAACATGCCGCGTATGAACATGCATTACACACATTGCATTCTCATTGTTGAAGGATGCATAATTAAGACAAATGTCTTTATTTTCATTCAAGATCCCCATGTTTTTCGTATACATGTGACATTCAGATGTGAGATTTGTGTTTTCTCTGTGTTCTTCTGATGATTTAATGTAAAAAAACATGATCATTGAAAAAAGTTGGCAGAATATTAAGTGTATGGTATATAAAGGGCAAGGCACTCTGAAATAATCAATTAAAGGCTGAACAAACTACAGCCTCAATACTCTGAAATAAGTCATTAGAAAAAGAAGGCGTTACAAATTTACTGTGGGAATGTGAAAGGACGCTTTCTTCACTTCATACCAAAGGATATGGGTAGGATTGTTCAGTTTGGCCCTGGTTAAATAATATGTAGAACTGCTTTTAACCCTAAGCTCATCAAGTATAGCCGGCTGAGGGAAGGCTTTTGTGTGGAAGATGGCAAATATGAAAGGGCCTTAATCAGATGAAAAATCATGGACTCAGAATAATTGTTGTCAATATGTGTATCTCCTCTTGCTAGGGATTTTATTGAATTCCAGTCTGTGGCTGCTGAGAAATAGGCTGGACATCAAGACATATGGAAAAGGAATAAAAGGGCAATACTTAAAAATTATTGAACTGGATCATACTGATAAAATATGCATCCTCCCTTAATAATGAATAGTCATTTTTCAAGCAGAATATTTGCTGGCCCATATCTACTGACAGGGCTTGATCTAGCCTAGTGGTTCCTGAAAAATGGCCTGGACAATATGTGACAGACACATGAACCGATGGTGATAATTACCATATCCCCCTGGTGGCCAATAAGCTGGGAACCAATTAATCCTGTTCATCAAGCACAAGTATAAATGAATCCTGTTCATCAAGCAATAGCATAATAAGCTGGGAACCAATAAACCCTGTTCAGTATGCAAATGTATAATAAGCTGGGAACCAATAAAAGCTAATGTTTGGTGCTGGTTCAGTTACAGCTTCTATAATATGCTGAAGGATTAAACTACAAAGTGTACTCTCAGCATTAGATTCCATCAATGCACACAACAGCTTATTCAATATCAATAGCTCTCCAAATTATTAAACTCAACAATGTCTTAGCTAGGTAACAGTCTTGTTTTCATTCATAAAGGCTATATGTTTCCCCCTTCTACAGCCCCTCTTACCAAATATTTTGGACCCCACAAGTTTTCCTGCAAGAAAATGATTATTGCTGCAAAAATTCAAACAAAATGGCCAAGTGGCTCCGCTGAGATACACAAGTTTATCATTTAAAACACTATAGGGATTTTGATAAAGATTTCATAAAAACCTTTTGTCCAAGTTTGATAAAAGGTCACACAAAAACGCTTTTTTCTACAATTTGACCTAATGACCTAGCCTTAACACAAAGGAAGCCAGTCCCAATTTGATCTGTAGATTTCAAATCTCCTGCACAGTGGCAGTTTATATCTCTTGGAAAACATATCATAATTTAATTCAAATTTCGAACAGAATGTTATGTAGACAGTGTAATCCACTCAATCTGTTTTAAATTCTCTTTGAAAATATTGAACATTTAAAATATTTAGTGTTTTATCATCCTACCGTAAGTTAATGTTTAAATTTGAACCGGCATAGGCCAAAATTGATTTCAAATTTTTGAACTGGGACTGGTCAATAAAGTCCTGTAACATGGTGAACTTTTTAAAGCCTCATTTAATAAACTTGCAGGTTGATCTGCATGCACCGGTGACCACGGTTACAAAGAATTGCATGTCCTAAGCAACATCAGTAGGTTTATGAATAAGACGCAGTCAAACTGGTCGCTTAATAAAATGGTCTCTACAAAACAACACCGGGGCGACAACCGTTACCCATAAAAATTTAAATATGTCACGTGGTAATTTTCCAAAAAAGCAAAACGTTGAACATGAAAGTACCTAAAGTGATAAAACAACCTGCCGACATAAGAATGGACACTTACTTTATGAAATGTGACACCTCCGTGCCTAATTGGGACGTTAACGCAACTTTAAGCAGCAATTTCCTAGAAATGATCTTGTTTACATATAAATGGTCGCCTTACGAACAAAAGACCGATTAGAGTCGCTACATACGGTCGCTGGTCGCGTTAGACAAAAGGCAATGCAATAACAACACAGGTGAAAACTCGGGATGGGGGATTCAAAAGCGGTCGCTTACGACAAAGGTCGCTTAATACACGTGGTCGCATGGGCAAGTTTGACGTATTTAGATATTAGTCTCAGAAACAAAAAACGGACATGTTTTAAAACTATGGCAGCAGTTGGTAGTTTACAGACATTGTTGTGCTACTAAGTTGCATATTCCAACCAGTGCACTACAATATACACCTAGTCACCACATACTTATCTACAAAGCTTGAAGTTAATGTAAGTAATGCTCCACACAACGGAAAATGTAAACAAGAGGGCCAAGATGACCCTATAATGCTCACCTGAATACATGACCTACTTATGACCTTGCGCGACCCAAGTTCAACCTTAAACTCTTTATTATAAACACAAACTTTCTGTTTGACCTTGACAAGACAAACATTCTGACCAATTTACATGATGATTGGCTATCAAATGTGACCACTAGAGAATTAACACGTTTTTTCTTGGATGTGACCTGGTGACCTAGTTTTTAATCCCATGAGACTTACATTCTATCTTGACATAGAAATTATTACGACAAAACACTTGGCCAAATTTCATGACATTTGGGTATTAAATGTAGCCTCCAGATTGTTAACATGGTTTTAATTTGATTTGTTCTGGTGACCTAGCCTTTGACCCCAAGTATGTGACCCAGCTCAAAATCTGACCAAGAAATCACTGGCGAAAACATTCTGACCAAATTTCATAAAGCACAGATATTCAACGTATCCTCTAGCAGTGGCGGTCAATTTTTCATGACATCCTTAATATCATTTTATCATTAAAAAAATTCTGGATATAAAAGAAACTGTCAAAACAACATGTTACTTCATACTGATAAATTTGATAGAGGACAATTAAAAGGAGTGCAATTTGCACAAGAACTGTAACTCGAGCTTCATCATTTTTTGAGTTACTGCCCTTTGGTAATTTTTCTTGTATAGAGCATAAATCTAAATGTATTGAAGAGAATGACAAGATACTTCATTATATTGATAGAGGGTAAGAAAAATCCATCAATTTCTCTATCTCGGATATTATAAATCAGGAAAAACAAAAGGGACAGCACAACATGTCAGCAGAAACTTTAGACTTCATTGTAAAATGTTAATTATGCAAATGACATGTATGTGTACATTTCTCTGTCACAAGCATTTGCCCATAATGAGAGTCATCCATTTTGTTGATCGAGCATTTCTAAGAAACAGCTTTATGTAGCTTCATTTGGTGGGAAAGCATCTATCCCAATGTAGAAACCACACTTGACTCTTTGAAAAAGTCTTTAAAAAGCCTGTTTATAATAATTAACCTGTATTTTTGTACCCTTTTCAAGTCTTAGAACTTGTGTTTAAGTAGGGACACCCAATATATCTTTAAACAACGATGATTACCCTATGTTTTGGCACACCTTACAGGAGGAGGAGGAGGGGTAGGAAAGAGGGGGTGGGGGTGAAAGACCTGCAATTTTTTTCATAATGTGCGAGAAAATAACTACCATATAAATGGTTATTTCTGCGGTCTCTAAAATCTACGCTTGTTTAATTGAGGTATGTTTTTATTTCTACGGACTTTATTTCTGGGCTTTAACTTTGGGTATTAATTTATATAAATTTTGCGGTCTCGGAAAATAGAGATTGTCACACAATGTCTAGAAACTTTAGAAAGTGAAATAGAGAAACATGAACAATTAAACAATATAATTCTTAAAATTTATTTTCATAATTATAATCCGTACAGCAGGGATCAGGAAATTTTGAAATCTCAATCGGTCCGGACAAGTCGAGGGTACATCGTCAACCCACCTCCCTCCCCTCCCCCCCCCTTAAAAAAAGTTACAAAAACGTAAAAAAAAAAAATGATAGAAAAAAATGAAAAATTTGTACGTGATTTATATATTATTCAACCATCTTTCCATTGTTGTGCATGATAATGGAACGGTTAAAGTATTTAGTTGCCTCCTTTGGATTCCAAAATGTTTCCAAAAACGAAAATGTTTATCTTCTTTCATTATTGATTAGTAAATGTCACGAGTCGATAAAATAAATGCGCCGTTCACGTGGAGCGTTCCATTTTCTAAGGGATAAACTTTACATAATTTTCGCCATAAAGGAATAAGAAACGGAATTTCTAAGTAATAAGAAAAATATCGAGCCAGTTTTAATAAATAAATATAATAATTTCCATGCGATTTTATCATTGAAAGTGTGTTCAATTTCGATTAGAACTGGTTACGTTTCAAACCATGTGTCAGGTATAGGCTATTAAATTTTTGTCGTCTGGTTTCGTTTTGAATTATGTTTTTATGCCTCTTGGTTTGCCAGACCGATTAACATTATCTTTTGGCTTGCTATTCCGACTTTCGGAAGCATTTACTATCTGTTGCCGGTCCGGTTATTTGTTTCGTTATTATTCTCCCGATTATCATAAGCCGGTTTGCCATTTCGGTCATTTGATTTTTTGAACATCGCAAATATATGGCGTTGTGCCATTTCAACAATAAATCAAAAGACATTGAATGCCCGAACATGAAACATTATATAGCCGGCACTATTTGAGTTATAAAAGTTAACTCTTGGGTTTTATTTTTAATAATTTCTTTCAACTGTTTTCTTATCGGTCAAAAGTACATGTGGACCGAATCGTTTTTAATTAAACCATAATGACCAGTAATGTTTGCAAAGTGAAGGTAATGATTAGGGGCCTAAAGACAATCGGTCCGGCATAGAGTCAATCAAAGCTGCAAACACATTAATAAAATCCTTTAATCAATAACGTGTTAGCGACGCCCGAGGACCAATTAGGTAAAGACCGCCGCGGGTTATTAACATGACACATTTATTGGGGTATTGGATAGGTGCTAATAACACAGATGCTATGTGTAATTACACAAGCAACTCCTTTTGTCATATTTGAGCGATTTTATGACTTTTTAAAAAAAAATCTCGGACCGATTTTTAAGCAACTTTTGGTGACGTGAATCGGTCCAGCAAGTTGAAAATCGGTCCAGACCGGCAAATTTTCGGTTTTCCTGATCCCTGCCGTACAGTAAGTTTAATAAGCATGTGGAATTCTGTATGAGTCACTGATATACGAAAAACTGGGTAAGCTATACTGTCCTGAATCACAGATGGAAACTGTAAATGTTTCTTGATGCATGTGTAATAACAAATTAATAGAAATTAAGAAAAAAAACTTTGTTTTAGTTCTCTTTTTTGTCTGGTGATGAAGAAACCATCTGAAAATGCCATTGTGACAGACACATGATTTCTGTTTGAAAAATTAAACTTTGAGTTCAACTTAAAGTTGTAGTGGAATGAAATTTCATCGACTCTTGAAATGACTCTTTACTTATAAATATGTACTTTTAGAATTTCTAATATGGGCAATTGGGCTCCAAGGGCTCACTTAGAGAAATCTTAATATAAACATTGTGAGATGGACAGAGTAGAGCAATTCGACAATGCTACAATATCCAATATCTAAGCTCTAATCACCTTGCAATCATGAAGAAAAAATTCAAACAAATTTCCCATATAAATCTATGTACAATAATCGTTTTGCTTAAGAAGATTTTTAAAGTAGTTCTTTATATAAGTTTATATAAAATTATGACACCAGGGACAAAGTTTAGATAAACTTGATAGAGGACAACCAAATAATGCTATACACACCACGCCTTAGTCCTGGGCAGGGCTTATTTTGACCCCTGAGGAGCATGCTAATTTTGGACAAGGAAACAAATTCACTCCTTGACCTTTTACCTACTGGCCCCAATATAGATAGGGGAATTCTTATAGTCATAACCAATCTGCATACCCAGTTTGACTGTTATGTGCTAAAGTGACCCCTTTTTATAGGCAACATATTATATATTGTAAAAAAATAGGCATGACCTTGCCCTGCCCCAACCCACACAGCTTAAGACCCAGGCAACAGATGAAAATTCGTAAAGTGTTGTGCACTGCCAGGAGGTCATAGCAATATTATATGAAAATTTTAAGTTCCTGCCAACAGTATCAGTGGAGTTAACGGATAGGGCAGATAGTGAAGACCATCATAGGATCTGAACAGTCCCCTATAGCCCAGGGATAATTATCATGTATGGGTATCCAACTATGATTCTACAGTGGAACACATTTATCTAAGGAATCATTGAGAGATATTTTTTACTTAGGGCAAATGATAATAATTATGATGCACAAAATTAAATTTTTCATTTACTGAAGAAACAATATGGGAAATCCTAGGAAGCATTCACTACTTTAGTGTGGCCTTAAAATTCATATTTATAACTGATTTTTCCTAGAAGTCCTGAAAGCATTGAAATGAAAGAGAAAATACAAGATGCCCTATTTTTAAATAAGTAAAGCACATTGAAATCATCATTTTCTGGAGACCCCTTTTAGCACATGCGGTTATAAACACTTTTTTATATTTTATTATCTTTTATTACAGTCAACCCTGCCCTTGCGTCCACCTGAGTTAAACAACAACCTGACATAAACAACCACTTTATATTCCTCCTGTGTCATTTAAGATGACAGCACTTTATCTCTAGTTAGAGACCAAGACTGTCACTGTACTTGCATCAAACGTTGAAAACCTACCTTTAAAAAGAAAACTTAATCTAGTCAATGACATGAAAACGTCTAGACTACATGCATGCATCTTTCCTGATCATTATGATAACATCATTAATCAACTTGTTTCTCCTTAAGGCAACTTTACTTATTGAGAGGTACAGTAAAATACATATTAATAAAGAAAACAAATATACACTATCTTTAGGCTTATTATAAACCTGCCCATACTGAACATTCATTACATTCTAGTTCCAGCATAATCTTTTTGTTTCAACTCGGACCTACCTGTGGCCGGGAAGTTTAAAAAGGTCACAAAATTGAATCACTATTCAGTCCGGTTAGCTGAATTGGTAGAGCACGAGACTTGTAATCTCGGGGTTGCAGGTTCGATTCCCAGGCTGACAAACTAAAACTATTAATAGTCTTACGGACGAGACTTTAAAAACGAGGTCCCATGTATGGGTGCTATACACCTGGCATGTATAAGAACCAGGGGTCTCTCTGGAATTGGGACGCTTTCTATATCTTGCACTTTCCTCTGAAACCTAAAATAACTAACCTCTTCTTGGGGCGTTCGTCATATGGGAAACCGGTACTAACAATAAAGCCCTAATATACATACATCACTAAACCTCTCACAGTCTGAAGGTCATAGGTCTGAGCCAAGTTAAAGACAATATGACCTTTTATGTAACAAAGTTTGCAGCTTTTGACAGAGGATGGGAGTCTATAGTACCATGCATTTTACTCTAAGAGACTATGGTTACAGGGTAAACTACCCTCTTCTAAAAAAACGGAGCCACTGTTTAAATGTGTTAAATTGAAATTATGGAAAATCAAAATATCAATTGTCAGCATCAAGATTATTTTCTTGTGTAAGAGCTAAAAATAAAGGTAGAAAAAATATTTACCCGAGCCAGGTTTTGAACTCGGATCTTTGCGCTTACAAAAAATTTACAGGGCTAACCTACACACTACGGAGTCAGCTGATTGATGCGAGGTAAAAATATTGGTATACCAAAGAGCCCACCCCGTTAGTCACAGGGTGATATTTTCTACAAAAAAGTAAGCAAAACAACACATTTTAATTGTTTCTTTTGTTAGAAAACTTGTCACGTTATCATAATACAAGCCCCTGATACAGTAATGACAATTGTTTTCTTGAAATTGAAAATTTTCTTTTTTTAGCGTAACTTGTCCATCTGGAGTGCAGTCACTTTAAACCTAAAAAAAATATACGTTTTAATTTTTACTCCATTTATTTTTGCTTTATTTACTTTAGACCTGCTCGCAAGCTATTTTTTAAGTTAAAAATATTTCACTGTTAACTACAGTCAATTCTGCATAAAATGTCAACAAGGGGGGCCAGTGTGGCCCTAAATCGCATATCTAACTTCCTTTGAAGATCTGGATGTCTTTAAACAAACATGGCTGTCATAAGCTCTCAGCTGCATTTTATATTTTTTATATCTATACTTATTTACTTATTCTTGATTGAAAAACAAGTTCTTAGACTAATCACTCTCTAGACTTTCTCCCTGTGGAATCAACCTGGAAGAGAAAGGCAATGTCGAAATATCTGTGTCTTGCCTAAGGACACTACCACCACGGTAATGGTGTAGATCGAACCCTGAACCTCCAATCCCAAGGGAAACGCGCTACGACTGCACCATGAAAGAACCACTTTATCACACAGTATTTATACACAGTTTGAGATGAATCAACAGATCTGAACATTTTGGTAGCAGGTCAAACAAGAACCATTACTATGAAATAAATTCAAAGTCACATAAAGACTATCATCATGAAATAACTCCATAGTCAGACAGACAGATGTTGTAAGATTACTGCATTGCAATGGGAGAAAATGTCAGCCCCACCCAAATTGAGCCATGTCTACAATTAGTTATGTTTTTGATAAACTGACACCTGTTGATTTTGATTTGCTTCCTCAGGTGAAACTGACAAGAACCCTAACTGGGGCAGACAAGTTGAAGAGACAGGTGCAGATACAAGGGAATCAGGGTTAAACAATTTTAGTAAAATGTCACAAATGAATCATTTCCAATTCCAGATGTGTAGATTTTATAGCTGTATTGGAAAATGAAGCCCCGTCCCAAGATTTCTATGTTCTTGGCTTCAAAAATCTTGGTGGGCCAGGTCACCGAGAAACATTTCTGTAAAAATGCATGGCTATTACCTATCATACAATACTATGTTATAGGCTACTTTTTACGTTTTGTCCCAGCGGGCATTATAAAGTATTTTGGCGAGTTTCTTTTAGGCACATAGTCAATCATCAAGGCTTCCGTCCTCCGAGCACTTCACTAAATGTATCAAAGCCTCTTTTTAGAACTTTGCAATAATTTATCAAACCCACCACAGCGGTTACTTCCTCTTATAATTACTGCAACCACAAACCATAAAATTGTATTTAATCATTAGTTTTTTTTGTTCTGTTTTTTGCAGTAAGATAAATTTTTGAACATATTCAACTTCAAGAGGTCACATACAAAAAGTGAATTCAAACTTTTGATTTTAATATAAATGTTTATATGCAGTCAGGTGACATTTTTATCATCAAATGTCTATAAAGAGTTTGATAAAGTAATAGGGGACATCGATTCAAAGAACTCTTGTATTCTCTATTTTGCTGAAACTACACATAGGCATAACCTGTAAGATGCTTTTTTAAGCAGCCAACTTGTTCTGTCAAGTAGATGCTGAACATATTTGAAAGAAAAATCGCACTAATATCCCCAATCTCACCAATATCCCTAATCTCACCAATATCCCTATTCTCACCAATATCCCCAATCTCACCAATATCCATATTCTCACCAATATCCCTATTCTCACTAATATCCCCAATCTCACCAATATCCCTATTCTCACTAATATCCCCAATCTCACCAATATCCCTATCCTCACCAATATCCCCAATCTCACCAATATCCCCAATCACACCAATATCCCCAATCTCACCAATATCCCTATTCTCACCAATATCCCCAATCTCACCAATATCCCAACCTCACCAATATCCCCAATCTCACCAATATCCCCAATCACACCAATATCCCCAATCACACCAATATCCCCAATCTCACCAATATCCCTATTCTCACCAATATTCCCAATCTCACCAATATCCCAACCTCACCAATATCCCCAATCTCACCAATATCCCCAATCACACCAATATCCCCAATCTCACCAATATCCCTATTCTCACCAATATCCCCAATCACACCAATATCCCAACCTCACCAATATCCCCAACCTCACCAATATCCCCAATCTCACCAATATCCCTATTCTCACCAATATCCCCAATCTCACCAATATCCATATTCTCACCAATATCCCTATTCTCACTAATATCCCTACCTCACCAATATCCCTACCTCACCAATATCCCCAACCTCACCAATATCCCCAATATCCCTATTCTCACCAATATTCCCAATCTCACCAATATCCCAACCTCACCAATATCCCCAATCTCACCAATCACACCAATATCCACAATCTCACCAATATCCCTATTCTCACCAATATCCCCAATCACACCAATATCCCAACCTCACCAATATCCCCAATCTCACCAATATCCCTATTCTCACCAATATCCCTATTCTCACCAATATCCCCAATCTCACCAATATCCATATTCTCACCAATATCCCTATTCTCACTAATATCCCCAATCTCACCTATATCCCAACCACACCAATATCCCCAACCTCACCAATATCCCCAATATCCCTATTCTCACCAATATCCCCAACCTCACCAATATCCCCAGTCTCACCAATATCCCCAATCTCATCAATATCCCTATTCTCACCAATATCCCTATTCTCACCAATATCCCCAATCTCACCAATATCCCTATTCTCACCAATATCCCTATTCTCACTAATATCCCCAATCTCACCAATATCCCCAACCACACCAATATCCCCAACCTCACCAATATCCCCATTCTCACCAATATCCCCAACCTCACCAATATCCCTATTCTCACTAATATCCCCAACCTCACCAATATCCCCAATCTCACCAATATCCCTATTCTCACCAATATCCCAAATCTCACCAATATCCCCAACCTCACCAATATCCCCAACCTCACCAATATCCCCAATCTCACCAATATTCCCCAAATCTCACCAATATCCCCAACCTCACCAATATCCCCAACCTCACCAATATCCAATCTATTCTCACCAATATCCCCAACCTCACTAATATCCCCAACTCACCAATATCCCCAACCTCACCAATATCCCCAATCACCCAATATCCCCAATGTCACCAATATCCCCAACCTCACCAATATCCCCAATCTCACCTATATCCCCAATCACATCAATATCCCCTAAATTAATCTATGAAAATTATGGCTGGTCACCATGGAAGTTCATTGAGGTCAAATACTAAGCTTTATGAATTTCTGTAAAAAAAAAACCTGTATAAAGGGTTCTGAATTAATTTAGTTTTAAATCCCATTTTATTCACACTCCCCAGATATAAAGTTTAAGGAACAGTTCAAAGAATTTCAAATTATTTGTTGAAACATTGGTTTTTACCCTTAAAGGTTTATAATTGGAATTTGGCCATGTAATAGATTTGTTTGAAACTTTAACATCTGATCATTTCACTATTTAGTTCACTTAGCGCTTTTCAAGTAAGATTTTCCTGGAGGATTTTTAATTTGATTTCCCATCCTGGTTGCCCAACCAAGATAGAGTTATTTTATTTTATTATTTTATATAAGTAGAAATTTGACACACATACTTTGCCTGCAGAAAGAATATAAAATAAGACCTATATATTATATTTGTGAAAATTTGCATTAAATATTATATATTTAGATGGGGGGGGGGGGAATTCATTGGAAATTCAAGTTGAAAAGAATTATTACCTGGTACCTTTGGGGGCGCACCCAAGATAGGTTGGGAATAAATCAATTGAACCTACACGTAGGTTTAAAACGCATTTTGGTTTAGAATGTTAGACATTTGTAAATCTATCCAATTCAAATGTAAAAGTAGAAATAATATTGAAATAAAAGGAGGAATACTCAACGTTTTAAATACTTTCATATTAAAAGGGGGGTAATAATAATAACAAAATTTCATAAAAGTTAATAAAATGAAATTCTGATAGGGATCTAACTCAATGTAATGGGTCTTTTGTTCATTATATTAATCTCTAACAGAATAAACAAAAAGTAAAAATTGTCATAAAATGTTGCTTAAAAGTAATTGACCACCTTTAAACTACTACATTTCTTAAACAGACTTATCCGCTGAAAATTAACTGACTGAATGGCGACCAGTTGAGACCACAATCAAACTATAATGTATATGGATGTGCAGTCTGATCATGATCTGCACTGCTTGTGAAGGCACTGATTCAATTACTATTACCAGGGTATGTTTTGTTTTTTTACTTCAACTTTGTGACATAGTTTTCTATAGATATTGACTGCCTCAACAAAATCAAAGCACTGAAAACACAGAAACGTTTGGGCCAACTTACAGATATATGAGGATTAACTAAAACATAATTTTGAAAATCTTTGTCTTAGGACATCAGCACTGATAAATGGTATTTGATTAGGCTGTCTTCACTTACCAGCTGTCACTGTGGATGACATGGGGCTGTGAGCATCAGCTGCTTGGGAACCAGCCTGAAAATATATATACAAAACAGTCATCAAATCTTTCATCATTAAGACAGACTGATACTCTATTACCTGATGGGAACAAGTATGAAAATAAGTGAACAAAACTGTGAACAAACACTTCATCAATAAGAGAAGTACTATAGCTTAATATTCTGAAGAATACACAAAACTGTGACATTCCCACCCCCTCCAAATAAAAAATCATACGTAAGAAACTGCTATATCACTCTCATAACAATTATTCAATGTTTTCCTTAAACTTTAAGAACAAGAGTGGAGATAGGGTGTAAGGGTGTAGTGTTAACTCATAACCAAGAAGTCACAGATTTGCAATTTATTTAAAATAAGTCAATGTAAACTAGTCACTTTGACCTTAACAAAAGAAACATATGTTGTCTGCTTGTTAGACATTTCGATGGTTTTTCTATGATCTGACATGGTGACCTAGTTTTTGACCCACATGACGCAGTTTAACTCAACCTAGAGTTCATAAAGATGAACATTTTGTCCAATATATTTTATGATTGGGTACAAAATACAGCTTTTGCCTGCACAAAGTTTTTCTACAATCTGACCAAGTGATCAAGTTTTACACCCCATGTGACCCAGTTTAAATCGCAACCTAGACTTTATCAAGACAATTATTCTGACCAAGTTTCATGATGATTGGATAGAAATTGCATTCTATCGTTCGCACATGACTTTTTTATCATATGACCTGTTGACCTAATTTTTTATCCAAAGTGACCCAGTTTCACAAGCATTCTGACAAATATTCATAATGGTTAGGTTCAAAATGCAACTAATATTGCCTGCATAAGATTTTTCTGCGAAATCGCCAGGGTTTTGGACAACTCGCAGGGAGATATTTTTTAACAGGAAATCATGCAATTGACATTTCTTTGCATATTTACACACACAAAAATGCCTATTTCAAACATTAGTTTACTATTCTCGTAGCAATGGTTCACATAACATGTATCTTTTTACCAGCCGTTTTTGAAAAGAATGCTTATAATCTGATGACGATTCAATGGTTTGCATAAAACTTTGAGGAATCCCAGGTCACTAGTCATTGCAATCTGCAATACACCGTTTGACAGCTGACACACAACAATTGATGTGTAAATTTGTTTTGGCGCTGTTACAAAAGCATCAAATCTTTTGATTTTGTTGAATTTGGTTAAATGATTTAATTAGCAGCATGTTTGGAGCGTAATGACTTGTTTGACAGTTGATTATCTGCTTACCATTGCTGTTTGAAAAGATTACAAATCGCTGCTATAACTTAGTAACCCTCCGGGCAATTTACCTAACATGATGATGACAATTAACACAAACTTGTGTCAACAAATTTTTTTTCACCTTATCCACTGTACACAATACTTGTTCTTCTTCATTATAGATGTCACATGTCAGGGTATTGACCATGTATATAGGTCGATATTGTATGAACCTCGTAGTTTTTCTCTCCAAAATTTCAATTCACCAGGAGTTTTAAGTGTTTTTGCGAGCCTCATCGAAGCTCCAGGTTAGGGTGTAAATAACGCGAGAACCCGGCAAATTTCGGGAGAACGGCATGTATGCTGTGTGTTCACAAGGAATTTTATGTTTTCAACGTGTGGTGACCTGTTTTAAAGCTCCATGTAGAGCACACTGATCTGACAAATAATTTTGAAATATCGCCTCTTCTATATGTAAAAGATAACTCAGAACAGGCAACAGACAGACATTTATTATTTAGGTAATCACAAAAGCTCAGGTGAGGTAACAAAAGGGCCAGGATGTAATCAGCATGATAGTTGATGATTTCACAATCATATAAAGAGACAAGTTCCTGTTTCCGCCTGCTTTCCTCAATAGTAAAGGATTTTTATACTCTTGAAGAATGTTAAACAAAATACATTTATGTATAAATATCCTTTAAAGTGAATACAATTTTCATATTTCCTGCATATGTTTCATGCAATTATACCAGCTGCCATGGAAGAATAAAGATATCAAAAACATGATTGAAAGTAGTGTTTGTGAAACAGAAGTGTATGAAACTACTACGACCCTAATTGTAGTATTTAATTCTCCAGTCTAAATATTTTGTACTTGTCTTGTTAAAACCTTGATCACTTTGTAGATGATTTTTCAAAATTTGTTTTGTACCAGTATATGTGTATGAAATCTGACAGTAAACTTCAAGCATTTTGATATTTCCGAGACAATATCTGGACACTCTACACACAGAAGACAGAGACTAGGGCCAACACTGTCAGTAGTGGGTGGGGGGTGGGATAGTCAGAGCCTAATTTAAGTTGTTATTTTCATCATAACTTACAGTAGTTTTCTCTGATTTGACTAAATTTTAACACTGATGGTTCCCTCTTGCATAAAGTGACAGGTTCAGATAAATTTTTCTGGCTGCACAAATTTGAGAAACCCCAATAAATAATGTCGGAACAAACCACTTCTATGAATGGGCTACTACATATCATTTCTAGAATATATGAATGCAATTAAAAGCTGTAGGTGTGGGTATCAGGTAACTGTTTTTGGTGGAGGCTCAGCTCAACACTTTTATATTTTTAAAAATATTTCTTATTCATAAGGTACAAGGCTACACCAGAGAGCGGTTCTGTATCTCCAAGGAAGAACACAAGCTTAAAGAAGTTGTTATTTAACACCTGTTCCAACTCTAGTCATTTTAACAGGTGGACAATTTACCTAACAATTGTTTCTGGGTAGAACCAGGAGTAGACCCTCACCCTGTATAAGAAACTGCCAACTTTTTCACATAAAGAGACATGGTCGAAAGCAGGGCGCCAACCTATGGCCCTCAATCTATGAGAGGTTACAGTGATGTCAAGTCAGCGGCTCTAACCACTTGACCGCGTAGACGAATTTCAGTAAAAAAGAGATTTTCAGGGAGTTTCTGGCTATATGAGTGGTATCAATGTCTTTCATGCATGAGCAGCAAATATGCACTGTGATGCTTTTAGCCTTCTATAGTTTTTCAGCCATTTCGACCGGAAAGAACATGTCTTTCTAGATGTCACAGATTCGAGAAATTTTCAACATGCATGGTTTCCCAATGAAAGACACCATATTAAACCATTTCTGATGACGTAAAACACAATACAATGCATCTTTCTTGTACTTAAAAATACATAACGTACCGATTTGTATCCAATATCAATTTTGTACTCATGTAAATAAATACCGATTCATCCTATATATGCATGTAAATTAAATAATTATCGTCAAAGTTCAGGTACCTTTGGCCAGTGATTTTTATTTTCCAAATGTTGAAACGTTTATATATACTTCCATGTTTATAGACTATAACATCCTGAAACTGCATTCATCTAGTGAATTTTTTCAGACCAATTTGGGGCTAAGAATCTGTCCCATTCCACTCCTTAAATGAAACATATTTTGCCCCCCTTTTTTACTTAAATTCCGCTAAAGTTTCCATCAATAAAAATCTTTCAAAATTGTTTCTTGCTATTATTTGTTACCTGTCTGCAGTCTAAATTCTCCGATTTTTCATTTGTCAGCTATTTTTCAACCGAGATTTTTATTACTTTTCAAAGTAAATGCTTGCTGCTTTATGTTACTGACACCGGTATTTTTTTATCTCAGAATTTTATGTTAAATTTCTATTTCTTCCAATAGCAAAAGCATACTTATTAGGTATGGGCCTTTATTTCGTTTTGAAACAGTACAAAATTTATACATTTTCTATAAATTTCATCTCTTCTGGCAAAACAACGCAAAATACCCTACCCAAAGGGCCTGAACCTTTCCGTTCAGACAGAGAAAAAACCCCCTACTGTCCTCTGTGTATATTTATCAGAGATGTCTACATGGTTGTTTCCAAGCATCTACCGACTGTGTTTGCTGAAAACTTATCGGAACAGAACGCAGCTTGAAACTTGAAAAAATTATGGAATTTTTTTGGTTTGGGATGAAATTCAGTGGGCAGAGGGTAAAATTAAACAGCACAATTTCAAGGGGTTTTTGTTTGAAGACGGTGAGGGATTCTTAAGTCAGATTTAGGAAGAGGAGGCAGGTCCACAATTAAACAAAGTCTGTCATGCATAAAATCAAAATTATTCTTTTTATCCTCCTCCCTATAGACTTTTTAAATTTAAAACTTACAGTAACAAGAAATAACAAAAAATCTGCCCTTTTTCTTATTATTTCATGGTCAACAAAAATTTTTCAAGCACTTTTTAAGACTCAACTCATTTTCAAGGACTTTCAAGGACCTGTACAAAACCTGTGTTTGTAAAGAGCAATTACCAGCGGTTTTTTCCTATTGATTATACCAACTGTGTCGTATGTATCCAAAAATAATCACCAAAAATCTGCAATATGTAGCAAAACTCCTGCAAAACTTTGTAACTATAGCAAGAAAAAATAACAAAATCAGCTGCTGCAATCTGCGTTACTATCACCACCCAGCTGTGTGTTAGCAAACCAGCAGGGCAACAAAATAATGTTTGCTTTGTTTCCAGTGGGTACGACACAGATGTGCTTGCCGAGTCTGTGTTCCGCATTTTTGACTGATTGCTCTCACTTACATCAACTGACCAAAACATAATTTGGCAAAAGTAATGATTTTGACCATTTGGCAATGGTTTAATTGATCAAGGGCCTTCTTCTTTTAAGTTAATTTTTCTTTTTTTACAAAATGTCAAGCACGAGTCATATAAATAAGTTGCCTGAAGGTAAAATAGATTTCCATAGACTAGTTTGATCTGTAAGAGAAGATCCCTTGGTTCCAGTCACAGTGATGTTCATTTTTCTCACCATGTAACTCTGATTCCACACCTATCTGTCAAATTTCTAACTCAAATCAAGCGCGTACTTAACGATCAGATTAACTGAACCGCACCCTTCATGTTTCATGAAGTAAAGTTGTTGCAATGCTTTCTCCAACAAAACTACTGATTCTTACTGGTTCAAAACCCAGGAACTGAGAAAGCTTCTCAGACCTGAGAGTGACTCGATAAGCTACAAGCTTTCTTCACAATCGAGCTAAAATAAATTAGTATAAACTAAACTAAACTAGCTTCTGCAACTTATTTCACCTGAATGAAAAAGCATTGAATTAAAACAAAAGCAACATTATCAATTAAAATTAGTTTAACTCCAACTTCATCCCTATAACACCAGTGAAATGTTTACCCATTCCCTCCAAACCCAGTCTTATAAACGCAAAACAATTCACACTTTCACTTCTTTTTAAAGAACAATGTTTAATAACTTGTTTTTGGTTTCATAAGAAAGTACATGCATACAAGTAGGCCTCATTGTTTGAAACTAGCTCTAGTTGAAACAGGATGTGGATTTAAGCAGCATATGTTCATTACATAACAGTGTTAAAAAAATGACTGCCAATTTTACGTGGAAAAAAAAAAGTTCCACGTATTTGGAGCAGTAGAAACAAAAAAAAGCGGGGGAAAACAATGCAAGATTTTCCTTAAAATGTACATAGAACAACTCCTGGGAGCATCTTTCCTTCGGATTTACTTCTATGGAAAACAGTTTCTGAATTAGAAAATCAGATATTTACCTACATCAACAGAATTTTAAAATGGCAGTCTTAACGTAGATGGCAATATATGTAAGAAAGGGTGTTATCTAGCGGCTATTCGGCGCGCAGCTATGTTCTGAATACATGCCTGCGCAACCTTTAACTCTGAACCTTACACCCTCATTGTACCGCATGCATAACTTAAAACATTGTAAATGCTGGGAATCATAACTTTAACCCAAATATGGATTTCAGCATACCACAAGACGCAACTCTTTGTTGTAGACAATTATGTTAATGGTATGGCATCCCCAAAATGGCGGCTAACGCCAATGCGAATTACACACGGATATCCGCAAAAACCTACAAAATGGTCTCCTCCAACCTTGAAAATGAATCATTTTTAAACAGTTATCTTAAAAATATCAGAACATTACCGAAGACTGAAGTTTTTAAAGAAAATCCATAACTCCGTTACTTCCTCAATTATACATAAACATCCTTTTTTGATCCCAAATTTCATTAAAATCTGATAAAAATCCTAAATTTGAAGTTAAACTTTCACTCCCGACCGTTTCTGTTTTACACCAGTAAACACACATATACATGTATCACCTTTGCAAAAAGCAGACGAAACGTAAACAATATGCACATGTAGCAGTGCAGATTTTATGCACAATGTGCAAACACTGTCTGCAAAACTAACCTAGATGCATTACGGTACATGTGGTATGCAAAATCTAAACTCAAGGAGGTTTAAAAGAAGCTTTTCAAACTACTGCGAGTTCAATTGGTCAGATTTTTTTTCAAATTCTGCTTTCTAAGATAGATTTACAGCAAAATATGTTATATACTTTACTCTAGTTGCAGTTAAACTCATCTGTACACAGTTAATGATTTAAGTACTTATATTCATAATATATATATATATTTAGACTGTTATTATGCATGCTATGCACTACATTTAATCGCTAACAGGGTATGACCATTTAACAAGTGCCTTTAATAGATGTCTGATTGCAGTTTATACTCTGTTAACTTTATTTCTTTCCTTTGAAATAAATTTAAACACTTACTTAAATCAGTCCAAGTACATAAATTTGCACTTTATATTTGAAGCAGGTTATAAACTGGAAGTATTGAAACACATGACCTTTAAACAGACCTTGACCTTAAAAACATGAGCATTAAATATATGAAGACCTTGACCTCTGTTAGGTGAGAGACAGTAATAGGAAATATGCAGTAATCTGTTAACAGCTGCCAGAGTCAAGTGATGGATCATGATCAGCACTGTTTGCTATTCAGTCAGCTTACTTTCCCTAAGAATCCCTCTGAACAATGAATGGTACTGTCCCAATTGAAACATGGACAAGTCCATTTTAAGAATTAAGCAAGGTCAGGGTTAAATCGTTCTGTTTATGCAGCTTTTGATGTGTTATATGGATTTGTGAAATAAGCTTTCTGAAAATCCTTAAAAACAACAGTCATGATCAACTAAATCACTTGCCAGAGTTAGATCGAACAATATTCATAACTGGTACTCATATACAGCTTGGTGGCCTAATTTACAAGTGACATTACACGCTTTGTCTAAGGACACCCCTAAACTGACTACCTGTGGGGCATCAAACCCAGGTCTCCGGGGTAATGAGACAAATGACATAACCATTAGACCACTGAAGCCTACTTTGCCTTCATGTGTCAAAAAGACTTATATAAAACTTGACCCTTAAACCTGATTTTTCAGTAAGAAACACCCTTCCTCCCCTCACCACGATATAACCTGCATTTTTTCACCTGGTGAAAAAAGGAATGCTTCCCTACTTGCTTGATTCTCTACTTGCTTGATTCTCTAAAGATAATGTTAATGATACTAACAGGTGCGCATCTGCAAAGTTTTGACACAATAAGTGTGATGTCACTCAATGAGGGAAAAATATCTGTGCCGCGTGCCAATCTACTGTACATGTAGAGATATTTGTGCGCATCTTAATTTTGTGATTTTCGCGGTGATTGTCTGTCTGAGAATTTATGTCTTGTGCAATTATTTCTAAGTATATTACTACAGATACACATAATTATATCACTGTGTGTTCCAGATAGCCCTAGTTAATCTACAACTTCACAAAATGGAATATTCCCAAAGGATTTGTCTCCCCTAATTAGATTAATATTACTTTATAATGATCTTCTTTGTGTTCTTGAAGAACATGCTTATGAATATGTGCAACATGATATAGATATTTAACCTATGCAAAGCTTAATTTCTAAAATGGATTTTTACAGATTTCAATCTAGACGGTACTTATGGTGACCATTAATTGTTCGCAAGTGTTTTCCAGTTTAAATTTTTTGATAATGCAGATCATGATCAGACTGCACTAACATATGTAGAATGTGGAATAAAAAGTGGTTGCATGAATTTGACATGAGGGTGGATTTTTTCATCTTTTTTTTCTCAAGGCCATGAAAACTTACCAAAGTACCTACCTCCTCCAAAAACGAGGCCAAGTCAAGAAAACTGTGAGACTTGTATAGCTAGGTTCCTTGGGAACAGCATGCTTTGTATAGTTTTACAGAAAAAAAATACTGAAGAGTGAAAATGAAGTTTTTTACGGTTGTGTTTATTTGCAGCATTATGATGTAGTCTGTTGTCATGCGGGTATTAACAAAGAGGCCCATCACTGTGCTACTTAATTATTGACTCAGTAGAATATTCTTTAGGAAAATGTCAAGGTAACCATAACACATAAATGCTGCAGCTGGGTTGATATATCATTGGTGTTTTATGCTGAAGTATTTACCTGTGTATTTTTTTTTCCATGCTATTTTAAAATCTGTGATAAAATTACCATAATTGATTTTGCAGATCATAGCTGAAATTGACTTAGTGAATTTACTTGTAAGAGTTGTCTCCCTCTAATCAAAACCCCAAAAGTTAATAATTATTCCTAGAAAGTTTCATGTATTTTGATGAAATTCTAGGTAAACACAACACAATTTTAATGACTTAGCGTATCTATGGCACTTACATACATTTGTCAGACCCCGACCAAATCCATGATTGCTTTGAATTTGCTTAGGTGGGAAATTAATCTATTGATTGAATAATGATAGACATGTGTTCTTTTCACTCTGTATTCTCATGTCATAATTATTGACGAAAAAGTTTTGTCAGAAAAAGCTGGGAGCATGTTTAAAAGAAATACTGCATTATATTTATAGCATCAACTTTCAATTTCAAAATAATTTCTTAATAATTTTTTTTTGTGTGTATGGCATTAATTTTAATATCCAAATCTGATGCTGTTTCTTCTTCATATGAAGTTTTCTGCTTTGGTACACAATGTTCACTGCAACATGACCCTTTTGAGTCGTGCTCTGTGAAAACCTACTTCAGTATTTTATTGCCAACATGTCAATCTGATCTGAACCCATACCATTTCACCTTATCACTGAGACAAGAGGTGTTGACGTTCTATCTGTGATAAGTAATAACACTTTTTTCTCTTCTTTATAGGATTTCTATAATGCATTTTAACACAAAGACAATCAAACTGACCAAGTTTCATGAACATCCAATGAAAAATGCAACCGATATTGTGTACACAATGTTTTTCTATGATTTGACGGAGTGACCTAGTTTTTGACCCCAGACAATCCATATTCAAACTCCATGTAAATGTCATCAAGATGATCATTCTGACCATTTATGAAGATTAAATGAAAAATGCAACCTTTATTGCATACACAAGAGTTTTCTATGACCAAATTTTTTTTTACCCCAGATGGCCCATTAACTTGATGTAAATGTCACCTGTATGGCATACACAATGGTTTTAATTGGTGGCATAGTTTTTTTTTTACTTCAGATGACCCATATTGAAACTTGACCTAAATTTCATTAAGGCAATCAAACTGAACAAGTTTCATGAAGATCGAATGAAAAATGCAACCTGTACTGCATACACAAGGTTTTCCCACAATTTGACTCCATGACCTAGTTTCTGATCCAAGATGACCTATATGCAAACTCAATCCAGAATTCATAAAGATAGGTATTCTGACAAAGTTTTATAAAGATTCAATGAAAAATGCAGCCTCTATTGCATACAAAAGGTTTTCTATGATTTGACACTGTGACCTAGTTTTTGACCTCAGATGACCTCTATCTGCACTGACCTAGATTTTATCAAGGCAGTCATTCTGACTAAGTTTCATGAAAATCCAATGAAAAATGCTGCCTCTAATGCATACACAGTTTTTCTACGATTTGACCCAATGACCTAGTTTTTTTACCCTAGATGACCCATTTTCAAACTCGACCTAGATTACATCGAGGCAGTCATTCTTACAAAATTTCATGAAGATCAAGTGAAAAATGCAGCATCTATTGCATTACACAAGGTTAAGTGTGAGACTACAGACATTCTAACATATGGATACTTACGTGGCTACTCAATCGTTCTTTAGCCACGTAAGAGAAAAAACAGCCACACAAAAGCTAACGGAATGAATGACATCAAAGACTATTTACTGTTGCCTATTGTTCCTATAACCACCCAAGTATCCAAATGTAAGCACAGACAGACAGACAGAATGACAGACAGACGAAGGACACTGGGCGATCATAATAACTACTCAGGTGAGCTAAAAACACACAAACAAATCCATAAACATCTGTCCACTAAAAAAATCAAAAGCTGACAAAATGAATGATTGTTTGTTCAAGGTTTGGATGAAAGCCACATCCTTCATCATTCAGAAGATTCAAAGGAAAACAACCACATGTCCTCCTTTTTATCATAAACCTATGCTCTATTACCTTGAATCCTTACTCCATGATTGGTTTTATCAATATAATTTATACTTTGATTTAAATATGATTAAACAATATGTACAAAATTTATTTTGATCACAAATTTTACTAGCATCATTTTACAGTACATATTGTGTAATTGTAAATATGCCAATAAAAGTCATATCCTCATTGTGTGTAAGTATTATTCTGGCACTCACTTATCTCTGCAGATATTTTTTAGCACATTTATGAATGCCATATGATGTTGATTTATTTATTTTGTTTTTTAAAATGTATGTAGTATGACTACTCATGCTTGGACATCTAGAAATAATCTGTGGTTATATATACAGAATATATACAAAATGTTATTTCAATATTTCAGTCATAAGTTACCACAGTAAGCTGTTTCTATATCTATAATATGTTTCTGAGAATGGCTATATATCTAAATGAGATTTTTGCCAATTTAAATTCAGAATTGTTTTCTTCCTTTTTTTGGTATTTAACATATTTCCAGACCATCATTCAAACTTACTTTTCTTTTATTTTTGATACTCATTTTTCACTGTAGTTTTGATATTTAACATATTTCCAGACCATCATTCATATTTCTTTTTCTTTTTTGATATTCATTTTTCACTGTAGTTTATTTAAAAAAAAAATTATCCTTACTTTTCATCGCTATATTTCACAAGAAGGCAAAAATGGCCCTGTATCGCTCACTTGGCTACTATTGACTATAATACAAGGTCAACAAAAGCAGAACGGGTCAATTTTGAACTGGTGGTCCTGATTTGAACAAACTTGGTAGAGGGCAACTAGGTTTCAGAGAATCAGAGAAGATTTTTAAGATCTTTAAGTTTTTCCTATATAAGCCTACGTAAATTCAAGTGACGTCCCCCCTCTCCTCCCAATCCAGCGGAGTCTATTTTGACCTTTGGGTCATGATTTGAACAATCTTGGCAGAGGTGTACACAGCAATGCTACATACCCAATATTTTAGCACTAGGCCTTCCTTGTCTTGAGAAGAAGATTTTCTAAGTTTTTCCTTTCCATTGCCATGGCAACCAGAGTTCTTCATAGAGCTTCATGCAAAAAACATCCCTACCAAGTTGCCCATTGCTTTAAGAGGAGACATCATTTGAGGGAAATGCTGAATGGACATACAATGTATGCCAGACTGTAAGTGACCGTAATAGCTCACCCTGGCACTATTTTTATAAGTTCACACCGTTTGGTCAGTCATATAACTATCATGCAAATTATACAGTTCTAAAAATAAGGACTGTTCAATTAATGTACTGACAGTTTGTTACAGGAAGAGTGGTTGTTCAACCGACAGGTATTTATTCAATTCATACGATAAATGCTGTATACATCGTATCACAGCCACTAACAGTCCAGGCATGTGTTTAACTACCACGATAAATGCTGTATACATCGTATCACAGCCACTAACAGTCCAGGCTGTGTTTAACTACCACGGGGTATGCCTGCGTGCCTCAAGTTATGCCAGTTATGCAAGACAGAAGTATGAACAATGTCATAGCTCAACACTTCCTGCAGAATTAGAGTAACAAAAGAAAATTTCAACTACACTGTCAAGATTATAGAAAAAATATGCTTCCCTGGTCACCAGTACTCTCAGTGCTTTGATTTTGAAAACTGTTGTTCCACAGTGACTTGCTTTTATTTGCTGTAAGTTGCTTGGTTAAAATTGCAGTTTCAACACTGGGAAATTGTGAAATAAAAGTGATAATTTTACAACTTCCATATTGTAACAAAACCATAAACACAAAATATTATTTGTTATAAACGTTGCTTATCACTCATAATTATGTGAAGGATTTCTAAAACTAAAATTAATGCCAGTTTTCAATTTTTCCCAGAATTAGCATCTTCAAAGGTTACAACTCACTAACCTAACAACACAATACAAGCATACTTTGTTTGAAATTCAAGAAACTGAGGGGGGAAAAAAACAGAATCTCTTGAAAAATGCTGTCATGAAATATTTATTAATCAAACTGGATGAGCCTTATACATCAATACTGTAAGATCTTAATCAGAGTTTTTTTACTCCCTCCTTCCCTAGTATTGGAAGGAAAATACAACTGTGGATTTGAAATTGGAAATAAGGCCCTCTAGTACCAGTATGTGTCATGATGTTGCCATTGAAAAAAAACAAATCCTCTCATTTTTATGTAAAGCCCGACTTAACGTTTGACTCTCAAGCCAGAGCTGTGTGACTCTGTGACTTGGAGAAGATTTTACAGTTGTTTGTGTGTGTAACTCTGTCACAGCCTCTGGAGTTGTCTTCCCTGATGTAGGGTATTTAAGCCTCTGACAATAAGCAATTTATGTCCACACAAGCAACTTGCTTTTTATGAGCAATACTAACAACTTATTTTAAGTTTTTAAGAGAACTTCAATACACTTATGTCATCTTCCATTTATGTCATTTTTTTTTTACGACTTCAGTCTTTTGGTGAGCATTTCAAGCATTGTCAAATTCTAAACAAGAGGGCCTATATGACCCTATAAGGCTCACCTGACTACCATTGGCTATAATACAAGGGGTCATGATTCCAACATCATTTGTAGAGGTCCACTACACATTGCTGAGCAACATTCCATATTTTCCCTATATAAGCCTATGTGAAATCAAGTGACCTCTGCCAACCCTGGAAGGGTTAATTTTGACCGTGAGTCATGATTTGAACAATCTTGGTACAGGTCCATCAGGCATTTCTTCATGCTTTGTGGTTTCAGAGAATAAGCCTATGTAAAACCAAGTGACCGTCCGGGTGGGGTCAATTTTGACCCGAGGGTCATGATTTGAAAAATCTTGGTAGAGGTTCACTAGACTTTGCCACATGCTAAATATCTAAACTCTAGGCCTTGTGGTTTCAAAGAAGAAGAAAGTTGTTTGATTGAAATGGTGGATGGATGGATGACATACGACGGACCCCAGACGGTGAGTGATCCTTATAGCTCACTCTGCAACTATTTATAAACACTACAAACAATTCAGGCTACTGCACAAAATTAATGTCAACTTTTTATAAGAAGTACAGTACCAAAAAATTATGTCAATCTTTTTAATTGATGTTGAGCATTTTATATCAAGTTTTTCAATCTATGTTAACTCTTCATTACTACCGTTATGAGCAATTAAGGGTTCTGTTAAATTCAAAGATGTTAAGAAAAGTAGGGAATAATGGCTTAAAACATGGTTTGAGCTCATACAATAAATTTAAGATTCTGTGACATTATAGATATGGGTGTACACAAACCTTTACAACCATTGCATACAATGGTACAACATTTGCAACAAAAATAGATGTTTAATTCTTGCAAATATCCTATGAATTTACACAATAGAAGTACACCCTTTTGTTGTATGCAGGTTCAATGATCATAAACTAGTTGTATATTGCAGTTTTTTCTAACGGTTGAAAACGTATCTTTAATGACATGAAGTGTGCATATGCTCTGCATGACTAACTAGATCTATGATATCATTTTCATGATGGCTGTATAACTATACTGCATAGTTTGCTATGAAAGAAAAAAAAAATCAAAGCTCCGTTTACAAATAGGTGTATTATTTTCTATTAAGGTAAGTAAGTTACAGGGTAAGGGATTAATGTAAAAGAAAAGAACGTGATAAAAGGGGCTGGGAGTAAAATGTACCACTTATAACATTGATAAGCTGACTACTTCCGTGGTCAAGTGGTTACAGTTCTCTGACTATCTACCTGGTCAAATGGTTAGAGTTCTGACTACCTCCCTGGTCACACAGTTTAAAGTTCTGACTACCTTTGCAGTCAAGTGATTCGAGTTCTGACATTTGCAGTCAAGTGGTTCAAGTTCTGACTGAACCTCTGTGGTCAAGTGGTTAGAGTTCTGACTGCACCTCTGTGGTCAAGTGGTTAGAGTTCTGACTGAACCTCTGTAGTCAAGTGGTTAGAGTTCTGACTTAACCTCTGTGGTCAAGTGGTTAGAGTTCTGACTTAACCTCTGCAGTCAAGTGGTTAGAGTTCTGACTTAACCTCTGCGGTCAAGTGGTTAGAGTTCTGACTTAACCTCTGTAGTCAAGTGGTTAGAGTTCTGACTGAACCTCTGTGGTCAAGTGGTTAGAGTTCTGACTTAACCTCTGTGGTCAAGTGGTTAGAGTTCTGACTTAACCTCTGTGGTCAAGTGGTTAGAGTTCTGACTTAACCTCTGTGGTCAAGTGCTTACAGTTCTGATTACCTCTGTAGTCAAGTGGTTAGAGTTCTGACTTAACCTCTGTGGTCAAGTGCTTACAGTTCTGATTACCTCTGTAGTCAAGTGGTCAGAGTTCTGACTGCACAAGTGGTTAGAGTTCTGACTGCACCTCTGTAGTCAAGTGGTTAGAGTTCTGACTGCACCTCTGTAGTCAAGTGGTTAGAGTTCTGATTACCTCTGTAGTCAAGTGGTTAGAGTTCTGACTGCACCTCTGTAGTCAAGTGGTTAGAGTTCTGACTTAACTTCTGTGGTCAAGTGGTTAGAGTTCTGACTTAACCTCTGTGGTCAAGTGGTTAGAGTTCTGACTTAACCTCTGTGGTCAAGTGCTTACAGTTCTGATTACCTCTGTAGTCAAGTGGTTAGAGTTCTGACTTAATCTCTGCGGTCAAGTGCTTACAGTTCTGATTACCTCTGTAGTCAAGTGGTTACAGTTCTGATTACATCTATGGGCAAGTGGTTACAGTTCTGATTACATCTATGGGCAAGGTTACAGTTCTGACTATCACCGTGGTCAAGTGGTTACAGTTCTGACTATCACCGTGGTCAGGTGGTTACAGTTCTAACTATCACCGTGGTCAAGTGGTTACAGTTCTGATTACATTTGTGGTCAAGTGGTTAGACTTGCTAACTTGAATTCACTTTAATAGTCTCACTGATTAAGGGTCATTGGGGTTTGACCTCACTGATCATGTCTTTTTATATTTATGTGATAAAGTTTTCAGTTTCTTTAGAGAATAGGGGTCTAGTCCAAGTTGTTCCCATAAACAAATGAAAAGTAAATAGACTACCTGTAAATCATACCTGAAATGTACTGTTGAAATGTACTGTTGAAATGTACTGTTGAAATGGATGTAAAAACCCAAATGAAAAGTTTACTTTTCATATTCTTGTATAGTCATTTAAATACGGAAGTGTAATGGCAGTGACCGGGAAAGGATTTTTTTCTATGTGACAAATGTCACGAATGTGTGAAAAGTTATGTGACATTTGAAATTTTTATGTGACATTTAAGAAAATGTATGTGACACTAAGAGTAAGACAATTTACAAGCCACACATTAATAAATGTACAAGACACATGGTTTAAAATATGGCCCTGGCTGTACGAAAGTGAGGGTGCATTGTCTTCTTTTTCCAAGTTAATGGCCACCTTCAACTGGTTGACGATTTATTGCCAGGGTGCGCAAGAAGAGGTAAAATAGAAATAAAATTGAGAATATTAACAGAGAAGGATAAAAACAAGAGGAAGTTAGATAAAGTGTTTGGAACTGTTGAGCTCTGAAAGAGTCAACTGACCCAGCTGACATGATATCTGCAGGCAGCTTATTCCAATCTAATGGTGCGGGGGAAGAAGGATTGCTGTCGGAATTGGGTTCTGCAGAATGAATTGTAGAACTTACTAGAAGAATTTTATTCCATTTCATTGTCTGAATTCAAGATGTTCTGTTGAAGACACTTTTGGTGTTGATGGCAATTTTATTGTTCTGTAAAACATGTGTGAAAACTTTGCACCCATATACAAAAACATTGTGCTTTCCAGAGTCCACAAACATTTTACAGAGAAGGCACCCAAGGGCCATATTTTAAAACCAAGTGTCATGCACCTTACATGGCTTGTTATTGTCTTACTCTTAGTTTCCCCTTAGTCTTAGTTGGATTCTAAGTGGAAGATTGGAGCAACTGCATTCACCTCGCTGGTATTTTCCAGCTGAGCTGTCACTTGTTTTGTCTACAGATATGTTAATTGAGGCTTTAGCGTTTGTGTTGTACCCATATCGTTGGTGTCAACGTCTTTTATGAAAAAAATTAGCGAGATTTGGCCAGTAATAGGGGTTAGTTTCCGTTTGGAAACATTTTCTCATAAAACGCTTTATTTCGTCAAAGAAGGGGCTTAATTGATACCGATCATATAAACGCTGTATTTATGGCAAAGTATACAGTAAAGCGCCTGATCGATTCACGTTTACCTCAAAATATATCGATTTTTTTTTGAATGTGACACAGGGCCCATTTGATGGAATTTTTATGTGACATTTTTTCATTTTATGCGCAAATGGCGCATGGCGCATGGGTTTCCCAGTCACTGGTAATGGTTTGGCATTTTTAGACAAAAGTACTTACTATGCTGATATTTAAGTTTTGCTATGTTTAGTTCTCTTCTATAAATCCCTCAAGAGACAGACATAACCTATAATAGCATCAATCACTGACAACAGGAAAGTGCCAGCAAATGGCATTACACTGAATCACAATCCTGGATGGAGAGACATGTGTCACTAGGTGTCTTACCTAAAGGACACAACTCATGCGGCCTCCCCAGGGATCTAACCCAGGTCTTAAGAATTGGAAAGCAAAACACCATTGTACCCCGTGTTAAATAAACTCCAGTATAAATAAGCAAGATTTCTGTCCTCTCTGCAGGAAAATATCATTACAATATGAAGGAAGGGTAATTTGAGACATCTCTACCTTAATTTTCTAATAATTATGCAGTCTTATTTTCTATTCATCTGCTTAATTTGTAATCATGTAATATCAAACAACTCTTGGGAGTAATTCATCTTTTAAAATAGTTTTTCTCATTTTACAATAAGGAGATATTCTAAATATTGCAACATACAGTGAAGCCTGAGGAAAGCACAATATTTGTAAATAACAGAAACACCTGTCAATAAATGTACCTGTGAATAAAGACCACATGTCAACAAATGCCACCTGTGAATAATGACCACATGTCAAGAGAGGTCAACTGTGCATAAAGACCATCAATCAACAAAGATCACTTGTGAATGAAGACCACAACTGTCAACAAAGGTAACCTTTGAATAAAGACCACCAATTAACAAAGATCACCTTTGAATAAAGACCACATGTCAATAAAGTAGTGTGAGGAAAGAAACATGTCAACAAAGGTAACCTGTGAAGAAAGACTACATGTACAAAGATCACATTTGAATAAAGACCACCAATTAACAAAGATCACCTTTGATTTAAGACCACATGTTAACAAAAGTAACCTGTGAAGAAAGACCACATGTCAAAAAAAGTAACCTGTGAAGAAAGACCACATATCAACGAAGGTAACCTGTGAAGAAAGACCACATATCAACAAAAGTAACCTGTGAAGAAAGACTACATATCAACAAAGGTAACCTGTGAAGAAAGACCACATGTCAACAAAAGTAACCTGTGAAGAAAGACCACATATCAACAAAGGTAACCTGTGAGGAAAGACAACAACTCAACAAAAGTAACCTGTGAAGAAAGACCACATATCAACAAAGGTAACCTGTGAAGAAAGACAACAAGTCAACAAAAGTAACCTGTGAAGAAAAACCACATATCAACAAAGGTAACCTGTACATAAAGATTGTATTTTAAAATGTCACCCGTAGATAAAGACCACACATCAAATCACACCTGAGAATATGGAAAACATGTCAACATGTCATTTGTACATAAAGACCACATGTCAAAATTTCATCTGTATATAAGGACCACATGTCAGCAAAGGTCATCTGTGAATACAGACAACATGTCATCTGTTCATGAGCCACATGTCAAAATATCACCTGTGCGTAAAGACCAGATGTCAAAATGTCACCTGTGAATACCGGCAACATGTCAATATGTCACCAGTACATAAAGACCACATATCAACAAAGGTCACCTGTGCATAAAGACCACATATCAACAAAGGTAACCTGTAAATTATAAGAACCAAGAGACAGTTATAAATTGTTTGTTCAAAGATAAAGGACACAATGATTTATTTTCTCACATCCTTTTTTAACAGGACAATGTAACCTTTGACTATGTAACCTAAGACAGTGTAACCTGTGACATGCAGCCAGTCTGGTAATTCAAAGTGTAATGAGCCAACCTTTGCAATGCTCTTGTGAGCCAGAAAATGCAATTTCTGTAAAAATATCTGTCTACAAAGGCTTAAACATGCTTGACACTATCAAGGTCATTTCTCATCTAACAGATACAATATGGTCTTAAGCTCTTAAACATATTACACGGGTAATTGGTTATTAAGTTTTCTATGGCTTAGTTAACTGAAAACGAGAACCGGTGATGAATTCACTGACTGTCATTAGGCCTTGATTACTTTGTTTATCCTCTATTTTAAATGTATGCACATTAGAGAGAGCTTTCTTTCCCTAGAATTATTGCACAACTCCCTCTTACTGACTTAAGAATGGCAGTTTAGTGGACAAGTGTGGGGAACTGATGAGCAAAAGTTAAAACCGAATATCTGCTGGATCTGAAAAAGCTTCTTTACCTTCTTTTTTAACTCCTGTAGATACACTGATCCTATTTAAGATGTGGTGCAATGAGGTAGAGAGATGTGAGGTAAGGAGAAAGAGAAGGTGCAATGAGGTAGACAGATGTGAGGTAAGGAGTGAGAGGAGGTGCAAGGAGGTAGAGAGATGTGAGGTAAGGAGGGTGAGGAGGTACAATGAGGTAGAGAGATGTGAGGTAAGGAGGAGGGAGGGGAGGTGCAATGAGGTAGAGATGAAAGGTAAGGAGGAAGGAGAGGAAGTACAATGTGGTAGAGAGATGTGAGGCAAGGAGGAGGGAGGGGAGGTGCAATGAGGTAGATATGTGAGGTAAGGAGGAGGAAGTCCAATGAGGTAGACATGTGAGGTAAGGAGGAGGGAGAGGAGGTGAAATTCAAACACGGCTCATCCTATCAACCTCTAACTACAGTAAATGCCTTTTGAAAAGCTTTCTGAATGCTACTGTTCAATGCCTTCAAGTTATTTTTTTATTAAACATTAAAAAAGTTCTTGATGGTTTGTTAACTGTTAAAACTAGGGCTATCACTAAATGTGATTAATACCCCCGAAAGACTGCTTTATAAACTGAGGAAGTTCATAGTAACAGAATATCATGTAAAAAAAACTAAAATATAGATATTGTTCTTGGCAATAACTCTGTAATTAGTCAAGATAGAGTTATGGTTCTTGAACACTGCACTTCCTCTCATTGTGTTAGACCATTGTATGAAGTTGTATTGAATTCTAACTGGTAGTTTTCTAGTAATGCTCCGGACAAGGAAAAGTAACTAAGGGCAATAACTCTGTAATGAGTCAAGAAAGAGTTATGGTTCCTTTGCACTGCACTTTCTCTCAATGTACTTGACCATTGTATGAAGTTGTATTGAATTCCAACAAGTAGTTTTCAAGTTATGCTCTGGACAAGGAAAATTAACAGAGGGCAATAACTCTGTAAATACTTAAGAAAGAGTTATGGTTCTTGTACACTGCACTTCCTCTCATTGTGCTAGACCATTGTATGAAGTTGTATTGAAATTCAACCGGTAGTTTTCAAGTAATGCTCCGGACAAGGAAAATTAACAAAGGGCAATAACTCTGTAATGAGTCAAGAAAGAGTTATGGTTCCTTTGCACTGCACTTCCTCTCAATGTACTTGACCATTGTATGAAGTTGTATTGAATTCCAACAAGTAGTTTTCAAGTTATGCTCTGGACAAGGAAAAGTAACAAAGGGCAATTACTCTGTAAATACTCAAGAAATAGTTATGGTTCTTGTACACTGCACTTCCTCTCATTGTGCTAGACCATTTTATGAAGTTGTGTTGAAATTCAACCGGTAGTTTTCAAGTAATGCTCCGGACAAGGAAAATTAACAAAGGGCAATAACTCTGTAATGAGTCAAGAAAGAGTTATGGTTTCTGTGCAATGCACTTCCTCTCAATGTACTTGACCATTGTATGAAGTTGTATTGAATTTCAACTAGTACTTTTCAAGTTATGCTCTGGACAAGGAAAAGTAACAAAGGGCAATTACTCTGTAAATACTCAAGATAGAGTTGTGGTTCTTGAACACTGCACTTCCTCTCATTGTGCTAGACCATTTTATGAAGTTGTATTGAATTCCAACCAGTAGTGTTCAAGTAATGCTCCGGACAAGGAAAAGGTACAAAGGGCAATAACTCTGTAAATACTCAAGAAAGAGTTATGGTTCCTGTGCACTGCACTTCCTCTCATTGTGCTTGACCAGTGTATAAAGTTGTATTGAATTCCAACCGGTAGTTTTCAAGTTATGAACAAAGGGCAAAACTCTGAATTACTAGATAGATAGGTTCTTGAACACGCACTTCTTCTCATTGTGTTAGACCATTTATGAAGTTATTCTCTGGTAGTTTTCAAGGACAAGGAAAAGTAACAAAGGGCAATAACTCTGTAATTACTATAGATAGAGTTATGGTTCTTGAACACTGCACTTCCTCTTATTGTGTTTGATCATTGTATGAAGTTGTTTTGAATTCCTACCAGTAGCTTTCAAGTTATGCTCCGGACAAGGAAAAGTAACAAAGGGCAATAACTCTGTAATGAGTAAAGATGGAGTTATGGTTCTTGTGCACTGCACTTCCTCTCAATGTGCTTGACCATTGTATGAAGTTGTATTGAATTCCAACAGTAGTTTTCAAGTTATGCTCCGGACAAGGAATGCAACGGACCGCCTGACCGACCGCCCGACCACCGGGTGACTCCTATATACCCCCCCAAACTTCGTTTCGGGGGTATAAAAAGAGTAGTACTGATGTCACTGTCGGTGTTGAACCTGAACCTCAGTGACCAATGAAATTCAACCTTATTCTATATATCACAATAATCTTGACCTTCACAAACACTCTGACCAATTACTGTTTGACTATAATTCATGACTTCTAGAGTATTATCAAGCCTTTTTTGGAATTGACCTAGTGACCTAGTTTTTTTATATCCCAGGTGGTACTTATTCAGTCTTGACATAAAAATCATCAAGACACAGTACACTCTGCCTAAACTTCAGGACAACTGGCTATTAAATGTGTCCTCCAGATAGTTAACAAGGTATGAATTTGATTTGTTCTAATGACTTAGTTTTTGACCCCAAGTACCCAGTTTTGAACATGACCTAGAAATCATTGTGACAAGCATTCTGACCAATTTTCAGAAAGACTGGAACATTTAATGTGGCTTCTAAAGAGTAAACAAGGTTTTCCTTCGATCTGACCATGTAACCTAGTTGTTTACCCCTGATAACCCAGAAATAACATTGACTTAGAAATCATTGAAAAAAACATCCTGACCAATATTCATGAACATTGGATATTAAAATGTGGCTTCTAGAATATTAACAAGGTTTTTCTTTGGTTTGACTGTGTGACCTAGTTTTGAACCCCAGATGACCCAGATTCAAACTCAACCTAGTTGCTAAACTGCCGAAGAGGACCTGAACCCTTAAACAATAACCTACTTCTCATATGGTCAACAGAGGTCAACTGTCGTCCATCTTCATTTGGTCCAATCATAAAAAGCGAAAAACATAATGACCAAATTTTATATAGAAAGACGGAAAATTTCCTTGCTTAAAAGTTCAGAACTTATAAAATAAAATTGCAACTTACATAAACAGAACTGACCTGTACCGGAGGCCACAGGCTGAAGTCCTCCCGTTGGTGACGCTCCGCCATGTTGATTCCCGCATAGCAGTCAGCACTGAAAGTAGAGTATAAAAGTTTTGCTGAATACCAAGTTTGGTAATAATTACTGCAGATTTAAACTTTAATATCAATATATTGATAATACGGATATGTCTACATGGTCTAGTAGTAAAGGTCACTGAATGTATTATAGGCTCAAGTAGTCAAGGTCTGTCAACAAGGTCAAGTAGAAAAGGACACTGATTGGATCTGTCTGCAAGGTCAAGTAGAACAGATCACTGACTTGATCAGGCTAAAAGGTCAAGTAGAAAAGGTCACTCACTGGATCAGTCTAAAAGGTAACATAGTAAATCTGTAAGCAAGTCAAGGTCAAGTAGAAAAGGTCACTCACTGGATCAGTCTAAAGGTCACATAGTAGATCTGTTAGCAAGGTGAAGTATAAAGGTTCTGACTGATCTGTTAGCAAGGTGAAGTAGTAAAGGTTGCTGACAGGATCTGTTAGCAAGGTGAAGTAGTAAAGGTTGCTGACAGGATCTGTTAGCAAGGTGAAGTAGTAAAGGTTGCTGACAGGATCTGTTAGCAAGGTGAAGTAGTAAAGGTTGCTGACAGGATCTGTTAGCAAGGTGAAGTAGTAAAGGTTGCTGACAGGATCTGTTAGCAAGGTGAAGTAGTAAAGGTTGCTGACAGGATCTGTTAGCAAGGTGAAGTAGTAAAGGTTGCTGACTGGATCTGTTAGCAAGGTGAAGTAGTAAAGGTTGCTGACAGGATCTGTTAGCAAGGTGAAGTAGTAAAGGTTGCTGACAGGATCTGTTATCAAGGTGAAGTAGTAAAGGTCGCTGACAGGATCTGTTAGCAAGGTGAAGTAGTAAAGGTTGCTGACTGGATCTGTTAGCAAGGTGAAGTAGTAAAGGTCACTGACAGGATCTGTTAGCAAGGTGAAGTAGTAAAGGTTGCTGACAGGATCTGTTAGCAAGGTGAAGTAGTAAAGGTCGCTGACAGGATCTGTTAGCAAGGTGAAGTAGTAAAGGTTGCTGACTGGATCTGTTAGCAAGGTGAAGTAGTAAAGGTCGCTGACAGGATCTGTTAGCAAGGTGAAGTAGTAAAGGTTGCTGACTGGATTTGGCTACAATGTAAGGATACTTTTTACAAGTATAAAGTATATTTTTATACTTGCATACTGTTAAAGTTTTTTTTCGCGAAGTTTTCATTTTCACTATTTTTCACAAATGAAGCCAGTGATTTTGTTCAGGCTGATTTGGGGCCGAAATTCGGCCTCATTCACAAAGCCAAAAAGTATCTTTTTTTCATAATTTTTTTTTTTTAATTCACAATTGACAGTTCTTAAAAAATGGTATACATTGGACTCTTTTTGTAAGAGTTGAATTGTTTATTGAAACACTTAAATCCGCGTATTTGTTTGTATACCTTTCACAAAACGGACGCTTAAAAATTCCGAAGGGGGTTGCGAAAATAGGTGACAAACATAATATCAGCGATTTTCGGCTGACTATTACACATCTAAAGTATCAGAATTGGCAAGAATTGATTCTCAAGCAATTTTATTGATTGAAACTTAACAATTGAGTCAACACTTTAGCTGAAATTCGGCCCCAAGTTGGCCTGAAAAATCACCAAATTCTCATTGAAACTACTGTTGCTTTGTTTTTGTCAAGTTTTATATGGGTCTTTTATAATGCTATAAACATTACAATGATACAAATTTTATATTTGTATGTTGCAAAAAAATGTGTTTGGTTTTGGTTAGATTGTGGAACTTAGAAGTTGCAATTTATGAAACAACATAAAGTAGGCCTTACTTAAGTTACATTACATTGAATAAAGTATGGAATACATTGTTTAAAACATTGTTTTATAACCTTTCTTATTTTTTTTGGTCAAAATGATATTTTCACAACCGCTAATTTTCACAATTCCAAGGGCCCCGGCCCAGGGATCAGGAAATTTTGAAATCTCAATCGGTCCCGACAAGCCGAGGGTCATCGTCACCCCCAATAAAAATCACAAAAAAAAAATTTTTTTTGTTATTTATACATTCCAACCAGCTTTCCATTGTTGTGCATGATCATGGAACGGTAAAAGTATTTCATTCCCTCCTTTGGATTCCAAAAGTTTCCAAAAACGAAAATGTTTATCTTCTTTCATTATTGATTAGTAAATCTCACGAGTCGATAAAATAAAGCGCCGCTCACGTGGAGGTTCCATTTTCTAAGGGATAAACTTTACATCGTTTTCGCTATAAAAAAATAAGAAACGGAATTTCTAAGTAATAAAGAAAAATATCGAGCCAGTTTTCATAAATAAATATAATAATTTCCATGGATTTTATCATTGAAAGTGTATTCAATTTCGATTAGAACTGATTACGTTCAAAGTCACCCCCACAAAGTTTTGTAATAATCCATGCTATTAAATTTTTGTCGTATGGTTTCGTTTTTAATATTTTTTTGTTCTCGGTCGCCAGTCCGATTAACATTATATGTCGGCTGCCCTTCCGACTTTCGGAAACATTGACTACCGGTTGCCAGTCCAGTTATTTGTTTCTTTCGGGTTCCGTTATTATTCTCCGATTACCATGAGCCGATTTGCCATTTCGGTCATTTGATTTTTTGAACATCGCAAATATGTTGCGTTGTGCTATTTCAACAATAATTCGAAAGGCATTGAAGGCATTTCAAAGTGTAGGTAACTAAAAGCGGCCTAAAGACAATCGGTCCGGCATAAAGTCAATCGGAGCTGCCGACACATTAATAAAATCCTTTAATCAATAACGTGTTAGCGCGCCCGAGGTATTGTAGAATTGGTGTGTTGGACCAATTAGGTAAAGACCGCCGTGGGTTATTAACATGACACGTTTATTGGGGGTATTAGATAGGTGCTAATAACACAGATGATATGTGTAATTACACAAGCAATTCTTTTGTCATATTTGAGCGATTTTATGGCTTTTTAAAAAAAAATCTCGGACCGATTTTTAAGCAACTTTTGGTTACGTGAATCGGTCCAGCAAGTTGAAAATCGGTCCAGACCGGCAAATTTTCGGTTTTCCTGATCCCTGCCCCGGCCCCATTCACAAAGGACTGGAAAAAAACCATTGGAAGCATTTGGCGAATTGATCAAATTTGCTAAAATAGCAAACAAACAATGATTATAATCATATAAAATCGTGCTTGCTCATGTAATAAAAATCTCTCGCAAATAAATAGAAAATTGGAAAATAGGGAAATATACAATGTGAGAATATAAGTTACTGTTGTATTTGCTTACTGTTTATCAGAACTGTACTCCATGGCTATGAACTGCATTTAACAGCAATGCTAGATTATAGCACTGGATTAAAGATAATTAAACAAACTTCAAAATACATTACAACTGCAAATGTTACTGAAATTTTAAGGTTTACAAAATTAACACATTTTGTTTTTCATCAGAAAATAAATCTTTAACGCTGACCCCACTAAAATTTTAAAATGGACTGATCCATCTTTCATTTTGGACATAACCATTACTTATATAAAGGGTGCTAGCTTAAATCTTACACGCTAAATAATCCACGTCATGATCAGATCATGATCTGTACTCAGGTTGCAAAAGTAACAAAATTTGCTTCCAGCAGGGGTCAAAAGTTAGATATTACAATAAACTATCAAAGTGCTTATAAACTATAATTTCATTTTTACGTTTTAGTCTATACTCTTGTGTGTGTCTCTTGAATACAAACACAATATAAAAGTCACTGCCTCATTTCTGTGAAACGTGTGTCTGTGAGAGGCTTGGTCATGAAAAAAGCACAGCGGAAGTTTAATTGTCATGAAAAAAAAAATAATCAGGGAGTGTTACAATGAGCATGACTAGAACCTATTTAACATAACTGTGCCACGTTATTAGTGACGCCATTACACTAGAAGCAACATTTAAATACAATTCAAAACATTTTGTATGGCTTTACTTTATTACATAAAGCTTTTATTATAGAATGATATCTAATGTAACTCAATACTATTATTAGATCATTTTTCTTCCAACCTGAATGGAGTATAGTTGTTTTTCAATACAATTAATAACAGCAGTATTTTTCTCTGTCAATCAACATTTTTGGTTACTTTGGTATTACGTTGCCATGATGCAATTGTAGCCCTGCCGAATCAATGAAATGAGAAAACCGGAGTTTACACAAAGAAACTAAATTCATGCTTCTGACATTATTGAAATTTTACCCCAGTTTCTGCAACCTTGAGTGTAGTAACATCCTGCATGTTGCATGGTCGTTGCAGTTTCCATTGAAAATTACAGAAGAAATCACTCGCAATGTTGCCCAATCAAATGAATGAAACTGACGGATATGTTGTCAGGAGGCGGAAATGTTTTTCACTGTCAGTGACCTTAAGAAAGTTATCCTGAAAATCTGAGAAAAAACTACTACAATTGCTCTACTGAAAGTACCCAATACATTAAAGGAAGAGTTAGTAAAACAGTAGACACTAACATTAGTTTGTTTCTAAGGATTTTGTAAAATCTAGTGCGTCAACAATGCCGAAGCTTATAGCCTCCTAACCACTGTATATTGTTTAATATAGGACTCATTTGTTTTCCAAATATAGTATGATAAAGACACACTTAAAATTTACTCTGTTAATAGCTCATTATGAAGATCATGATCCGATGATCAATGTTCAGACTGATCATGACTGCCAGGAAGGTGAAACTATTAAAGTTATTATACAAAGTATTACACTTCAAAAATGAACATTTTGAATGATCAAAAAAAGGTCATGCTTCGAAAATATGCAAGACGTTTGTTGCAGCAAGCTATTTATCTTGTTGACAGATGAAAATGAAAATATACCTAAAAAAACTGGAGGAATTTTAATTTTTGATTCTACAGGTTTTCAAGATAACTTATGGGAATAAAACCTTCATACAGATCTTTTATTCTTGTAACTTGAGTAATGTTTTTTTCTACGAGTATAAACTCTCACTGAATACACTGTAGTTTCCCTAGAATCAGCAAGCAAGCAAATAAACTTTGGTTCCACAGGGCTTATCAATGCACAACTAAGTACTGAAATTCCCATACATTGTTTATTGTTATGAAAATATTTCATTTAAAAGTTATATTACTGTTCGAATCAAAGTGACTGTCAGAATTTTAAGAAAGACATTTCTCACAGTGTTTACTCCTGCATAAAGAATCGTTCTATCTGAAGTGACTATCAAAATCTATAAGTCTTTGAATATTATGATTTTTTGAGGTTATTTTTGTGTGGGGGAGGGGGGTATGGGTGCAAGGGGGGGGGGGAGGGTGTAGTATCCTTGTCAAAAAACTGAAAACCCATTCAAGTATACATGAAACTTTAAACTGTAATTACCAAGGGACAATCTGTAACATGTAGGCAGAATGTATTCACCAGGGAACCATCTGTAACTTACAAGTACAAAATTACTTTGGAACAATGTTCTGTCATACAACTTAAATGTCAGTCTGTAATGTATTGGTAATTACCTTCATACAGGTAAATGTGTATAATCATAGTCACTGGAACCATCTGTAAATAATGTATGAGTGCCTTAATACTGTGTAACCATCTGTTATTAACCTATGTCTTAATACTGTGGAACCATCTGTAAATAACCTATGAGTGTCTTAATACTGTGGAACCATCTGTTATTAACCTATGAGTGTCTTAATACTGTGGAACCATCTGTAAATAACCTATGAGTGTCTTGTCCGTTTACCTGAGTGTCTAGGGGGGGGGGGACCATCTGTAAATAACCTATAGGTCTTAATAATGTGGAACCATCTGTTATTAACCTATGAGGCTTTGGACCTCTAATAACCTAGGCTTTAGTGGAACCTCTACCTATGGGCTTAATCGTGACCATCTTTACTGTTCTTAATTCCATCTAATACCTATGAGTGCTTACTGTGACCATCTGTTATTCCTTAGTCTTATATGTGGACCTCTTATTACATAGGTGTCTTAATACTGTGAAACCATCTGTTATTAACCTATGAGTGTCTCACTGTAAACCATCTTAAATAACCTATGAGGTCTTAACACTGTGGAACCATCTGTTATTACCTAGGGGTCTTGACTGGACTCTTTACTATGAGTGTCTGCCCTTATACCTTAGGCTACTTGAACCATCCGTTATTACCTAGGAGTGTCTTAAGACTGTGGAATCATCTGTTATTAACCTATGAGTGTCTTAATACTGTGAAACCATCTGTTATTAAGCTATGAGTGTCTCAATACTGTGGAACCATCTGTTATTAACTTATGAGTGACTTTATACTGTGAAACCATCTGTAAATAACCTATGAGTGTCTTAATACTGTGGAACCATCTGTCATTAACCTATGAGTGTCTCAATACTGTGAAACCATCTGTAAATAACCTATGAGTGTCTCAATACTGTGGAACCATCTGTTATTAACTGAGTCAATACTGTGAAACCATCTGTAAATAACCTATGAGTGTCCCAAGCGTGGAACCATCTGTTATTAACTATGAGGACTTTTACGTGAAACCATCTGTAAATAACCTATGAGTGTCTCAATACTGTGGAACCATCTGTTATTAACCTATGAGTGTCTTAATAATGTGGAACCATCTGTTATTAACCTATGAGTGTCTTAATAATGTGGAACCATCTGTAATTAACCTACAAGTGTCTTAATAATGTGAAACCATCTGTTATTAACCTATGGGTGTCTTAAGACTGTGGAACCATCTGTTATTAACCTATGAGTGTCTTAATAATGTGGAACCATCTGTTATAAACCTATGAGTGTCTCAATACTGTTGAACCATCTGTAATTAACCTATGAGTGCCTTAATAATGTGGAACCATCTGTTATTAACCTATGAGTGTCTTAATACTGTAAAACCATCTGTAAATAACCTATGAGTGTCTCAATACTGTGGAACCATCTGTTATTAACCTATGAGTGTCTTAAGACTGTGGAACCATCTGTAATAGGATATTCGTTGGACCTTGTTTTACCAACGAGTGTCTAAATACTGTAGAACTATCTGTAGTTAATCTATGAGTGTCTTGATACTGTAAAATCATCTGTAATTAACCGATGAGTGTCTTAATACTGTGGAACCATTCTGTTATTAACCTATGAGTGTCTTAAGACTGTGGAACCATCTGTAATTTATCTATGATTGTGATATTACTGTTGGACCATATGTTATTAACCAACGAGTGTCTAAATACTGTAGAACTATCTGTAGTTAATCTATGAGTGTCTTGATACTGTAAAATCATCTGTAATTAACCGATGAGTGTCTTAATACTGTGGAACCATCTGTTATTAACATGTAAGTGTCTTAATACTGTAAAACCATCTGTTATTAACCTAGGAGTGTGTCATTACTCTGGGACAATCTATGATTTCCTAAATTCTATAATTCAAAGTATACAGTAAATCAAACAGAAGAATATACTTACTGAAATATGCAAGGTATCATTATCTCCTAAGATCAAAAGTAAAACCCTAAAGAGTCTGTATCTCATGATCCCTGGGAGGTCATTCCAAGGTTCAAGCCCCACTAGAAACCCTGTGTTTAGGCAGTTTCTTTACTAGTGCAGGAATTCATTACAGGCCAATCTTAGACATGAGGATAAGATATGTTGGAAAAACGTCTTCTGAATACTTATGATAAGCTCAAAGTTTAAGTGAAGAAAATGAAAACAAAAGTGATTTTAACTTGCACACAACTACACTATATACTCTGTATTTTAGGAAAAGGAACAGAAGTCATGTCCAAATAATTCAAATTTGAAATAAAACAAAATCTTATCTTTTGAAACCATCCATATTGCTATATGTTGCAACACTAAAATTATTTTTAAAGTCTGACCAATGGTGTGTGTGTTTGTTTTTTTGTTTTTTTTAAGCAAGTAGGTTGATAACTGCAAAAACAGCAACATTTTCATAAAAACAACAGAGAAGAAAAACATGAAAAAATACTTTTACCTCAAGTTACTTAGTAAAAGGTCCTACAAGTCATCTATTATAATTTTTTTGGTATCATTTGTTTGCTCTAAAGAAATAAGGTGGTTAAAACAGGTGTTTTTTACATATCACCTCTGGCATATAAAAAAAGACAATATTATAAGGAAAAAAATAAGACAAATAAAATAGTGAGAGACAGTTTTACATATCACATAAAGACTGTTATATATTTTATAAAAAAAGATTAATTAATAGACAACCTGATCATCTGTAGCCGCCGGAATAACATACTGGTGTTAATCATTCACTAACTTGTGCATCAGGTCTGTTTAAACGCTACTGAGACACTCAAAATTTAATTTCAAAAAGCCTTAAGGCTAAAGTTTCAATTGATTGATGGGGCATGCAAGAAGTAGCTTTTTATCAGTTAATTCAAAAGGCTTTAAAACACACAAAATGTTGCAGTTTGGGCAATATTTGAATGTTTAAACAAAAAATTAAAACAGTAAAATGTCACAATAAAGTTTACAATTTGCGTTCAATTTTTAACAAGTAAATTCTAAGTTTTCAATTCAAATGCTATTACTTTCATTCAATGAAAACGTAAAAGCTAATTTGTGAGAAGGTAACTTAAATGGGTAGCTTTTCTAACATTTGCTATAAATAAAATAAACTTTAGAATAATATTACATACGATGACGTGAATTCTTGCTAAATCAGTTTCCAAGTAAAGATCACGGAAAATGTTTGTACCTTCACCTTCCTTGCTATTAAATGATTATTTTCACAAATTCTTATCCTCATTTGAAATGAAATTTTCCTTGTACTAGAGACATAAAAGAATAAGACCGTGAAAATTTAAAGTTTAATATTACCGTTTAAAATTCCTTTATTGAGTTATGGTCAAAAATAATTTCAAAAACACAGTATATATATGAAAATATACATGACAGAAAAGGTACAGATTTTCAATTTTTGACTAAGATAGTAAAATAATATTTTCATAGATTTTCTCTATGAATTCAATGGGAATATATTAATTGTTACCATTGTCACTCTCCCTTCAGCGGAGATAGTAAAGAGATCTATCTATCTATAATTCAATGGGAATAAAACTGTTATTTTGGTTTGAAATTTAGCAATGTTCATTTTACAAGGACTATTAATTGATGATTAAATGTCTTTCTGGAGAACGTGTTGGTCACTACGAAAGAATATATCACTTAAAGCTTCACTCTTTTTTTAACTTCTACATTTTTTCACTAAACTGCTTTTTGTGTCTTCCAAATTTTTTATCACCTCAAATCTTGTTATTCTGAAGCACATCTCTTCTTTAATTTTCTCCAGGAGATACATTTCAAGCCAAGGGGCCAGACGTCAGACCTTATTGCATAATAATGGTTGGTAACATGGACAGGACAGTTCTAAAAGAAAAACACAGAAACAAAGATAATTAATGTTGGAACTATCAAAATTCATTTTTTCTTTCTGTATGCCCTTTTTCTGGAATTTTCAAAGGAACTCCAAACACATAATCAATTATAATAACATTTGCCCACAATGTTTTTTTTAAAGGTTGAACTAGGTGAGTTTCCATGTTAACACCTGAACTGCATCAAATATCCATGAACCTGTTTTTTATATTGTTAAGATCCTTAAATGGTAATGAATTCAAGGAGAAAGAACTGCAAAAACTGAAGAATCAAAATTGAAATAAATGAAGATTTTGGAAAAGTAGCTATTCTGGGAAATCTTGATTTGCTCGGATCTGTGAAGTTAAAAGGCTACAAAGTTGTGTTCCTAAAAAGTTGCTTAATTCATTTAACTATTTGAATTTGCAGAAAGACTGAAAGAACAATTTGTTATTTTCATTTTGTCTGATTTCAAACGTGGTATAAAAGAGACTAACTACAATGGATCCAAGTTTCGTAAAAACATTCAGAAAAAAATAATTGGTTTCCCGCTTTTAATCATAATGGTAGGTTATTTAATTTTCAATAAAAAGATGTTTTAGAAAGCATTATTTTTATGCCATGTAAATCAACATGTTAAAATGTGAAAATAATCTAACAACATCTCTTTTATGCCAAGTAAAAGCACATGCTAAGTTGTGAAAGTCAAAGATCATCTTGTCTTTATGCCGCTATAAGATGTGAAAATCCAAGGACATAATTTTTATGTTGTGTCATCGAACATGATAAAATATGAAAATCAAATGATATGATTTCCAAACCATGTATAAATAAACATGATAAAATGTGAAAATCAAAGCATGGAGAGTACTGGAAACCATGTATATTGTCGCCATTTCCATCCATACAGTATCAACAAAATATAGAAATGAAGAATATTTTTGCTGGAAATAACGAAATTTGTGCAATTCAGATCAGTATATTTTTGTTCAAATGATGACAGGTATGTCAATAAGAATATTTTAAATTGTCTCTTTATTACAGACAAGTTGTTACGGTCCTTTAATTCTGAGAACCTTTATTTCCGACACTGGTTAAACACTCGATATTGTTGATCGTCTGTTGTCGATCATTAAGATGTTTGATTTCAATCAAGCCAACAAAAACAGCTCATGAAAAAGTGTGTATTTACTTTAAAATAAAAGAAACTATCTGTCAACATTATGTTATTGACTATCAGAAGCAACTGAACCCAGCATGTTAATTACTTTTGAGCTGGCAAGCTACAGAATGCTTGCTGTTTAACTTTGTTAAGAATTAAAAAAAAAAACAGGATAAAGAGGAGAAAACAAGCAGATAACCCTGCCTGAAGTTAGGGTACTCTCAACTGCTATAATTACCTCCCTTAGTGACCCATTCCCTTCGTGACCCATTGTCGGACAATGGGACACTAAGGGAGGTAATTTTTGCAGTAATGAGGAACAGAAGTTGGTTGAAGTGAAATTTGATAAAGATTTGGTTACTTCTTTGCGAGTTATAGCAAAAGATGTGCTAAAAGTATCCAAAACTAGGACTGTAACCAGTATTTAAAATTTCTGAAGTCGTAAGAACTTTCCCGACTGAAGAGATCATCTTGAATCTGTACAGATAATTCATCAATGTTTTTTTTTTAAGCAAAATCGTTTTGATCTATTCTGTCTTTCTTAAACTACTAAATGCATAAAAATTGTATTTTCAATATGGATATAGGACTGTTATTCAATGCTAAAGCAAGATTATGAAAAAACTAACTTGGACTTTTAATGTATTTAGTTCTTTTAATTTCTCTTTTCATGTTTGACAATAGTCCATTAGCTTAGATGTTATTTTAATAGAATTTAAAGTTCATTATATCAGTTGTACATTTGTATAAAAACTATCGCCAGCTAAATGTTATCTACTCGACACAGTTTTCACTTCTATAAAAGCAGTTGCAATGTAGTTACTACTTTAGTGATACTTTCCTTGCCAATAATACATCTTCTAGAAACAGCATGTGTTTCCATGAATTTAACAATGTTTTTTTTTTTGTCAAAAGTACTGTCAAATTTACTTGTTTGTAATATTCTTCATTCCATCTGCACATGATCAAGCTTGTTTCTACTGAATTATTTTTGCTAAAATCTCACTGCAATATACAAGCTGATCATGATCTGCACTGATCACAAAAGGAATAATCTCTCACCATTAACACAGTAACACTTGACAAAATCGCTAGAAACAAAATAGAAACTTTACTTTCTGTTGGCCTGTGTTAATTTTTTATGTAAATCTACAAGGATCTAAGTGAACTGCCTATGTACTACAATAATAATGGTATGTCTTTTATTCCTCCATGATTGAAGAGTCAAACACAGTTTATAAGAAAATGTTAACACAGTAAACAAAATAATTATATAAACATACATCACATACAACATTTGCAAAGAATTTCATTATATTCACAAACATATTCTTTCAGAAAGTCAATTGTTCAAGATTTGTATAAAGTACGGTTCCTCAACTCTAGAAAGTATGCAGCACACAGTCTATCGCTGTCGTCATAAAATTTCTGGCAAGAATTTGAATAATAAAATTCAAAGTTTGCATAAAAATGAATACTAACAGTAATTTTGTTGTCTTTAATATATCATGTAATTTCAATATCAAAAAGACAATTTTAGTCATTTACTTAACATCGTTGCTCCAGCAAGACACGAGTCTTTGGCAAAAACTTAAGAACAAACAAAGCTTAACTTTTAATTGTATTTTATTTCAGAATTGTTGCCAAGATCATTAAACTGTCAACTGCGACCAGTAACAATTGTGAAAACTATTGATTTAACATTAATTTTGAATCCACTGTTACTGTAGATTTGAAATGATACCACTATTCATGAAAATTTAATTATAATTTCTAAGTTTGTCAGGATTTTTGAAAATCAGGAATATTTAACTCTCAAGTAAATTGTGTTAAAGTTTGATCATGTAAGATTTCACAAAATTCAGTTGAAAATTTTCAAATGAGAAAAAAAAAGACTAATATGAATTAATGTACAAAGTATTAAAATTCTTGCCATAATGTGGAAAGAGGTTTCAATGGCAACAAAATAGTTTCTATGCATGCTTCAGCTTCAAAATACAATGTAATTCTTTTTAAAGATGGACATCTTACAATGACTTTAAGAACAATCATTTTGGGTGCGAACTAAATCATGCAAATGCATTTTACATGTCTGTGTGTGTGTGTGTGTGTGTGTGTGTGTGTGTGTGTGTGTGTGTGTGTGTGTGTGTGTGTGTGTGGGTAATACTGTGTATATATGAGTGTGTATAATTATGCTCTATTGTATCTTCTCCAGGGGCACTCTTTTCCTTTTCTTTTAGACGTGAAAAATTATCTTAAAATCTGAAGAAATTAAATAAAAATTTCTGTCACTAATTTTCAACTTTGCATTAGACGGTCCTTTAGACAGTAGTGGACCGACCATTGTTTTCTATATTAAGAACGATTTATTACCTCTCCATAAAACAACAAGCTCACCCGTCTGCAAATTATTAATACCATCATTGATGTTTTTCCGTTCCATGCTAAATTTCTAAAATGAACTTGTCCATTTTTCAGTAAGGAGAGTTCCATTAATTGTTTACAGGGTTCCTTACTGAAAATATTTTAATGACTAAATAGCAAACAGTGGAGGATGTTACATCTCTCAAGAATGAATCAACCCATTCAAATGCTTGCAACGAAGGTTTTGGCCTCAAGAAAATTCACAACTGAACATAATAGTTTTTGTTGCCATGTTACGTGACCAACAATTTCCAAGGAATAGCTCAAAAGCAAAGCCAGATAGAATTTAGAAAAAAAGATAATCAACAAAGCATAATTATGCAAAGAATAATTTTGAGACCACTACAAATTGTCGATAGAAATCCGAACTAAAAATGAAAAATCTCAATTTCTTTATTTAATTAAATCAGCTGTATTAAACAATACAGAAAAGAAAAAGAAGAAAAAATGTTAAAGTGACAAATGCATAAATTACTGAATTGTTGTACCAAAATACTGTTTCAAAAAGCTGGACAGATAAAATTTTCAACACAGTTCCATATATTTGTCGTGGAATTATTTTGCCCATTTTGGTAGCAGAACAGTAAATTGATTGATAAAAAAAATATCAGAAGCAAAAAGTGAAGGTACAGTTTATATATGTGAAGAAAAATCCTGTAAACTATAGAAAACGAGATTTCACTTCTCGGAAAGTCCAATTACTTTCTAATTTATTACAGAAAGTAATGTAAGAAAGAAAGTTAGAAAGACTTACAGAATACATACATAGGAATGCCACTGTGTTAAGGTTTTACAAATAAAAAATATTAACAAAATTCATTAAAACTCTCTCAATAAAAATTTCACTGACACTTCATGCTTTAAAGAGTCAGTAATTAACTAATAAAACATGTAAAGGTTTAGCCTCATTGAAAGTGTTTATCAAATATCAAATTGCTTACCTAAATAGGTGCCTAATGTTGCCCAAAAGTGGCCTATCATTAATATTCATGGTTAATAAGTCTATTCTAATCCAACGAGGCACCTTTTAAGGCCGCCAAACTGAGAAAATAGAAGATTTTGTTGCCATAGTGACACAGGTTTTAAATTTAAAATTCTCCTTATTTGCATATTTCAATGTGGTAAAAATCTATAGTTTGCAGGAAAGGTGCATGATTGCATACACATCTGCTGCACACGCAGGGAAATGCGTTTTTCGTCAAGAATTTCTAAAGGCAAATCTCCAGTGGAGCTATATTAGGGAAAACTCGGAATAGCTATGTCTCACAAAGTAGGAATTATGCTTCCCAGCTTCAGTGTATGGGAGCAATAGAATTTGCAATAAATGGCTGGAACACTAAACCAGATGCTCCATCAATTGTCCTTAAAATATAAGAGAGTCTTACAGACATATTTTACTGATATTGTAAAAGAACCTCGCAAAGATGTATATTTAACGAATTAAAAACTTTTGTAGGAGCGGGAAATGTAAAATTTACCGCCGTTTGTATTGCTCGCGCGCCAGAATTAAAGCCACAAATTTCCCGATTATGCATCTACTATAATAGCGTACCGCTATTGGGCCTTACCTAACACTAGTAAAAATGGAACTATTCTTCTGCATTAAAATTAATGGCATTGATTTTAAAAAAACACATGCAGGCAGAAAACTAATATTGTTGTCCATTATTTGATTAAAAACACCGATCCTTTTCCTTTACAGACATGCCCTGGTTATTCAAAATGCCAGATAGCCCTTATAAAAGGTTTTTAAAAAAACGTAAAGAATACATTCAGTAGCTGTGAGATTTAGTTAAAATCTATCAGAATTGTATTTGTGTATTTTCATTCCATAGATATATTATATGAATTGTTATGTTATTTATTTGCTTGATGATATAATAATAAGCATGGCCAAACGATCAAATCTCTCTTGTGATGTAGAGCTTCTAAATTTCAGGGAACAGTTGTTCAAAACTTTAATTGATGATTAAGCTGATTATTGATAAAGTCAGCTAAAATATGATAAAAAATATGAGTTTTGCCGGAAGTCACAAATGGGATATTTCTGTTTTATTTTAAAGAGCTTTGCGTTTTTATTTTCTTTAATGCATTAACAAATTTCAAATCCTAAAAGTTACGGTAACTGACTGTTAGAATGAACAGCTGTGAAGCTGTCAAGGTTTAGAACAACCAAATCCAGGCCTATTTCTACAGTGTACTGAGAAGTATCAGCAAACAAACCTGTACCTTCGGATCATAGTCTTCACTGTATTTCAGTTTGTAAAGTTTTAAATGCGTTTTCATTGTAAAGAGTTATGTACATTTTAAAAATAATAAAATCATATAGCTTCAGCATCAGTATCTGTCTGAAGTGAAGAAGTTGTTAGTAACTTGTTGAATGATTGGTCAATTAACACTGCTCAGGGATTCCAAGTGAATGACAACCTGTACATACAAATGTCTTACTTAACAAAACCTTAATTGCCTTTACTGATTTATTTGCTTATTAATCACAGTCCTCATTAATTTATTTACATCAATTATTATATTTATGCAACTATTTATAATGAATAAATAAATGAATAAATAAATGAATAAATTAATCTAAGTAAGTTATTTATTCAAATAGTCATTTATTCAATGACATAAACAATTATTCTTTTATTTTATTCATTTAACTATAACTATATTTCCTTTTCTATATTTATTTTCACTTTTACTTACAATATTAAAGAAATTTAAAAAATGAAACCTTTTTTATTGACTTATTAATCATTTAATTATAAACTGATTTTAAATCCTGAAGTGAAAAAATACATAATATTGACAAGTCAAGCTTCTTTTTATAGAACATTAAAAACTAGAGCTATTACTGGAGGTGATTAGATTATGTGCTGTCGAATGTGTTGGTCACAAAACAAAAGGAACTCATCTTATAGTCATACAAAATTCTATTCTGATAAACAAAAAGAATAAGGTACGTGGAGCACACAGACAAGACAGGACAGGTTTCAATACTTTTAATATGATACAAACGTTTTTCGACTATACAATAGTGTTCATCAGGGTCATTTATTCTGTATGAATCAAGATTAAGATTAGTGAAGAAATGAAGAAACTTGGGTGTAAACATAAACAAATTTTTAGCTTATTGCAATTTTTGTTAAATCAGGAGACATAACTCTGGAAATATTGATCCAATTAAGCCCATATTTGAACTCATAAGAAATCTTTAATCACAACTGATGACACTCAACATCCGGTGATCACAACATGTCAATGTTCTGGTGTGCTTAAAAAAACGCTGCGCAATAAATCTATAGTTTAGGCAGTCATTGATTACTAAGTTACTGGTTAGATACAAACAAACTCAAATGGGTTGGTTATTTAACTGTAGGGACTATAAAGACAGATCTTGTTTTGCCAGATCCTGCTGTATGACACAATCATTCAAAATCAGTATAGATAGACACAAGCTTATTTCCACAGTTTATCTCAATGTTGAATGATTTCTGTTTTTTTTCTTTTTGTTGTTGTTGCCACTAAGGGCTCTATTAACGGGACAGTTTACCTCACTGTTGTTTCTATTGAATAAGAACTTTTCTAACTGTTTCTTGACACATTTTTTATTGTCTGCAGAAAAGTTGTAATTAGTACACAACAACAAATGATATGATTTAATAAAATATACTCATAAAATGTCTCATGTAACCTTAGCCAAAGGGAAACAACTCTAATACACTATACTGTAAAAACATTTGTATAGTTAACTTTCTTGACTGAACATTAACACATACTTGGTAATTCTATAAACTTTCAAAGCTATGTTAAAATCTTTTAGAGTTGGACTCCTGTCTTAAGTGTGAGTGCAAAGCTCAGCAGTGTACAGGGTTGAGTACTGGAAGTGTTAAGGTTGCAAGTTCAAGACATATTTAGCAGATTAGTTTCAGTGGCATTTCATCAGTCCCCTCAGCCCTAAGACATCAGTCCCCTCAGCCTTAAGACAGCAGTCCCCTCAGCCTTAAGACAGCAGTCCCCTCAGCCCTAAGACAGCAGTCCCTCAGCCCTAAGACATCAGTCCCCTCAGCCCTAAGACAGCAGTCCCCTCAGCCCTAAGACAGCAGTCCCCTCAGCCCTAAGACAGCAGTCCCCTCAGCCCTAAGACAGCAGTTCCCTCAGCCCTAAGACAGCAGTCCCCTCAGCCCTAAGACATCAGTCCCCTCAGCCTTAAGACATCAGTCCCCTCAGCCCTAAGACAGCAGTCCCCTCAGCCTTAAGACAGCAGTCCCCTCAGCCTTAAGACAGCAGTCCCCTCAGCCTTAAGACAGCAGTCCCCTCAGCCTTAAGACAGCAGTCCCCTCAGCCCTAAGACAGCAGTCCCCTCAGCCTTAAGACATCAGTCCCCTCAGCCTTAAGACATCGTCCCCTCAGCCTTAAGACATCCGGCCCTCAGCCTTGACTCGCCTATCAGTCCCCTCAGCCTTAAGACATCAGTCCCCTCAGCCTTAAGACATCAGTCCCCTCAGCCTTAAGACAGCTGTCCCTCAGCCCTAAGACAGCAGTCCCCTCAGCCCTAAGACAGCAGTCCCCTCAGCCTTAAGACATCAGTCCCCTCAGCCTTAAGACATCAGTCCCCTCAGCCTTAAGACAGCAGTCCCTCAGCCCTAAGACAGCAGTCCCTCAGTCCTAAGACAGCTTTCCCCTCAGCCCTAAGACAGCAGTCCCCTCAGCCTTAAGACAGCAGTCCCCTCAGCCTTAAGACAGCAGTCCCTCAGCCCTAAGACAGCAGTCCCCTCAGCCTTAAGACAGCTTTCCCCTCAGCCCTAAGACAGCAGTCCCCTCAGCCCTAAGACAGCAGTCCCCTCAGCCTTAAGACATCAGTCCCCTCAGCCTTAAGACAGCAGTCCCCTCAGCCCTAAGACAGCAGTCCCCTCAGCCTTACGACAGCAGTCCCCTCAGCCTTAAGACAGCAGTCCCCTCAGCCTTAAGACAGCAGTCCCCTCAGCCCTAAGACAGCAGTCCCCTCAGCCTTAAGACAGCAGTCCCCTCAGCCTTAAGACAGCAGTCCCCTCAGCCTTAAGACATCAGTCTCCTCAGCCTTAAGACATCAGTCCCCTCAGCCTTAAGACAGCTGTCCCTCAGCCCTAAGACAGCAGTCCCCTCAGCCCTAAGACATCAGTCCCCTCAGCCCTAAGACAGCAGTCCCCTCAGCCCTAAGACATCAGTCCCCTCAGCCTTAAGACAGCAGTCCCTCAGCCCTAAGACAGCAGTCCCCTCAGCCTTAAGACAGCAGTCCCCTCAGCCCTAAGACAGCAGTCCCCTCAGCCTTAAGACAGCAGTCCCTCAGCCCTAAGACATCAATAATCAAATGAAGATCATATCACCTATGTTGTGAAAAAAGTCTGGAATCCATGTGAAGGTATGCCAGTTACAGTAATGTTAGACTTTGTGTGGCTACTTATTACTGCACAATAATTATACAGGTGCAGCAGTTAAAAACATCATCATTGCAGTGGTAAATATGATATTCCGCAGATTTTTCAAACACGAGGGGTGCAAATAACAGCATCCTTTATGCAAGTGCAGTAGCTGCTAAAATGTCAGTATTACTTCACAAGTGTCGGTATCAATTTACACAACTGCATGTTTGCATATGCCACAGTCATTGTACACAACTACAGTTACTTCATTATGTCACTATTGCTGCGCAGTTCCAGCATCAGCAGTACATGCAACAAATCTGAACTGTTTGTTTCTTGGTGCAGGTACTGTTAATCAGAATTTTTAGAGAAAAAAAGATGGATGTTTAATTGATATGTTTTTTAGAAATTCCTGTTTTATCAAAATGTTCAAGTCTATCAAGTGTCAGTGAAATCTGACCCATGTCCTACCTGTAGATAGATAGATAGCCATATAGTAACATGTGTATATAACTAGTTGGCTTCTTTTCTGAGGCTATTTTTTTTTTTAATTTGGGAGGGTCAATATGACAATGTCTACAAAATGAATGTGAATCTTGACATCACCTGTAACTTTTTCTAAATATTAAAAACGGAAAATGCAGACTTAAAAAATGAGGGGCCCTATAATTCTGGGATCCTTATAATAATTCAATGCAATTTCCTTACTGGCTGTAACTGTAAAATGTAAAGGTAAATGCAAAGAGAACTCAATTTTACTCGTCTTTTTTTAATGACCTGCATATTTCTTTACAATCAGGGTGGGGAAATTGCTAAGCTTTATAAAATTAACAAACCTACATTCTTTATATTTCTAAGCTCTCATAAATTAGTGATGTTTATGCACAGGGAATGGAATAGAAGATCTTTAAAGTATCCCTCTGCTTCATACCTTGGTGAATTATAAAACAGTTTGTATGCACTGATGTCTGTAACAGACACAAAAGTAAGTGATTAGAGAAAGACAAGATGTATTATTACAACAACAGAAAGCTGGCAATTCAAATGCAAGTCCTATACCGTATTACCTGTATTATTTACCCTGACCCCCACTAAAATTTATAAAATAGGACTTGCTGGTCTTGCAACTTGGACAGTACCATTAAGTTTTCAAAGGGTCCTCACTGAATTAATTGACTAACTGAAAGGCAAACAGTAGACTGTATGGATGTGTAACTATGCTGATCATGATCTACACTGGTTAAAGGGAGAAGCCATTGCTGTCAGCATTTAAATACTGAAGTGAATTATGTATCTGAGTAAGAAGTTATGTTACATATTTTAGGGCTTGCTGTAAATCTACTCCTTTTCAGTGTCATCTAACTTGAAGCAAAATATAGCTTAGTTCTAAGGGTCATACTCCTTTACCCTAAAAACATACTGGGATGTAATGTCTACAGCACGGTGAGGTCTCGTACAGCAACTCCTACCGGCTGGCTGGCTGCAAGGCTCACATTGTACCCGCAAGGCTGGAAGTCCAACATCCTCAAATCTTCAACATTACCACTTTGGTTCAATATAAGCATTGTACTATGCTTAATGTGTTTTATTCTCTTTATCTTGTTAAACTGTAGAAAGCTCTTTAAATAGGAGAAAAACTAACATGCTGAAAAACCAAGATAAAATTAAAATGTATATAAAACCTTATTTCTTATTCTGTTGATGAAACCTGATGACTATTCAGGTATAGAAAGTTGAATGTAAAACCTTTTAATCAGTCCAATTATCTGAAATTGGTACAACAACTCTGCTCATGCAGCAGTTAAATTAATACATATTTTATCATCGTTTTACTGACATAAAATTGGATCAGCTTTCATATGTAGCATAACTGTTATCACTTTTTGCTAATAGCTATTTTATAGATCAGAGAGGTACAGTACAAAAACTGAATCTTTGTTAAAAGCCACCTCAGTCGAGCAGCCACTTACATTAAGAAACCAAATACAGATGAATCAAAAGGAGCCATTTCAAATCAAGAACATGTACTTAGTAGTCAGCCCAAAGTGGCCACTTTTTACACAATTCCTGGACTGGATACTTTCTACAGGTTTAACTGTATATTGCTGAACCAGTAGCAGTCATCCCCTTGTTTGAACAGCCACTGATGATTGCAGACATGTAAACTTAGAGGTAACTAGCATCTGAACACTTTTTCATATACAATCAGCTGCACAATGTACCCGTAGTCGATCAGTGTTTTTTTTCAGTCTGAGGGGAAAGGTGGCGGGGCCCATCAGGAGGGGAATTTTTACGTCTTTTTGCCAGAAAAGGGGATTTTTAGAAAATGTATAAAATATACTGTTTAAAAAGTAATATTATAAAGAACCAAAACTATCAAGTATGTAAATGACATTATTCTTTTGCCAAATATAAAAAGAGAGGGGAGACTTTAAAGAAGAAGAATTTAACATAACATAATTTATATAATAGTACTGGTGTCAGGAACAAAACTTAGCAGCATTGGTGTTAAAACACACGTGAATAATGGAAGTAATACTTCATTTTCAATTGAAAACATTGTATTAGTATCTTTTATCTTCTTTGGAACACAGTTTTCGTTGAAAAATAACAAAATCGGGTCGCGAAAATAGGTGACAAGCGGAAAATCGGCGATTTTGCGCTGACTATTTCTCATGTAAGGTGTCAGATAGTTGCAAGAAATTAGTCGAAGATTAATAATGTATGAAAACTTATGGTTAACAAAAGTTTGGCCAACTCTTGACTAAATAAATCTACCATTTTTTCAACATTTGGTTTGGGGGGGATTTTTGTCAAAAATGGGGAAAAATATATATTAATTTTGGAGGGGGGGAATGGGGCCAGCTATAAAACACTTCATATTCTTTTCAGGTTTCAACATACTTTTTTGATCTGAAAAGCAGCACAAGTCCACAGAGTGAATCTGATAAGGGAAGTAACTCTATTAGCATAATTAAGGCTAAAGGGAGATAATCATGTTGAAACTGACAAAGGAATACAATTCCAGCAACCATAATCCAGCTATAAATTACAACTTTGTGCAGCAATGTCTTCAAACTCTATTATTTATAAAATTATCAAGTAAACAAACAGCATTTTGCATGCAGCCAATGAAAAACCCAGCTTTGGAAAACATTGACCAATGGCAAACTGCATACAATGGTAGCTAGCTCAATAATTTTAAATCAGCTATATAACTCACAGTAAATGACAAAATTTACCAAATTAGCCCAGATGGATTTCATTTTTTTTTTTTTATTTCGTCATTTTCTACCTTTTGTTACTCAATATGAAATTATGGCTTGCGGGCTTGATCACATGTATTATATCAAATCATGATATTTGGAGTTAAAATTAACATCCATTTGTCGCTTAAAAGTCAATGATCACAGACAAAGATTACTCTATCAGCTTCAATGACATTATATCAAAATCAGCATGTGATCCATTCTAAATTTATAATGTATCTGTTTGTTATACCATGCAATTACATGTTGAATATTAGGCTACACCTATTTTTCATGTTGTTGTTAACACTATATACATCTCGGAGATACGAGGAATTTGTATTAAAACTTAAGAGATTTTGTTTAACTAAAATCCAAACATACCATACAAGGGAATCATCTAGCCTGTCTTGAGGGAAATATACAACCCCATCCCGAGGGTAACATACAATCCAATCCCAAGTGAAACACACAATCCAAACAAGAGGGAAACATCCAGCCACATCATGAAGGAATCAATTTCCTTTTCCTTTATGTTAAAATCATTTTTTACACGCAACTATATTGTATTTTATATTTATTAGAGCTAAATTTTGTTGCAACTGGTTTGTGATTCATGATCACTGTCAGAACTTCCCTTATTACTATTCCAATGAATGTCCACAAGATGGACTTTCTACATTACTGGGAATTGAACTGGGAGAAGAACAAATTTCTGACTTGCATCCTTGTTTAGCATCATGAAATACATTTCAGTTAGATTTTGACTCTTGAACTACGGCCTTCATGTTTTCCACAGTTTTATGTTGTCTTACAGCTAAATTTTTTTCACAGCTCATATATATATATATAGCCTGTGGTTGACTTGAATAAAGATTGTGTCAATGCGCAATTTCTATAAAGTTTTTGGTATAAAACTTTGTGCTGAGAATAGCATTTTCAATTATGTAAACTGGTACCATGTGAAGGCTTGGCATCAATGACATGGCTTTAAATGCTACAAGGCTATAGAAGCACCTGATGGATTCTTTAAAAATAATATTCAAGAGCAATAACTTTGCTTTTGGCATCAAATATCAACAACTATACAAATTTCCATATGCTAGCAGTACCATTTATATATAGACTTTCAGTTGATTGATTACCGTGGTTACCTATCCACTTGATTTTCACTAAGATGAACTTATTCACAGCTCATTTAAATAAATCTTAATGGACAATTTGATTGCAACTTGAGCTAGATTATAAATAACATAGAATCTGTGCATAACACAAGAGTATTATAGATATGGTAAAGAAGTTGAGTCTTCAGGTACTGGTATGTGTATAGCAAGGTGTTACTAATCTATCAGCAGCGAAGACTATGAAAAGAAAGATTTCACTCATACATGCTAGGGCAGATCATGATCTGTAGGCATGAATGGATTGATATTTACAGGGGGATAACCCATTTATACCATTTACAGGTGGATAACCCATTTATACCATTTACAGGGAGATAACCCATTTATACTATTTACAGGGGGATAACCCATTTATACCATTTACAGGTGGATAACCCATTTATACCATTTACAGGTGGATAACCCATTTATACCATTTACAGGGGGATAACCCATTTATACCATTTACAGGGGGATAACCCATTTATACCGTTTACAGGTGAATAATACATTTCTACCATTTCACGGTGGGGAATCACATGATCAAAATAGTCTCTAAACAAAAGTAAATATATGAAAAATGTTAGAAAATGATGAAAGTCGTTTAGTTGTGAATATAAAAAGTAGCCTATCTTATGACAACATTAACGTATTCTAGAACTACTCAGGTCTCAACAACAATCACCTTCTGACTGTGCTGAACAATTCAAAAATGAATTATTTCAGTGTCCTGAAGTGTTTATTACAATCGGAAGGAGACTATGATTTAGACCTGTGTAGGTCTAGAATACGCTAATGTTGCCATATGATAGGCTACATTTCATATTAAATTCTAAACAGCTTTCATTATTTTTTAACATTTTTCATAGATTTACTTTTGTTTAGAGATTATTTTGATCACGTGATTCCCTACCGTGCATTTAAAAAAGTAAAAAGGTAATTATATATAAATCACAACGTTTTAACTCATTACAAATGAAAACGTTCAGTACACGCTATATAAATGCTATCGTAATGTGAAGTCTACATATTAATTAATCTTACATCTTCAATTAAAGTAATTAGAAAAATTCTTTGCGTTTAAGTATGTCCTTCAAACATTTAAATGCAGTGATTATCATGCTAATATGTAAATTTCCCTACGAATTAGAAATCATGGCCATATAGATTTTATATTTGCATATTATTATTATCATCGTGAATATTTCTCGTATTTAAGATTTGCAGATAACGACAGATGCGCTGATGGTTATTCATAATCAATGCATGGCACTTTAAGGATTAAATTATCAGGGAAAATGAATAATTTCATCAACAAAATCAGCAACCATGAAACAAATGTGGTGATTTTATTTCATAAAAATGAAGTAATAAAGTATAATTTATATAGCATTTGTATGGGCCCCATAGGCTTTTTTTTAACTGTTTGCTACTTTAGACTCACTTGTCTATACATAGGACAGCAGTTTTCTTTATCATCTGTTTATTAGCATACAGAATTCGGGCACAATTTTTTGTTATACAAGTTTTAGTGAGCCCGGTCAATTCAGTCATCAACACTATAAAATTTAGTTTTCTTTCACACATGGCTGTAAATATCTCTTTAAATTGAACAAATTTTCATCAAAGTGCACAAAAAAATCACTTATTTTATTACAAAGTTAATGCACATTTTTTTGTGTTATAATATCTGCAGAGTGTCCTGTAGATTGTATGAGCCCTTAGGGCTAGGGCACCAATATATTCTGAGGGTTTCTCCAGGTGTTAAAAAGCGTGCCCAAGCCCTGTTCTAGCATAAAAAATCACACTAAAATAAAAAAAAAACCCGACACTCAACAATACGCGGGACATCATCCCTGTTGTTTACGTCGATCATATCTATGACATCGCTAGCGTTTTATGCCCAGTACTGTTAGCGCCATGCTTTATGAAAGACATGAGGATAGGTCCCTTGTTTATTATGGCCCTGTAATGTGCATAAATGAAAATGGGTTATAACCTGTTCTGGTTAAATTGACACAAAATGGGCAAATAAACAGCACATCTTATGCTAGAATATTTGTGAATATCATGTTGCACTTTAACTGTTTCAAAGAAAAAAAACTGTGTTATTATAAAAAAAAATTAAAGTAATAGTATGATATGATTATGACTTCATGTGTAAAAGGTAGTGATGATTCTTGCACAATACAATGTGATTAACACCCAATAGTCTTCTCTGAACAGTTTTCTCTGAAACAGTTAAAATGAAACAAATTAACAACGTGACAATTCATGTCAAAAGTTACAAATAACTAAGGGTGGTCCCTGGTTAACATGACGAGCCTTCAAACAGGTACCATGATGAGGAAGAGTTTTCTTTTTAAAAGCCATAAATCATCAGTGTTCAATTTGATTCATAGGCAAACCTCCATTACATAAAAATCAAGATAATAAACACCATTAAGTTTATCAAAGTTTTGTAATTTCATGTAATTGAAGGTGCTAGGTACTGCATTCTGATATTGCAACTGTATTTATTGACAGTAATTTCAACACACTTTAAAACCTATTCAATCATGAAATTAAATCCCTGTTTTAAATCAAAGTTCAGCTTTACTGGTAATTTCCTTTTTACCATCTGACCATAACCAGTTCTCAGTGTTATGGACTTGACTTGTCCTTCCTTTAAATATTGTGCACAGTTGGTCAAAATCCATTTAAAGTTTCTGTATGATAACGGAAGCAGTGAGTGAAACTGGCAGAATTATATCATACATATTACATACAGCATAAAAGCCATATCTAAAAAATTAAAAGAAATTACTTTAATAATATTTCATGGCATACATACATCAAACATACAAAGCATACTTAGCAATATACAAAAGGGTCAGGCCACAAGTTATTACACAGTCATCGAGGGCTTTCCCTAAAGAAATTAGGGACTGTATGTGAGTGCTGGAGCACGGTGATTTTATCCCATTTACATTTTGTTCTCACTACAGTCTCAATGCTAATGGAGTAAATGCCAGTTGACAATGACATAATGTTCAACCACTTTTTATAGAGTTTAGAAACTGATTTACATGCAATAGAGCTAAGTAAAGGTCAAGGTTGGTGGGAAAAGAGTGTTTATACACCTGGGTGTCCACAATTAAGTGATATTAAATCAAAATCTAACATTCTCACCAAGTAATCTTATGCTTGCTAGTTCTAAAACTGTTTAGAAATATTAAACAACCTATGACCACAAATTAGGCCATAAAAAGACATTTGAACTGTCATTAAAATACAATCTTGAATTTAATCAACCTTCAAATTTGTTATTATTTTATTTGTACTAATCTTATTATCCTTGGTTGCTATAACATATATCAAATGCTTTCCAAATCTTACTCCAGATGGAATAAACTTGAACAGAGAGAGGATATGTGGAATTGAATGTCTTCCCTTTGGACACAGTTATACAAGGTGGGGACAGGAACCTGGACACTTCAATCCTGAAGCAAAGATGATACCCCCTAAACTATGCTGATTCCACCTAAAATTTTAATCATGTACCTGGATGTCTTTTAATTTTGTAAATGCAAATTATTTTCAGGAACTGGCAAAGACTTTTTCAAAGAAATATAATAAAGTTTATACATGACAGTTCATAAAATTTATGACAGTACTTCTGAATCCCATCACCATTACCTACATTTAACAGGAAATTTCACCACAATCATAATTACAAAGAAAATAAATCAAAGCGCTGAAGACGCTGGATTTGTTTGTGTATTCAAAATATGTGTTCTTTGTTTTGTTGTGACAGCTATTTCATTCTGTAATCTTCATAGGAGTGATCGTGTATGCAAACAAAACCCGTTTGCCCAATACAAACTACTTTTCTACTGATAAGAGATAGATCGGTGGGCAGCGGTGGTATCCGTGTTTTAATCGTGGAGTTTTTTTTTTTTTGGGGGGGTTTTTTTAACGACCGTAACTTTTTTTTTAAAACAAAAAAAAGATATTTGAAAATGTTTTATATCACTGGAAAGCTAATAAAATATACCTTTTATTCATTATTTTAAATTTTTGTTAAGATTCAAAATAAAAAATTCGCGAGTAGTAACTTACACTGTTTTCATAAATGATTATAGCAGCAACAAGCCGTTACAAAAAATCAAGTGTCATTAAAAACGGTATTTCTTTCAAAAGAGATATTTTGATGTAAAAATATGAGTATTAAGAGCATGTCATAACTTTTTGAATTTTAAAAACCTTCAGATAGCAAAAAAGTTATAAAAATTCAAAAATTCCTTTCTGATACATAAGCATTGTAAACACAACTGTTATTGCCCACCAGCAATCTTATTAAAGTTGCCGTGTGACGTCACGGCGATCACTCCTATTAGTGGAGGCACGGACCTATTTAAGATATGAACAGAATGCAACAGTTATAAATTGTATTTTGGATCGAAATGTCTTTGTTTCTATTCCCGGTACACATAGACAGCAGGGATTTTCACTGTATTCTACAGGCAATAGCACCGATCAATAAGGGGATCTATTTCTAATACATATAGGAACACAGACTAGCTCGCGCCAGGTCCGCAGAATAAACATATCAGCAATAAGGAAAGTTATAATTACGTCCCTTGCCGCGCATTGAATAAAATTTATGAATGGATGGATACATTCGTAAAAAGAGAATGCGTAAACATGCGGGAAAATATTCCTGGCTGTTCAAAATATTTCATTCTTTAAAATAACGATCAGGGTTAGACATTTTGTTGTCACAGAAACTCCAAAACATATGTTTTCTTTCCACACAAGGTTTAAGAAATGCCTGGCGGGTTAAGAAATCGGAACTATTTCTATAGGGTGTATATATATAGTAAATCGTCCCTTATTTTTACACATCATTGTAAAATGAAATACATCTGCGGTTCTTATTCGGAAACAGTTTATTTTAGTTATATTTACAAAATTTAGCTGATGCTGCATGAGTTTATAACATTATATATTGAAACAATACAACTTTAATGGCTGCGATGGCCATATGGTTTCAAATGAAGAATCATAATTTGCTGTTGCTGACGGGGGTGGGGTTTTGGGTGGGGGGGGGGTGGGGGGGGGGGGGGGGAGGGCGGGGGGTGGAAAACGGTAGGGATATATTTGTTCACAAACAAATAAAAATACTTCACAAACTTTTTGAGCTTAAAATATTTATTCTTTTCAAGATGACCTTCAAACGTACACAAAACACAAGGTTTTTTTTCAATGCTTGTTTAAAAGTAGTGCTATACTTTCTGCAAATTAACTTTCTGTAATGTGAATAGATTGGGAGTGTATGAAAACAATGGCCAGATCATCAAATACCGTAGAGACAATTCTCAGTTGAATTTAAATTTAAAGGAAACATGTGCCATGTTTCATTAAGAATTTGGTCAGAAAAGTCGTTGGCATACAATGAAAGTTTAAACATGCATGCCTGTGACACTGGACCATCAATCAATTGCATTTACATGCAAGCCAGGACGCCATGTCGACTGAAAGATAGAATGCATGCTGAAGTCCTCTGAGACCAACAACTGCATTACACGAGTTCCTGGCATATCGCAGGTCACCATTCACCCTATACAGCCTCTTCATTACCCTGTATATATAGTATTGTAATTAAGTATTACATTAATTAATTAATACATTATCTATAGCATATTCCTTTTTTTACTGAGTTTCAAAATGACTGCTTCTTCCACTTTGTAGCATAGAACCTGTCAATTTCAAGAAATGGCTGCAACTATGAATGATATACCCTTACCCTGGTCACAACAATGAACTAGGCTGTCTTTTTGAGCTCCTCTTTCCTGTCATACAACCTTTCCAGGTTTGTAACAGTCTGGCCAGACACTTTTTTCAGGGTTGTAACAGTTTTTCAGGGTTGTCACAGTCTGGCCAGACAATTTTTTCAGGGTTATACAGTCAGACCACACTTTTTCAGGGTTGTAACAGTAAGGCCACAAACTTTTCCAGGTTTATACAGTCTGGCCAGACACTTTTTTCAGGGTTGTACAGTCAGACCATACACTTTTTCAGGGTCGTAACAGTAAGGCCATACACATTTTCAGGGTTGTACCAGTCTGGCAACACACTTTTTCAGGGTTATACAGTCGGACCATACACTTTTTCAGGGTTGTACCAGTCTGGCCAAACACTTTTTTCAGGGTTATACAGTCAGACCATACACTTTTTCAGGGTCGTAACAGTAAGGCCATACACTTTTTCAGGGTTGTACAGTCAGACCATACACTTTTTCAGGGTCGTAACAGTAAGGCCATACACTTTTTCAGGGTTATACAGTCAGACCATACACTTTTTCAGGGTCGTAACAATAAGGCCATACACTTTTTCAGGGTTATACAGTCAGACCATACACTTTTTCAGGGTCGTAACAGTAAGGCCATACACTTTTTTCAGGGTTGTAACAGTAAGGCCATACACTTTTTCAGGGTTATACATTAAGACCACACACTTTTTCAGGGTTGTACCAGTCAGGCCACACACTTTTTCAGGGTTGTACCAGCAAGGCGACACACTTTTTCAGGGTTGTACCAGTCTAGCCACACACTTCTTGATTGTTAGCACAGAGGAGTAGATGCTATGCTATTTGGTCTGAAAGATCACATTATCATTCCGGCAATGAGGAAAGCTTAAATATTTCATACATATGAGCATTGAGCCTGTTGTGTCCTGTACGAAGCCTTAATTCGAATGACTTGTTCCCATCTGTTTAGTAGATGATTGACATCTTTCTGTGTCTTTGTATCTAATCACTGTTAGCTTTGCTTTAGTGCTGACTACTGAGCTGCCCCTAGTTCCTTGTTTTGCCAACTGATCCACCATCTCATTGTCATGGGCACCACATAATGCTGGTTTCCATTGAAGGAATATTTTCTGCTTTTCACTGAGCCTGTAAAGTTCTTTAACAATGAATGGTAGTTTGAAGTTAGCCAAGGCTTCCAGGAGTGAGAGCATTCTGATAGAATGACCACCTTTCACGGACAGTTTACCTCCCTTTGTTCACCTTTCATGAACAGTACTGTTGACCTCCCTTTGTTCAGACAATTCTTTGTTGGAGCCCCAAGCAGCCTCATCCAAAAATCATAAAAATTAGACTGAACTTTCATTTATATTCTGATGGGACATAACTCTTCCATCATGTACGCAAGAAGCTTTAAATATGACTACTTTCAAAAGCCTCTGGGATGTTTTGAAGGTTAGAAAACTAAATTTTAATAATGGTTTGAAAATGGGGTGGGGGACAGCGGGGAATTAAAAAGAAGTTTAAAAACTGCCTTTAAATTCTATGTCTGCAATCTAAAATAGCATTAGAACACAGAAAGTGTAGTTTATGAAAGTGAGAGAATGTAAAAAGAAGAAATTTTTAATATATATGCACTATTACGCACAATATTGTGTTGTTTGTATGGAGAAAAAACAATGCCAGACTACCTAGTGCTAGCCTTCTACTAAGGTGGTATGTATAATGCATTTTTGTGAGATAATGGTTGAAGTTAACGCCATGATTACCGCACAGCCGTCAGGATTTTGACGAAAATAAAACAACTGCTCTAGCAACTTCTGATTGCACATTTCTGTTGCCTGACAGAGAAATAGATTTCCGAGATCTAGCTGTCAGATAACATAGGAAAGGTGCTAGCTGTAAATACGTACATGAAAATGGTTCTCTCTGAATTTCCTTCTTTATGATTAAAAAAAGAGAAATAAAAAATATATATATAAAGTCATCATCATAAGAAAAAGTCATCATCAACACTGCTTTTATCATCATCACTATCATCATCATCATCTGAATTATTATCATCACTGTTATGACAGTAAAAAATATGGTCCTAATATCATCAACATCATCATCATCATTATGTAATATAATAGTCATCATTGTCATCATCAAATCATCTGAAAAAACACAATCATTATCATCAATACCTCTATAATAACAATAACTTAGCTTTCTTGTATCTTGTACTTATAATATTGCACTGCGTCAATGACTGTACAGCCTTACAGAAACTAACATCTGCATGTAGTAGAGGTATAATACGGCACTTGCACTTCCTTGCAATTGAGGTAGCTTTTATGGCGATGTGGTAGAGTGTCCGTTTAGCGTACTGGAGGACTTCAGTGCGAATCCAGCTCAGGGCAAAATATTTTCAAGGTTACATGCATATTTCACTTGTTAATACTCTGTTTAAGAACATACCATATTAGATAATATTACCATGTACCATGACTATCATGAGTGTCTGTTGTAATGAACACTAGATGATATCATTGTGCATTTATGTTTTAAAAAATTATATATTTCTATCAGTTTTCATTCTTATGTATTTTTTATCATGAAACTTTGACAAAGGGAAATAACGTGTAAAACAAACTATATAACATCACACTAGTTATGGTTATACACTCAACTGGTTTAAAAACGCAAAGTGGCAAAATATTTATTTTAACAGTGTTATCATGTTTCAAATTTATTCAAATTTCATACACAACAAAAACAATATAAAATTGAATTCTTGTAAAAGTTTCAATAATTCATCGCAAAAAATGACTACAATGAAATAAAAACAATAGTGTCATTCAAATAAAAATGTTTAACAGGGGAAATCTTTGCGTTTCTAAATCGGTTAAGTGTAATGTGTTATAAATTATAATGATTATTCAAAGAAGTTCCTAGTATATACATTTGTATGGCATATAATCAATTTTCAGGACCAATTTGTCCATTGCAATTCGATTATTTAAAATTTTAAAACTGCTGTTAATTCTTTATGAAAGAAGACAAACTCCAGTTTTCCAATGCATTTTGACTTTTTAATTCATAGTCTTCACTCCAGGTGGACAAGATAAGATAAGAAAGGAAAACAATGTTAACTTTTAAAACATATTGCTCATTACGTGTATCAGGGGCATTGTATTATGAAGTGAACGTAACAAGTTTTCAAACATAAAGAAACAAATTACAAATTATTGTTATGTACTATTCAATTTTTATTGTGAGATTTTGTCAACACTATAAATAAGGATGGTATATCCCAAACGTGTATATCAATATTTTTAACAGCCTATCAATTGAGATGTTCAAAGTGTAGTAGGTTAAGGCCCAGTGGATGTTGTTGTTTGACACGCAAACGATCCTAGTTCAAAACCTTGCTGGTCGGTAAATATATTTTTGTACCTTTCTTTTTGGGGGCAATCTTATACAATTGGAAATAATCTTGATGCTGACAAATTGAATATATTTGTTTTTAGCAAAAATTGTAATTTAATAAGTTTTTGGTTGTTTCTGTCCTATTAAATCATTTATTCTTCATCAGGTGAAACATAAGATAGGAAAGGTCAATAACAATGTTATCTTTTAATCATAGTGCTCATCAGGTGAAACATTAAAAAGGAAGTGAATAACAATGTTACCAAAATAAACAAACACAGGATTGCAAATGATCTAACACTATATATATGTATAGGTAAATAGTTGGAAACATATAACCCAAATGGAAAGTGTACCCACAAGAGTTTAGTTACTATTAAGTATCCGGGGATTAGTAGCAAGAGTTAATAAATTGTCCCTGGTACTTATAATCCATAGATGCCCAATGTACATCACCGATACATGGGACCTTGGTTTTTCGGTCTCATCCGAAAGAGCATTAGTTACGTTAGTGGAGGAGCAGTGGATTGAACCTGCTATCCCTGGATTACAAGTCCAGCGCGTTACCACTGAATCACTGATCCACTCCTAACTGGCCTCCAGGTATGACATTGACCCTAAAATAATATATCAGAACTGTTTTCTGTGGCCAATATAAAATCCATAATTTCTGATTGGTCAGTTTTCCAAGAGATTTTACATCTAAGCCAATCAGTAATGCAATACTAAAATATCGTCTCTGTAAAATATATTAGTACAATGCTCTGTCAAATGGCCTCTGCCAGAAGAAGGGTACATACATGAGCCCAATCAGCCAGTCAGACTATTTGGACAGGTATGCAGAAAATATTTTAGACCATAAATGTTTTCAGACCATGACTTAAACTTGTCTTTTTATCCAAAAGTATGCAATGAGTCATGCTTTCTTATTTTTTTATCAAAGAAAATCATAATACAACACTGTCAACTACAATTATAGGTCTATACAGCAGGTGGCTGCTGCATTTTTGAAGGGGTATATATTATATCATATATAAGTTTTATTTGACAAGTAGATATAGTTACAGATTAGATAAGGTAAATCTCATGAATATTCATGTTAGCTCTAGAACTGCCTAGTCACTTTCTATGTATATCGTCACATGAAAATCTAGATCAAGGAATTTCAATAATTATAGAAAACCATTTTATTATTTATTCAACAAGAGACCCATAAATGCCAATACCGCTCTAATGCACTGACTGCATAATCTGTTCTGCTTAAGTTTTTTGAAAATCTTTTGGAATGTTATCAAGGAAAGGCTAACAGATATGTTATCAAGGAAAGACTAACAGATATCACTGTGACCTGGACCTAAGTTGCTCCACTGATGCCAAAAACAATAGAGATCATTTACTCAGTATGACCAATCATCCTATGACATTGAAGACTGTGGGTGATATAGATCTCTAAATGTTGAGCAGAAATTATTTTCAAAGTCTGAGTCACTGTGACCTTGACCTTTGACCCCAAAAACAATAGGGATCATTTACAGGATGCAGGCAACCTTCTGAAAAAGGAGGTCCAATGAAAATTGTGACCTGTAGAGCATTATCATATTATTGTAATCAACGCATGGTAAGAAGCAAGTTAACAGGTATACCAAGATGGGCAGCTAACAGTTACAGGATGATGTACAGCTGAAGTTCAGGCAAGATGGGCAGCTAACAGTTAATGCAAGATGGGCAGCAAACATTTAGGCAAGATGGGCTGCAAACAGTTACAGCAAAGTGGGTAGGTAACAATTAAGGCAAGATTGGCAGCAAACAGTTATAGCACAGTGGGCAGCTAACAGTTACAGCAATGTGGGCAGCTAACAGTTACAGCAAGGTGGGCAGCTAAAAGTTACAGCAACAAGGGCAGCTAACAGTTACAGCAAGGTGGGTAGCTTTTACAAGGTGGGCAGCTAACAGTTACAGCAAGGTGGGTAGCTTTTACAGAAGGTGGGCAGCTAACAGTTACAGCAATGTGGGCAGCTAACAGTTACAGCAAGGTGCACAGCTAACACTTACAGCGAGGTGGGCAGCTAACACTTACAGCGAGGTGGGCAGCTAACAGTTACAGTGAGGTGGGCAGCTAACAGTTACAGCAATTATATTGACAGACCTCTTTTAACTAAGATATAGTGCAGTGAGAAATGAAGGTAAAACACTGCTCCAGTAACTGACTGGGTGATTGCATAGTAAAACACTGCTCCAGTAACTGACTGGGTGATTGCATAGTAAAACACTGCTCCACCAGTAACTGACTGGGTGATTGCATAGTAAAACACTGCTCCAGTAACTGACTGGGTGATTGCATAGTAAAACACTGCTCCACCAGTAACTGACTGGGTGATTGCATAGTAAAACACTGCTCCAGTAACTGACTGGGTGATTGCATAGTAAAACACTGCTCCAGTAACAGACTAGGTGATTGCATCGTAAAACAAAGTCTTTGACCAAAACCATACTGGGCTAGATATATTACAGACAATGCTTATGTAACAGTCACAGTATAAATAAAATACCTTTGTCTTGTCTGGGTTATTTATATACATCTAAGCAAAAACTGAATTGAAGAAAAAACTATTTGATATTGCCATCTTTTCTCTTCCATATTGGTCATCTGGTCACAGGTGGCAAATGATTGGGTATTAAGACTCACCCAGACTTCAGTTTTATAAAATACAATTAGGACCTGAATGGTATATGTCTATTTATGTTAAGGACAGTCTGCCTAATGGTGATGAGCATAACTGATTAACATTTTTATCACCTTAACGGTGTAGGAAATAAAGCATGGGTTTTGAATTTCTCATTTTCAGTTTTTTGTTTGTAATGAAATTAATTCCATCATTCCTCTGAATGGACAAAATCTTCTGTGAACAAGTTCAATACTGCTGTAAGATGACACCAACTACAGACTTCAAAAAAACACTAAAGATATTCTTGTACAAATCTAAGATGAGATGAGCTCACTGCTTTCAAGTTTGATGCGTGCTTTGAGAGTGTTATTGGTAGTCAAACCTGTCACAGTATGAATGGTAGTCAAACCAGCCACAGTGTGTGGGGTAGTCAAACCTGCCACGGTGTGTAGGGTAGTCAAACCTACCATGGTGTGTGGGGTAGTCAAACTTACCAGTGTGTGGGGTAGTCAAACCTACCACAGTGTGTAGGGTAGTCAAACCTGCCACAGTGTGTGGGGTGGTCAAACCTGCCATGGTGTGTAGGGTAGTCAAACCTGCCACGGTGTGTGGGGTGGTCAAACCTGCCACAGTGTGTGGGGTGGTCAAACCTGCCACAGTGTGTGGGGTAGTCAAACCTACCACAGTGTGTGGGGTAGTCAAACCTGCCAGTGTGTGGGGCAGTCAAACCTACCACAGTGTGTGGGGTAGTCAAACCTGCCACAGTGTGTGGGGTGGTCAAACCTGCCAGTGTGTGGGGTAGTCAAACCTGCCACGGTGTGTGGGGTAGTCAAACCTGCCACGGTGTGTGGGGTAGTCAAACCTGCCACGGTGTGTGGGGTAGTCAAACCTGCCACGGTGTGTGGGGTAGTCAAACCTGCCACAGTGTGTGGGGTAGTCAAACCTGCCACAGTTTATGCGGTAGTCAAACCTACCATGGTGTTAGATAGTAATACCTGTGGTCCAAAAATACTAAAATATACACCCCCCAATGTATGACACAAAAACCAATTTCAAATGTTGAAGTACATTATCCATTAATTGTTTGTGAAAATTAGAAATCAATCTAACAAAAATCGACCAAAATCCATCAAAATTCATGTTTTTTACAACAAAAAACAGGTCACACTTAGCATCTTAAGCATACAATGTGAAGAAGGGTATTAGATGAACAAGTTTTCCAAGTTTCAAAGTGATAGCTTTGATAGTTTCCATGTAAGCGACCTAAACACAAAACTTAACCAACACCAGCGAGAGCTAGGATGACAACCCCGACAATCAACAGTAGCTGGTCATTTTTTTCAATAAGCAGACAAGCTAAAAATGATGTTTTACAGTATTATATTTTAGAAACAAGAAAACAGTATTTTCTTTCCTAGTCTCTTTTCATGCACATATTTACAACTTTGACTGAAAGTTAAGGACATACAACACACCTTGTTCTGCAGTTATATGCACAATTATAATGCATATTAACAAATGACAAGACACCAAAAACAGTATTGAGTGTTAACTAACAGGTAAGCTGATATCTCTAAAAGGTTCTCAGAGAGTATTATGTTTATAAATTAATAGTTCCATTGAAATTTAATTACCAAAGATACCACAATAATCACTTGTTACCTTGGGAAGATGCTAACAATACATTAAGGCTATTGTATACCAGTTTAATACAAATACAGATCTGATATCTAGTGCAACCATTTGCTTGATGTTTGAAATAATTCACTACAGCAAAACCCTCCAGCAATTGTATCAACTATAGAAGGAATTGTTCTACACAAAAAAGACTGAACAAATACCATTCAGATTCCATAAGATTAAAGTCAAACCATTCTGATTAGTACCAGGCTGTTTGGATAGAAGTATATATCTGTTCTCATTTTGATCGGTCAGCTGGGATTGGAGTTGAGCTTTTGAAATTCAGATCAGACAGTGGGATTGGAGTAAAGCTATTACAATTCATATCAGACAGTGGGATTGGAGTCGAGCTATTGAAATTCAGATCAGACAGTGGGATTTGAGTCAAGCTATTACAATTCATATCAGACAGTGGGATTGGAATACACCATTAAAATTCAGATCAGAAAGTTGGAACTGGAGTAAACCATTAGGATAGAGATCAGACAGCTGGGATTGGAGTAAACCATAAAGATTCAGATTAAACAGTTGAGACTAGAGTAAACCATAAAGATTCAGATTAAACAGTTGAGACTAGAGTAAACCATTAAGATTTAGATCACAGTTTGGTTTGGAGTAAAAACATTCAAATTCAGACAGGGCAAAAAAAATATGTCTCCCAAAAGTCAGGGGAGACATAGTTCAGTTTAGGGAGTTTGGACTGGACACAAACAATTTAAATATATGGAATGCAAAGTTATCATTTTACTAATTCATTTTACACCTCTGCAATGAATTACAACATTGACACTCTAAGGAAACAGCTTTCTCTTATTATATTAGAATACACAATCTATCTCAGAATCCAGAAACAAGGATTTGAACCTGTACTGCACAGCAACATTGCCTAGCAACGTAAAGTAAGAACGTCCATTGCAACAACTCAATAAAAGGTTGTGCAAATAATCAAATCTACACCACACTGTGACTAGGCTTGTAAGACTTACTAATGAACAAGGCAGACACACATTTTGCATGGAAGTTACATTTGTAGTATCAAATTTATTAATTGTAATTGACCTGCCTACAATGAATCTGACAAAATCATGAATTCATGTCATGTTTCAGGTGCAATTTCCTTTAATTCTTTTTACAGATTTTTGCCAAAGTCTTGGACGAAATGGTAAAATCCCACCCAAGACTTAATATTTGTGGTAACATTACTTAAGATCTGACTTCATTCCCATGTTAACTTAAACTTCAACTGTTTGGAATGAGCACAAAGAAAAGGAAAACAATGATGCCGTAACAATCAATTTCTTCAACTTACAATGGCCTAATATCATGTAGTTTAATTTGTAACATTCTCTTATCACGTATATCTGCATTATGAATTCATAACTTCTTTTCTAATCAAACACAAGCAATAATTACAACAAAAACCAAAACAAGAGACAATTTTCAGATATTAGTCCAATCAGATTACTGACACTGCAACAGTAGAATACAGAAGTCACCAACAGGTGCCATGCTATATTCAGGATACCTTTTCTTTGAAAAGATGGGTAAAAGGCATGAACAAGGTGCATATAGTTCAAAACTTCAAGTGCTAATAAGAGATCAAAGTACACTTCAAAGGCGAGAAGAGTAAGCTGTTCCGGACCTATCTGTACTAGCTCCACCTAGAGAATTATTAACCAATCACAGATTTAGCCCTGGAGATTATGGAAACTGATTTTACTTAGCTCAGTATGTATGGGAACCGGCTCTGCCCTGCCTGTCACATGAGTTAGTAGAGTTCAGCTGTTCAGTTTGTGTATATAAAACCATTACACTCGCTACTTCATACTCATGTAGGAAGTGAAAGCTGTTCTACAAATTACATAATACTCACACCAATAAAATAACTGACCAATCAGAGTCCAGGCCCTGGAATAATGTAAAACAGTTTTAACCTGCTCAATATGCACACCAATGTCAAGCATGGAACCAGTGTGCCTGACCTGTCAGAAGAGCTCTTCGATTGGTGCAAAACACATGCAGGTTAACACCCCCTTCAAAGCTAAAATGCTTTCCTCTATGACCATTATTTGCAATAATACCAGTCAAATTTTATCTTACACCCCTTTGAGCATTTAATGGTACTGTCCAAATTAAAAGATGGACAAGTCCATATTGAGAAATTTAGGGAGGTCAAGGTTAACAACTAAGCAGCATAAAACATTATTAATTTATTGCAAATAAAAACTATCATCAAATATTTCACTGAACTACTGTTAATTAACTGGGTGTTGTGTAGCATCTCTACAGGCGTTGACAGACAGAGTGAGACAGCTGTTCTGTACAGTAGACAGGCCAGGTAACTATTTTCATATAGTGAACATTTTCACTATTACCTGTACAGTTTTGAATCTTCTTACATCCAACAGAAGACAGTAGGATACCAGAGTATTGATGGCCTTACCTATTTCATCTGCCACCCAAGAATTATTTTTAAGACAGAAACAGGCAGGCAGAAATTTCTAGGATGTGACCTTTATATTTCTTTTGTATTTTGTAAAATTATATTATTTTGCAATTTCAGTATTATCCAATCATCCATGGACAGCCTACAGCCTTTGCCTTCTGAGGTACTATATTCTTCATAGATGGTACCAGTAATCAATTGTATTTGTTGTTTTTAACACTAAAAGTATAAATAAAATCAAGACAACACAAAGTTTTCAATTTACATGTTTCGACTTTATGTCTTCGTTAGAAAATATACAACATACAGTAAACAAAAAGACGTCATGTCTGTTAAAAAGAACGCGAATGTCTGCGTGATGCAAAAACAATGCAAGGTTTTAACATGTTTTAAACATGCACTACAACATGGACTTATACTGCGGCAAATATTTTCCACATAAATGATGTCTATCAGAGTTACAGTCCTTGCACTTCTACAAAAACATTCTGTCATAGTCAAATATTTTGAAAACCATTTTAAATATGGAACAGACATACTGGTACTTGTTCCGCCAAATGTGGTATGTAAACTTGTACTGGATTACCCCGAGGTAAAATAAAATCTTTCTACTTTATTGGGACCAAAGGCCAACTTTCAGAGTACCACACAGAACACTGTGATATATTTTTATCAAACCTGAGGGTAACTTTATAAGAAACCATTTTAATGTTGTATAAAGTTTGAAAGCCAGAACTCTGTTTCTAATGCACCAACAGTCTTGCACAAAATACCTCTGTTTTCCTTATTTCAATTATGATAAATACACGTCATGCATTGAATCATGCAACATTAATATCAGTTTAGCTGAAGCGTCAATTAACTTTTCCCTATTCAGAAAAAAAAAATGCTGGCTTTTTCTGAAATTTTATTGTCAAAGTTGCCACTTTGCAAACAGGCTAGTATGAAAGAATATTTCACAAGAAACAGAAAGATTGTTTAAAGTTATTATATTACTACCCTTACCGTACTGGCTACAGACGTCTCTGCCTTCACCGTACTGGCTACAGACGTCTCTGCCTTCACCGTACTGGCTACAGACGTCTCTGCCTTCACCGCCAGAGCAGATCATGATCTACACTGTTCACTTTTAAGTAAGTAAAATTTAATTATCACAGGGCATCCCTTTAAATGACTAAGGGCACTGTCCAAATTGAATCAGGGACATGTCCATTTTTTATTTAGCAGAGTCTTGAGTTTGCATCCTATATTGAACTAAATCTGTTGAAAAAACACTGTCGAAAGAAACTGTCTATCTGAATCCCTTTATTAGTTCATGAGTTATACATGTACAAGAGGGCCAAGATGGCCCTATATCGCTCACCTTGGTACAAGTCCACTTGCCTGGTGGAAGATCACTAGATAATGTTATATATACAATAGGTTTTCCTATATATGTCTTTGTAAAACAAGTGACCCCCCCCCCCAAGCAAGGTCAATTTTGACCCCAGGGGCATAATTTTAACAAACTTTGAAGAGGCCTACTAGGCAATGCTACATGCCAAATATCTAAGCTCTAGGCCTTGTGGTTTCAGAGAAGATTTTTAAAGTTTTTCCTATATGAGCCTATGCAAAACTAAGTGACCCCCATGCGGGGTCAATTTTGACCCGGGGGTCATAATTTGAACAATCTTGGTAGAGGTCCACTAGCCAATGCTACATGCCAAATATCTAAGCTCTAGGCCTTGTGGTTTCAGAGAAGAAGATTTTTTAAAGTTTTTCCTATACAAAGCCTATGCAAAACTAAGTGACCACCCGTGCGGGGTCAATTTTGACTCAGGGGTCATAATTTGAACAATCTTGGTAGAGGTCCACTAGACAATGCTACATGCCAAATATCTAAGCTCTAGGCCTTGTGGTTTCACAGAAGATTTTTAAAGTTTTTCCTATTTGCTGCCATAGCAACCAGAGTTCTGCATGGAATGGAATTCTTTGAATACTTTTGGTAGAGCTTCATGCAAGGAACATTCTTGCATAGTTTTAGCAACATTGGCCTAGTGGTTTCAGAGGAGATGTCATTTGAATCAAAATGTTGACGGACGACGGACAATCATCAATTAGAAAAGCTCACCCTGGCGTAGCCAGGTGAGCTAAAAACACTTAAGACATATTACTGCTATTTTTTTTTTTTACATCTGAGACAAATATAGCAGAATTCAGATTGTAAATAAACCTTAATTATAACAGGAAGTAAGCTAGTACAATAATGGTACACATGTATCAAAAACACATATGGTAACAGTAACTTCTTCATCATGGACACAAAAAGAAAAAAAACTATAAGACAATTTCCTGCACTGCACTAATCAGATTTCCACCTAAGGTCACGACAATGCAGACATAAAATCATCATTATCTATCGAAACATGCCTCCAATTATCAGTTATCTTTCCTTAACTATTTTATTCATTTCTTAACTTTACAGGTCATTTCAACTGGATGCCATTTTAGTTTTGATTGTTTCTTAACAACATTGGCAGTCTGAGAGTTCTAGCATGAAGTTAGAAGATTTTAAATGCATACATATTCTGTAAATTGTATTTGAAAAGTTGCCTCCCTTAGTAAACATTGACACCATTTATCACAGTGTCCCAACTAGTCAAAGTTATGACAATTATTACTGTAAAATTTATTGCTTTGTTTTATAAGAAATATTTCATAAACAGTTTATGTCCTGTCCCACTTCGATGTAAAAGTTACCTCCCTTGTGAATGAAGCTGCATAATTTTGCTTCCACTTATTACTGTTTATAATGATATCCTTAATTTAACATTTATTCCTAATTTGATGCAAAGAGTGTTACTTTAACAAAACATTTCTTTACTTAATATACATGTCTATAATCGTGACATCGCCGACCTGGATCAAAGTGATAGAATACAGTAAAAACGCATGTATAAGAAGCATTAACTTGTTTCTGGTACTGGGTTTTTGTTTCGTTGTGTTTTTAGGGTTTAATGCCTATTTTAAAAGTATTTCAGGTACATAAAAGTTTGCATTGTTCATGGGAAGGACCAGTAGACCAGGACTAAAACCCTAACCTCCATAAGAAGCTGCCAATTCAGACATGGTCAGAGACTGTTTACCACCTCACATCTAAGTCTTTCTATAGTGTCATAGTTAGGGCTACCATTTGTCAGTCAGTCTTATTAAAATGTATATTTACAGAGGCATGGACAGTTTTGAATAAAGTCTTATGTTCCTGAAAATTGCAGAGGCGTTTCCCTTTTCCTGCAAGAAACATCTTTATCATGTATATACAATAACTTCATTCAGACATACATTACAATAGTCATTATAACCTTCAGTGAAAACAAGTTTCGGCAATCACTTAAGTATATTAATAATCATTGAAACCCATAACCCCATATCATAAAATTGTCTCCCTTGAAAAGGGGATATGCATCCCTTTCAAAAAATGCAATTAAAATAATCTCCCTTGAACCACTTTATGGGCAACTATAAATCATATAGTCAGACATATTTCATATAAATGCATTATTCAGTTTTATTACCAATGTAGATATTATCAGCCCAGTAATGACAGGTTTATTATGGCAATAACCCTCCCAGTTAATACATAGCAAATCTCGAGAAATAATTACACTACTTGGGATTATGATGGCACGAGATTTTTATGCGTATCTTGCTAAGTGGGTGTGCAGACTCAAAATTACATGCATGCATGTTGCACGAAATTTCACATCTATTAACTTTTAACCCATGTTTGTCAAAAATGCCATTTTGAAAATGTCTCGAAAACTGAATTTTAAGGATACATATGTCATACATTTCATGTAGGGTTAAATGTCATTTCAATAAAAGATTTTGGAGCAAAAAATCATTGGCTCTTGTTGATATTTAAACAATGGAGTAATGTTAACTAATAGCTAATTGCGGGATGTTAGGTATGAAAGAAGATTTCCGGTAACTTTCTTTCCCATGGCAGACAAGCCTGGTCAACAAGTGTATTAATGTAACGCGACAAAGCTTTTAAAAAATTGCCTAACAATTGTATAAATGAAAACATTTTTTAATGTTCTTGTATAAAGGAAAACTGTTTTACTAGCCATCTACCAGAATATAAAGCATTCTGCAGTTAAAGCTACTACCATATCTGAATTTTCTTTCTTTTTCATCCTGTCTACGCCTTATTTCTAAAATAAACTTCTTAAATGGGTGCCAACTTTTTTTTCATAGGGATGTTCAGTGCAATTTATGAACATAATTTACTAAGGTCTGACTGCAGTCTGTTACTATGTCTTCATTATTTCAATGTTATAATGAAGATTGCTTGAAACATGACCAACTTTCAGACTCAACCCAACCTAGAAATCAAAACTGTTAAGATTTTTATATTAGGATTTTAACAAATAAATATTTTTGAAACAGCTTAAACATATAACATAGAAGATTTAATACCCCTCTTGTCTCCATAAAGTGGGTTTTTTCACCAAACTTACTGAATTTGTTTTAGATTAGACTTGGTACATATTTTATCCAAGTTTGATCAAAACTCCTTTTTAAATGAATGCTTATAGTGCATTTCTGACCACACTTCATTCTTTTAACTTAACCAAGTGACCAAAACATTCTCTCCTGCCAATACAAGATATTCTTTTAATCAGGCATACTTTGAAACAGCCCAATAACCTACTTTGAAATGGAATTATAAAGTGGCCAAGGCACAAATGATTTTTATGTAATATCATGCTAAGTTTCATTAAAATTGCTGGAAAAAAGTCTGTATCCATCTATCTTAAGCATTTGAAGGACAGACAGTTGGACAAATATGTTGACTGACAATGATACAGCATCCTGTTACAATAATTATTAGACCTTGGGTAAATATTCTTCTATTTTTCTGTTCTATGATCTCTCTGCATTGTAACACAAAAATTTGCTAACATAAACCTCTATGTTCATTTTCTGTTTTTCTCTTAAATTTCACCGAAGCTGTAAAAATAGTTCAAATAGCTGCCGTTTTAATTAAATTAGCATTAAGGAAAGAACATAAGACAAAAACGAGCAAATTCCTATAAAACATCTATTTATGACAATCTAAACATCGTAAAATCGTACTATGCATATCAAAACAGTCATTATCAGGCGGTTTGTTTTGTAGTGATTAGTAGTTCATTTGTCTGTGGTGTCATGCATACTAACTGGGGCGATGACACATTTTGTTTCTACTTAAATGGTCGCTCGACAGACTGGATCTGTAATTACCTTAAGTACGTCATTTTAACGGTTGTCATAAATGACCGTAGCCTGCCATAAATAAGTCAAGCATATCACTGCCGTGGACAAGTCATGTTCAACAGTTTGTCACTTATAGTTATTCTTGTAGTTGCGATACGAATGATTGAAAAGGATGACAAAAATGGCAGACTACTAGTCGGGGGTGTATTAGTGCAGCGTGCCGCATTAATTGTTTTCTAGGTTTTTGTTTTCTCCCTAGCTGTGCGAAACCGACTGGTGCTTACATTAAAATGTCATGGCCAATCAAATTCACTTGGTACTCATCGAAGCATGATGCAAAAAGAAGTTTTGTCTTATAGTTAACAGGCAGCCAATTATCATTTTAACAAGATGCTTTCTGTTTTTTCTAAACAATGTAATTAACACATTAATAAATGTATAATGAAAATAAATAGATTACTTTTTATCTCAAATATAAGAATAATATATTGGTTTACTATTACTAAGAAACATTCTTTGCTAAGTTGTTTGTTTCACTATGTCTTTAAAGTTCTATTCGTTAGTCGTTTGTTTTACTATGTCTTTAAAGTTCTATTCGTTAGTCGTTTGTTTCACTATGTCTTTAAAGTTCTATTCGTTAGTCGTTTGTTTCACTATGTCTTTAAAGTTCTATATTTTTAACTCTCATCATTCCAGCATCAGGTAATTTTGATTTTGCAATCACTGCTTGCACCATCCATGCAGTCTGGTCATGATCTGCAACGTCCATTTTTAAGTCAGTAAATTCACGCTTAAAGCACCCCTCTGAACAATTCATTGTTTTAAAATGACCAGTGTAGACTAGACCAGACTATGTAATTTAGGTACCATGTTGATTATATATCATATAAAATCTGTCACCTGTATGACTACTATGGAGTATGCGGTCAGCCCTATAAATATTTTCATCTGAAATTTTGATTAAAATATACAGACCTTCTTGGGTAGGTATTTTCAGTAGTTTTCTAAATCTTTCTTCGAACCAAATTTGATTTGATGAGAATTTTATCAAGGTCCGTCCAAAAGAGCACTTATGTTAGCTTAATATTTGGATGAGACCCCGGCATGTCTCCCGTCATGCCTCTTCGAACCAAATTGCAGGCAAGCACACATTCTATTCAGCCAAAGTAGTGAGAGATGCAGATGAAGACTCCCCCTATCTTTACTATGTTAAACACTGACTTATAAGTAATGTTGACTTATGGCTGAGTTTATATCTAAAATATTCATAAAGTTCATAATAACATAAATTTTATATTCTGCAATTCATAACTGCATTATGCCCCTTTAAAGGACATAGGGTATTTTTTTTAATGATCATAACTTTACAAAATGAAAAGCAAAATACGTTAAATCAGAATAACTTCGGAAGGAAATGTTTGCAGCTGATTATGAACGGACAAACAATTTTACCACTTACTGCTGCACTAAAAAACTATGAACCAATTACCAAACCAGGCTTAATTGACAGTTAATTAAATTCAAAACTCACAAATATACAATTCATATTCTGTACATGTGGCAATCATTTGATGTTATTGGAACAACAAAAACCTGGGAAAACTAGTGAAACAATGCAAGTAATTATAAAGTAATAAATCCAACAGTTTTCTGACAGATTTTAGGTGAAATTTCATCAAACACAGATGAAGAACAAATGAATTTGAATATGTTTTTTTTCTAAGACAAGTGTCCTAATAGACTCTCAAACTCACAACTTCTTTGCTGGAATCCGGAGAAGATGCCATGCTGAACACGCCCAACAAAATCAGTTCATTGTTACTAAACATTACGTGTCTAAGCAGAGCTATAAAAGGGCCATGCAGCATAAAGCCAAATTGTCTTGCGTTACACTTTCTTATTACTTCAGGCTTTAAACATAATTTTTAAAGAGTCTTTAGGCAAGACACATTTATTCTACATTGCCCCTCTCTTTCTTCAAGGTTTGAGTCTCAGACGTGATTATTTAATAATATGAATAGTTAGAACTTGATTTACAATCAAGAATAAATAAATTAGCATTAATTAAAGAAAACATCAAAGTATAACAAAGTAGCAGAATGAAATACATATCTTAATATTGTATCTACTTTATAATTGAATGCTTATGTCCCATAGCATCATACTTTAACACTATATTATTTACATATAGGAAAATCTGACTTTCCGACATATCAAATTTATTCAGAATGGAAAATATATATAAATCAAGTAATACCACCAACTTAGGTATCTCAATGTCAAAATATGATGTCTTTATTTCACTGCTAACTGACCATCTAATGTGGAGACCACACACAGTAAAATTTATGCATTTTCTTAACTATTAAGATTGATATGTCTACACTGTGCAGCTGTAAACATGCAAACAAATACAACTAGGTCTGAGCCAATGGATAATCCAAATTAACCTTAATTGACCAATGCATCAATAGATAAACAAGTTACTTACAACAGTTTCTGTGTGATAGGCTCTTCAACCCTGACCTTCCTAAATCTCCTAAATAGACTAGTCCATCTTTAAATCTGGGAAGTTCCATTAATTCTTCAAAGGGGTGATGAGTGAAAAGTTATAGATGTCTGCTACTCATCCCGGACGCTGCGGGTTTGAATCCTGCTGAGGTCACAACCATACACACTCATATGACACAAGTACTGTTTTTTTTTTCAAGGAGCAGACTCAAGAGTGACTCAATAAGTTTAAAGCTTACTTCACAATTGCGCTTAAATATAAATCAGTATAAACTATACTAATAGTTACAGACTGAATAGCGAATAGTGCAGATCATGATCAAACTGCAAGTTTGTGTAGAACGATCATGATCTACATTGGCTACAAAGGCAAAATCATTTATTTTACCATCAGTAGACTGTGCAAGATTTTTTCCACATAAACTTTTTTTACCCCTGGTTCTAGCCACTATTCAAGTTAAGGAACAAACAGAATAAAAAGTTTATTTGATAAAATTCAAAGATATATTATAGAGTTTTTGTGAAAAAAAGACAACCCATTGGGATTCTCAAGGTCGATTTTAGTTGACAAGCTGTCTTTATTTGTAGGTGCCTTTCTACACACAAAATGCAGCTCGCTTTTGTACACATGGTGGTCCTATTTCACATGTGGTCTTTAGCTACGATGATGATGTTTGACTCTCTATTAATGTATTATGTGTCCAAAAAAATATATGTCATATAAATGATTTTAAACAAGATAGTGCAGTAGATGTTAATACAGTAAAACTTTGATAGCTTAAAGTCGCACAGGCCAAAGTAAAATCCTTGAGTTATCGAAGTTCTTGAGTTATCTTAATTCCAGTCATTTACATGGGAAAATATCCTCTTCAATGGGTCCATAAATAAATTGCATTGCTCCCTTCTGTTACGGCCATTAATGTCACCGTTCATCTTAAATATGCGCCAGTACCAAATACAATATGATGACTTTATTTCATGAATGAAAAAAACCCTGTTTATTTCGACGGTACTGGTGACGCGCTATATGATGGTACCACGTCACTTGTGACACTGATTTTCACCAACATCTTCTGCAACACCCGTTGTAATTTATTCCAATCAGAAAAAACAAAACAAAGAAATTATAAGTAAACTCTATTCTAAATTGTTTACAAATTTAATACAATATTAATTTAATTTCTTCACACAAAATATGAATTTGCAGACTGCTTTTTCTCTTTATTTTCATCCAATTGAGAAAAAAATAATATGGTTTTATATTGAGACAATTAAAATGTTCCAATAATATTTTATACAGTTTAGGCACTAAACAGACAATTGATTGGCATTAAATAAACACTAACTGTCAATTAACAATAGAAGATTTTCTTGTGTCGCATCAAAACATACTGATGTGCCGGTGAAGGTGTCAACAGATTTGTTTAATTGGCGACTTCGAGTTCCTGCAGGTAACTTAGTAAGAAAACTACCTGATGGGACCACATGATTGTGTTCATTGACGTCATGCTCTAGTTATCCATGGTAATGTGTGGTTAAAAGTATAGGAAATATGTCCGGGACTGATGGCAGACTTCAAGTTATCCCAGGTCCTCATGTTATTCATGCTCAAGTTTTACTGTACATGTATTTAAATATTTTTCCTTTCATATGCTGCTGGAACCCATAAAATTATACTGTTAACCAATTAATGTACACTTCGGCTTTTTACTGCAGTTCCCATACAAACTTTGGCTTTTGATTGTAGTTCCCATACAAACTTTGGCTTTTGACTGTAGTTCCCATACAAACTTTGGCTATTGATTGTAGTTCCCATACAAACTTTGGCTTTTGACTGTAGTTCCCATACAAACTTTGGCTTTTGACTGTAGTTCCCATACAAACTTTGGCTTTTGACTGTAGTTCACATACAAACTTTGGCTTTTGATTGTAGTTCCCATACAAACGTTGCCTTTTGATTGTTGTTCTCATACAAACTTTGGCTTTTGATTGTTGTTCTCATACAAATTTTGGCTTTTAATTGTAGTTCCTATACAACTTTGGCTTTTTACTGTAGTTCCCATACAAACTGGCTTTTGATTGTTGTTCCCATACAAACTTTGGCTTGATTGTTGTTCCCATACAAACTTTGGCTTTTGATTGTTGTTGTCATACAAATTTTGGCTTTTGATTGTAGTTCCCATACAAACTTTGGCTTTTGACTGTAGTTCCCATACAAACTGGCTTTTGATTGTTATTCCCATACAAACTGGCTTTTGATTGCAGTTCCCATACAAACTTTAGCTATTTACAGTAGTTCTTTTACAAACTTGGTTTTAAGTCTCTTCTAAAATACTATTTCTTTCTTCTTACTAATTTAAATTTTCTCACTTGTGAAACAAGTTCTTACATCTTACATTAATTGCTCTTGAGACTCACTTCAGATTGAATCAACCTTGAAGAGAGGGATTATTAGCTTTGCTTGTGGTTGAATGATGGATCAAACCGGCAACTCCTGATGGATTACTAGGCCAGTGTTTTACCAGTAGACCGTGACTCCCCTTCACGCCTTAAGCATAAAACCAAGCTTGTCAAAACATTAATTATTACCTATTTTAGTCTTAATAGTTCTTGTTAATACAGATTAGATAAAATTGATGTAAACAGTACTTTAGCAATCACTATTATTCATCATAATTCAATAAACTATGATTAATATCAAATACAGTATGCACATTATTTAAATAGCATTTTATACCTTTGTTAAATAACAAAATGGTTACACCTGTCTATTTCTGTCAACATTTTACAACCATTTAATGTCCTCGCTTTAGTAATAAACATACCCATAATGTATCTACTTTTGTGCTACTTAAAATATGTTATCTTCGAATCGGCAGTAAAAGTGAAACTACTTTGTTACAACTGTTGAATACTACAATACAAAATTATGCTAACGATGAAAGAAAATTCCTGAAAACTGAATGAGAACAAAACTAAATGTGTTGAAAATATTAGTCAGCTCACAAAAAGACAATTTATTATGTATACTCACCCTACAAAACTTTCTTCAAAATTTTATTGAATACCCTATTTCTATGTGACCGGCAAACAACCTTTAAACATGTAAAATGCAATCTATTTGGGTAACAATAGTCTACTAAACCGACCTTGAACGACGCTGCACGTGCATCGTGTTTTGGCTGTTCAATTTACCAGACGTATAGAGGATATTACATGGCATACTATGGATGACTTGGGTGCAAAGCTGGGGGATCCGATGGATGATACACGTCCAGTTAACTTGATTAATGTTAAAATACTATTTACACTGACGTTATTTACTGGTTTGTTGTTGTTGTTTTTGTTAACACAGTGATGTCATTTATCAAGAGAAACTGTGATGTCATTGATCTATACACGTTTCCAATATTTTTCGTGACGTGAACCGTTATGTACCCTGAAAAGTTTAACCATTTCTATAAATGAAATTCCTGTTACATTTACTTGAAACTGTAGTTTACATTGATGAACAATCTGAAACACCGCGTATACATCTTTCATGAATGAAATTCACGTTGAAATATTGTCTTCAGTATAGCAAAATCTAGGTGCATATATATAGCAACCAAGTGTAATTCATGTTCAATGAAAATAGTTCTCTCATTTTCTTCAAATGTTGTTTCAAATAATTAAGTCGTGTTAGGATAGAAATGATAAGTATCCAAGTTTGGTTTATGGTAGAATAACCCTCGTTTGTCGTTCTTATGTGTAATAATATATCACTCAGGTCTTCGGCCTACACGATATATTTTTGCCCATAAAAACTCCAAACTCGGGTTATTCTACGATAAACCAAACATGGATACATATTACTTCTTACATAATATAGCATAAAACCAGAAATTTAAGCTACTACCCTGATGGCGGCGACTGATTACGCTTCTGCATTTGCAGTGTGATCATGATCTGCACTGTTATCTATTTATTCTACAAGTGTTCATTAAACACTCCTTTACTGTTAACAGCCTAAACTGAAAGATAGATCAGTCAATTTTTGATATTTTGCATGGTACAAGTTGATGATCAAAAACCGGTCATTGTACATGCCTTGTACACAATATTAACATATAGTTATTTTCTTATTTTCATAGTATACCATAACTTTGAAGATTCAAATAATTCTTTCAGAATGTATAATAGTATCTGCTGATAAAAACATACTATAACAGGCTGAATAAATCATATAGCATTTCATTACAAAACATTCTTTTCTTTGTTCTACTAAAACTATATGATTATTTCTAACACAAGCTGTGGCTTCTCCTTTATAAGCATAATATTATACAGAAAGCCTGTAATTCATTTTATGATACAAGACAACACATTTTGCCAAGGATGACATGCCATAAATGAAGTACCTAGGTATATAAATTTTCGTATCCAATGGAATTTTGTGTTTCAAATTTACAACGATGAACTACTAAGCGTTAAATAAAGTGCAGCATAGTTTTCAAAGAAAATGATGCATAATAAATTGCATGATCTGACCTGTTGACTTAGTTTGTGACCCCATACAATCCAGTTTCAATCCTAACCTAGAGTTAGACCAGACAAACATTCTGACCAAGTTTCAAAACTGCAGTTTCTATTGCTTGCAGAACCTACATGTTAATGACACACAACAGAAGCCGGGTGATCTCAACAAAACAAAAAATGTTCAAGTACTGATGCAAAAAATCATAATTCTTTAAAACTTTAATGCTATAATACTTTAAACTGAATGCAAATTGTTAATTGAATGAAATAGAAATGAGGTGCAATATTAAGGACATGATGTGACTTTTGATTTATCTCCATTTATACTGACTGGAATATCATGATTTATTTCAGGCTTGTTTTGTTAATAAATGGTTTCTGACATACTCTTCTATCATGTATGTTTGAGATCTAGAAACTAGAGGTTATTTTTCACACAAAAACCTTTGTCTCCTCACCACTTAACAAGTAGGATAGACATGTGTGTCGTGAATTACAAATAATTCTAAACATAACTTATTTTCATATGGCCTTGGAAAAATATAATTGCTAAGAATCACCGAACAGGAAAATGCCAAGGACATGCAAAACTATCCTTGGCACTGATCATTTGTGTGAAGTTTGGTTAAGCAACCTACTTAAGAGTTTTACAGACAAACTTCGGGTTAGGGTTTAAGAAGAAGGACAATAACTGCGCATAGAAACTGCTGATGACATGCACAACTACACTTAATGGTTCTTAACATTTCTACCAAGATTCAGTAAAATCTATCCAGGTGTGTAGGAGTTTTACGGAATTCTTTTTTATGACAGACAGGCAGGCAGATAGCACTAAATCAAAATGTCTCCCACCACTATGTGGGGAGATATAATTTTCTGCAACACCTTACTGGATACACACAAAAATTATGACTTGCATAATTATCTGCTATTGATGGTGATTATTGTGTGCACACATTCATTACATTTCCGAGGAGCTTGCTCCACCATCTACATTATTGACCCAAGATGACCCATTTTCAAACTCTATCAAGCTTGTTTTAAGGCTATCCTTCTGACCAAGTTTCATGACGATCTAATGAAAAATGCAACCTCTATTACATACACGTTTTAAAAATTTGACCCAGTGACCAAGTTTTTTTACACCAGATGACCTATATGCAATCTCAATCTAGAATTTATCAATATAGTCATTCAGAACAAGTTTCATGAAGATCCAAAGAAAAATGCAACCTCTATTACATACAGTTTTTCTATAATTTGACCCTGTGACCGAGTTTTTGACCCCAGATCACCACATACGAAAGATTTCATCAAAGCAATCATACTGACCAAGTTTCATGAAGATCCAAAGAAAGTTGCAGCCTCTATAGCATACACAAGGTTAAGTATGATGATGGACAGACAGATGACCAACACTTGGCAATCACATTAACTTAAAAGTGGACCGCCCAACAGGGTGATTTAGTATATCCCCCGAAAACTTGGTTTTGTTGTTGTATTACTACACTGCTTTCACTCTTACTCAACTATCAGCGAAACAGAAAATTTTAAATTGACATCAGTATACTTCTAATGATGTCATTTTTGTTGAACTTGCTTTAATTTGTTTTTAATATATTTTCTGATATATAAGATAATATCTCTTACATTTTGGTAGAGTCTAAATATACATTTATGAAGATTTTGTCATTAAGACTGGTTTTCTCAAGTCATTCATTGATGTTCCACTGGGTATCAAATATGGAAAATAATGTCAACACAATTAACACTACAATATTTCTTCAGAAAGCTTCCTTGTGAGTCCAGTTTTACCGCTAGATATAAGTTAACACATTTCTGACCCCCCTTATAGGACGGAAAAAAAATGAATGATTGTCCACATTCTAACCTCAATCTAATATAAGGCATACTACAAATATAGTACCCAGGTTACAAAGGTGTAAAATATCAAACAAAGATTCTGAGACATAAACTTTTGTATTTAATGAGGTGTTGTCCGGGGCCGGACATCTAGCGTCATTGATTATTGGCTAGCGTTCCGGTACCAGAATAAGCAGTGTACTGCCCGGGAGCCTTCTGAAACACAAAATGTGTTTATTACATCACCTACGTCGACCATCTTTTTTTTTTAAAGATATTACTTGTTTTATATGTATGTGCATGTCATATCAAAATCTGGGACCAAAAAAGCAGAACTCAACTCGAAGTTTACTAAGTACAAAAAAGCCAAAGCCATGAACAAACCAGCAACAAGTGCAGAAACACTGACTAGGTTCACTGGTACACTAAGTATAAGTTAGTGTTTATTCAGTCAAATTTTAACAATTAAGAAACCCTAAGGGAGTGAGCGGAAGCGAGCGACCGGAGTTTCGTAATTACTAAAAATTGACTTAATAAACTCTAACTTACTAAGCGTTTGCATAGCCACTGACATGAACTGTGGTTGGAGCTAAAGTGCGTTCTATTTAACACTAATAACGTATTTCATCTTCAAGGGGGTAAGCTACTATTGCTTTATAGACCAATGTAGACAATTATGGTCCTGTGATATTGTAACAATGTGCTAACAACAGGTAGTCTATCTATAGGTCTGACTTTATAAAATGCGTCATTTCTTGTACAGTTCTTCACAGACTCGGTACATGCTACTAACACTTACAGAAGATGCTAATTTAAAATAACGGTCATCTAAAGCATGCTAAAAGCTATAGACATCAGCTGCAGTACTTGCTGTGCCTTTTTCAAATTAAAACTACAGATCTTTTGAGGTTCAAAGGTATAAGGAAAATTCTACAAAAGAAATGTCTAGAGTCTCAGTATAACTTCCACTGCCATTTTGTCACAGAGGGCATTATGCACAAGTACACTGAACATTTCTTGCCATTGAACCAAACAACAAGAGGAATTATCAATAGGTTGTATGCAAACTTGTGAGCGAGTTTCATGAAAGTCAAATGAAAATTGTAACCTGTAGAGTGTTATCAAAGAAAAGCTAATGGCGGTCACTGTGACCTTGACCTCTGACCCTAAAAACAGTAAAGATCATCTACTCAGTACAACCAATTATCCTAGGAAGTTTGAGACTGTGGGTGATATAAATCTCAAGATATAGAACAGAAGCGATTTTCAAAGTTTAGGTCACTGTAACCCTTGACCTTTCACCCACTGACCCAAAAACAATATAGATCATTAACAGATTGCAGGCAGCCTTCTCAAAGAGAAAAATTGTCTAAGTCCCTGTAAACGGTTCCACAGTACAGGAAGATTTCATAAAGTCCAATGAAAATTGAGACCTGTAGTGTGTTATCAATGAAAAAGGAGGTCACTGTGACCATGACCTTTTACCCAATGATCCCAAAAACAATAGGGATCACCAATCATCCTATGAAGTGTGAAGACTGTGGGTGATGAAGATTTCAGAATATTGTGTGGAAAAGATTTTCAAAGTTTGGGTCCCTGTGACCTTAAAATTTGACCAACTGACCCCAAACACAATCTTCAGGTTGCAGGCAACCTTCTAAGCAAGTTTCATTTAAGTCAAATTAAAATTTTGACCTGTAAAGTGTTTTGATAGGGCAAAGTTTACGAACAGACAGATGACAGACGAACAGACAGATGACAGACAAACCACCATGACATTCGTCCAGGAGAGCTTAAAATACTGCACTACATAAATTTTAGAGCTGCAAGTATTTTAAAATCTAAAGTACTGCTGGGACTTTAACCTGATCAGCACTGGTCACATGATCAGCACTGGTCACATGATCAGCACTCAGGTCACAAACACAGAATTACTTGCCACCCATAGGACAAAGGTTAAATTTCCTTGTAGCATTGCGAGTGTGGGTGTCCGGGGAGAAATGGAGTGAGTTATTTTCTAGTAATTTTCATTTCAGGCATTTAATAGTAATAAAAATATTCTTTGTACAGTTATATAAATACGCAAATATTTTCTTTTTCAAATATTTTGAATTACTACAATGTCATAGAAAAAAAGTAGTTTTTATTCAGCCTTATAAATTTTTACAAAAACAACCATACTTTATTCAAATGCACTAAGCAGGTTAAAACCATCTCAGAATTCACTATCACACTGCTACAACCGTTTTAAAAACTATTTCACCATTTCGAAATTCCATCTCGGCTAGAAATCAGTAGACGCTTCAAGATTATCTTGGCCATAATACCTAAAACTGAACGCACCTACGAGCATGCATCAATGATAAACGTTCATGCAGCATCATGCATGTTGAGTGCGCCACGGGAAAGGGTCGAGACATACACTCTGCTTTTCATCATGAGAAACAATAAATGTCGCTGTCAACTAAAGAGTGAGAAGGGGAGTAGCAACCAAACAGAGGCTGAAAGTTTGCAACAAATTTATGATGTTGACTTAGTAACTTTGACCCGACTTTTGTCACAGAATGGGCCAGAATGGTGACTGAAGATTAAATAGTAGTACAAAATATAATTTCTTCATCATACATAAAGGAGCTACACCCAATTTTTTTTGTCTGAAGAGCATGCTCCAACTTTATGATAAATTTTCATAGAAATATCATTGTATTAATCAAACCGCTTTAAAAAATGATTGCATCCAATTATTTCAATGTGGGCAGTACCATTACTGTTGAGAGGGGTGTTCTGTTTAAATGCATCCATTGAATAGTTAAAAAACTATAATAATAACAATAATATCAGTAACAATAATACATAATAATAATAATAATAATAATAATAAAATTAATTTATATAGGCAAAGTCTAATAAAAGTAGAGCCCTGACATGTATGTTTTGCAATCTGATGATGATGATGATGATGATGATGTTTATAAGCTGAATGTTTAAGTAATCAACTGTTTGCTTGGACAGTGATCTTATAGCACTTGGTACAATACAGTCACACCTGTTTTAAGCAGCTAGTGAAGGAATGCATTAAAAGTGACTGCTTTATACCTGGTGTGTTTGATATACAAGTGCCCAAATTAGATAAATTAGAATTGACTACTTCAATGAAGGCAGGAATCTGGCAGCTTAACTGAGGTAACCTAAAACACAGGTTGAACTGTATCACAATAGCTTTCTAAAGTCATACTACTTGCTGATGTTAACTGTCAAGATTGTCGCTGAGGTTGCGGGTTCAAGCCCCACCGGGGTCACGACCGTACTTCCTATATGACATCACCAGTACTGGTTTTTCCAGGAAGCAGACTCGAGAGTGACTTGATAAGCTACAAGCTTTCTTCACAATCTAGCTCAAAAAAATTAGTATAAACTAAGATGGTTCATAATGAGAAGAGCAAATGACTAACAGCTATCATAATCCTTTTTATTGGAACAGTATTAAACGTATTGTCATACAATTTTGTAGCCGTTATTAACCAAACAGTCAGGAGCGTGCTCAACTTCTAAAACACAGTCTTCCGTACCTATCTTTTGAACTGATCAATATTAATTATTCAAATAAATGAAACATAATAAAGAGAAACAATGCGTCAATAACCATGGGTATGACAAACTTTTAATATCTACCTGGTTAGGTCCTTCTTCAACCTTCATCAGAATGCATTATTTACTATTCAAAGGTATTCTCACTGCAAAATTACTGATTGACTAGCAAATAGTGTAGATCATGATCACACTGCATAAATAGGTTATAGAGGCAGAGAAATCCCCTCCTGGCTGCAGGGTAACACATCTCAGACATTGTATGTTGTTTCGTGAGGTATCCGAGTGTAATAATTGTTATATCATGATATTCCATTTACCCGTCAATTCATAAAATGCATTAAAATCTTGAACATTGCTAAGATAGTACTTAGCTATCTGACATGATTTGAATAGGTAACAATAAAATAGAAAAAACCATGCAGTATCCAGCAGAGTTATCCAGATTTTTAATCAGCAAAGCTTTCAAATTGACAGTTAGTACATGTGATACTTTAACAATACTTTATAACATACAGAAGAATTACATGAAAATGCCAAAACTGTATCATAAATCTACAGGGCTATGGGGGCAAAACAGTGCTAAAACAATTATATATACAGTAAAACTTTGAGGGAAAACAGTGCTAAAACAATTTTATACAGTTAAACTTGCAGAACAATGCAGAACACCTGTTTGAACGCTTAATGGTAGAGTCCAAAGTGAGACAAAGAAAAATCTAACAGATAAAGCATCAATAATATAAACAAAAGCATTAGCAACACCAATGAATGCGTCCGGAAATGCATTTTCAGATGAACAGCACACAATCTTCTGCTCTTGCAGACAAAAAACTTATCAATGATATTGTAGAGACTAATACAGGCTATTAAGAAGTTATGATTCTTGGACATTGCACTTCCTTTCAATATTTTCATTCATTGTGCTAAATATCAAGTACATCATTCTGTTGCACAGGTTTTGAGCTCTGTTCCCTGCAAGCATAATTTCACATAAGGGAGATAATTCAAAAGGAGGCCAAGTAGAGTTAAGGTTAATTGACACTGTAATTCTTCTAAATATCTTCTATTACTTTAATATTAAGTAATAAAGTGTCAGCAGCTTTGGAATTATGTTTCAGAAAAGCATAATTTCATACAATAAAGGGAGATAATTAAAAAAACGGGATCAGCTATAGTTACGGTTCTTGGTCACTGCACTCCTTCTCAATGGTCTCAATTACTTTGTGAAATATCAACTCAATCCCTAGTATAATTCTTAAGTAATGCTCCGTACCTGTATATTACATAAAGGGAGATAATTTAAAAAATGAGATCAGCTATAGTTATTGTTCCTCTCGATGACATCTACCTATGTGTTAAGAATCAACTCTGTCCCTTACATACTTTTCGAGTTATGATCCGGACAAGCTTTTTTACATAAAGGGGGATAAATATGAAATCAGGGCAAGCTAGAGTTATGGTTCTTTGTAACTGCACACTTCCTCTCAATGTCCAAGTATAAACTCATTCTCTTCAATATTATGTTTCAAGTTTTGCTCCTAGCAAGAAGTTTCTAGATGGACAGACGGACGGACAAAAGCAGTCACTATATGCTTCCCACTTCAGGGAGCATAAAAATAGTACAAACGCTGTAAAAACTTAAAATCTATTTAATCAACAGTAACAATGACTTAAGAAAAGAATTACTGTAAACCATCTTGTTTTCGTAAGTAAATTATTTTTTCGCCAGTAGTTACACACTTTAGAATACACAGTAAGTTGTTCCTTCAATCAGAAATATAATGTGGCTGATTTTTACCATTTCATTCTGGCCTGTTACCACGTGTGTAGGGAGCCTAACACAGAATGACAAATAAAGCAAGCCAATATGACAAAGGACACAGGACATACTTGTCTATTGGAATTCCTGCTAAATTCAATAAATTTCAGCGTTGTATTGTCATCCTGGCACATATAAAAATGTCGTATTGGTGCTCTTGCTTAGTCATTATGGTGCCCCCTAAACATGCTAGAATGACAAACAAGTGCCTCAAACAACAACTAAGGTAATTGTACTGGAGGGGTGCTAAAACAACAACAATGAATTTGCCGAGACAGGTGAGAACTCTTTATTAGGCTTGCTAGGACCTCTGTCAAAACTACAAATATTTTTCGTATCAGTGCCCTTTATTTGTTGTTTCAGAACAAAATGGCAGAAATCAGCCACCATAGAAATAGGATTTTCACCTCTTGTTTCACTTTGTCTATATAAAAAAGCAAACCATAAAATGATGACATCTGCAAAATACAAATAATAACTGGCGCATTTAGTATTAGTTGCTATAAAGCAATTTCTGATAGTAAAAATTCATGCATTTTAGAAAGATACTAACACAAAGTATTAATGACACTAAAAAATGACAATTATCGTAAAAAAACGAAAATTATAATTTCATCTATCTAGCGACAGAATCTGCCACTTCGTAGCCCTTTTACAAATAAAGTTTCGAAAATTGTTCGCATTAAAATCTCATTATCTATAGATACACTGTTGTATTTTGTTGCAGCTTTTCACGCAAATATGCATCAGGATATTACCCAATAAAACAACAGAGAAGCTATACTTCACACGTCTAATGAGCCGAGAAACGAGAAAAAAGGCTTGGTAATAAAGTATGTATATATATTATATCATACTGAACAGGGGCGTAACAAGTCTGTGATTTCAAGGTGTTATATTGTGTTTTAGAGAAGAAATAAAATGAAACCTTTAAAGTGTGCAGTGGAACTACCTCACCTTTAGTCATCAAATGAATTGAGAGTAAAAGAAAGCAATTTACACCAGCCTTTTGTACATAAACTAGTTAAAATTGATGAGTAGCTGTAAGCTGGATAGGAGAGTCTGTGTACTTAATGGCCACAAATGTTTCTGTCTTTCCACCTGTGAAAACTTATGGTTACCTTGCAAATCATGTATTCTGATCATGATCTGCATTGTTCAGTTTTCGACTTAGATAATTTTCATTGACCATCCCTTTGAACAGTCTTTGTTCAATCCAAAGTGAACCTGACCTAGGCAAGTAACCTTTCAGGTACAGTAAACTCCTCCTTGGAGCCCTTATATCCAGAGTATGTTATATCCATACAGCATTTTGAAATTTTGTTCATTATATCATTAAATTTCACTATTTCCAGAATTGTTATACTTATACAATGAGCTGACAAAGGTCATTTGATGCCAGTTTCTCAGGTCGAACCTTGAGTCTGGGTGATTTTCTCCAACAATTGATTTTAATTACCTGAAAGTTCATGCTGTAGATGATTTGTTGCATGTAGCCATGTACAGATGATATAAAGTACTTTACCAAAGATTTTCATTCCTTTTCAGCTAAATGTGTGTTATGCAAAGCAATTTCAGCAATTACATTATGTGTCAATCTCTTACACTCTGAAAACAGTCTGGTTCCAGCATAACTACCCCAGAAGTTACAAACTTGTCACTCACTGCTAATCAGTCTGTAAACCATTCAAAAATAATTACCCAATGAAAATTCTTACTTGCTCATTCTGTAAAGTCAGGTAAATATGAGTATAAACCATAAATATTCTAAAAAATGTAGCCAAGTGATGATTGTAGGTCTACAGCCGCTGGGTTCCGAGACTGTTACTATATCAACCCTTGCCCTGCCAAGGTTCCGAGACTGTTACTATATCAACCCTTACCCTGCCAAAGTTCCGAGACTGTTACTATATCAACCCTTACCCTGCCAAAGTTCCGAGACTGTTACTATATCAACCCTTACCCTGCCAAAGTTCCGAGACTGTTACCATATCAACCCTTACCCTGCCAAAGTTCCGAGACTGTTTCTATATCAACCCTTACCCTGCCAAGGTTCCGAGACTGTTACTATATCAACCCTTACCCTGCCAAAGTTCCGAGACTGTTACTATATCAACCCTTACCCTGCCAAAGTTCCGAGACTGTTACTATATCAACCCTTACCCTGCCAAAGTTCCGAGACTGTTACCATATCAACCCTACCCTGCCAAAGTTCCGAGACTGTTTCTATATCAACCCTTACCCTGCCAAGGTTCCGAGACTGTTACTATATCAACCCTTACCCTGCCAAAGTTCCGAGACTGTTACTATATCAACCCTTACCCTGCCAAGGTTCCGAGACTGTTACTATATCAACCCTTACCCTGCCAAGGTTCTGAGAATGTTACTATATCAACCCTTACCCTGCCAAGGTTCCGAGAATGTTACTATATCCACCCTTACCCTGCCAAGGTTCTCTAATAGATTTGTCCATCTTTCAACCTTGACTGTACCGTTAACTGTTCAAACAGGCGTTTTACTGAAAACTTACACCTAAATAGTTAACAATGGAAATCATAAGCACCCACAAAATTGCATTTTTATAACAAATCAACAAACTTTTATGCCCTTGAAGTTAGATGCATTCACAGTCGGGGTTGTACCGATTGTACACCTTGAACGAGGTTGGTGGACCCAAAAAGCACAAAATTAATACAAACAAAAATGCATTCACATTAGGCAGCACACTTTTGTTCCAAATGCAGGAGAAACAAGCCACTGATGGAATCATGACCCTGTAAATCATTTTAACGTCTTACACTGGTATTCCACATAAGCATTTCAGCATGTCAAACGTTTGCACAGTTTACGTACTTATATTAAAGACAAATGGAAATCAATTAAATATAAGAATAATTAGAAGCTTTAAATTATGTTTGAGGGTTTACTCCTGCAGTAAACACAGCCTGCTAACAGTTATATTGTTTCTTGACAGGATAATGGGGGCATTAATTCTTATTATTTAGGCCCAGTATAATTTATGATAATTCTTAGACACAGTTTTAACATAACCTTAATGATTCATTCTTATTTGATATCAGCTACTGCATCTTTTACTTGCCTGCTACCTGTTGAAAGAATGCTGAGGGATGACTCAAGCATGACTGTGTCCTCTAAGGTAAACTAACAAAACTTTAAATACTGCACCTTCCTTTTTCACCACTACAACACCATCACATCAACAAGACATCTTACACCAACACTTCTTTTTACACCACTACAACTATAACATCAAAAGAACCCGTTCACATCAACAAGACAACTTACAACAACACCCATACACATTCACTTCAACAAGACATCAAACATCAACACTTTTTTATACATCAAAAGAACCCATTCACATCAACAAGACAACTCACAACAACACCCTTACACCTTCATATCAACAAGACATCTTACACTAACCCTTCCTTTTACACCAAAAGAACACCTTCACATCAACAAGAATTAACTTGCACTATTTCTATCTTGCACATCAACAGGACTATTTCGCATTAACAGGACAACTTTGACCAAAGATACAACCGTGCTCCATGTGAATATCCAAAATCTCCTACACAGGATTTCGACATTTCCAATTAAGCCTCTAAGTCTGGAGCCTGCTAAATTTGTAAAGTGGGCTTGTCCAACTTTAAATTTGGACAAAAGTGAGTTGTTCCAGGGAATGCCTACTGACTGAATAAACAACAGTGCAGATCATGATCAGACTGCAAAAATGTGTGCACTGATCATGATCTGCACTGGTAGATAATGCAATCTTTTACTATACACCAGGTAAAGGTTGACAAGAATTTAATATATACGCAAGACAAAGTAAAACTATGTCTTTTAATTTTGAAGTTCAAACTGGTAATTTTAATAATTTTTGTCTCTGAAATTTTGTAAATTTAAGAAATGTTTTTACAGCTACACATGACTGAACTCAATAAAAACAACAACAACAACATGTCCAAGGATGTAAGAAAATTACCTGTAAACATTTTAAGCTACATTTTAAGGGTTAACCACAAAGTTTCTGTCAGTCCTTCTTTATTTCATATCAGTTACTACAGTTTTGCAGTCAACCCTCGATTTGTATATTATCTCATGAGGCAAGTAGCAGAAGTATTTTGGGGTGGAACTAAAATGCAACTTAATGAAGACATTGGGACATAAATTATTATTGACAAGCTATGCCACAAACTCTACAAATTAAGTACCTTTATTATAATGCATTAACTACAAATCCAATTGATTTTCGCAATAAAAGAATAAATAAAGCATGTTTAATGAGCTTATAAGCATGGATACTTATTTTGCTCTAAGTATAATGTAGAAATTATGAGCATGGCACTAAGTAATTAGCATCAGCACTTAAAAACAATTCATTACAACATTACTCCAACGCTCCAGTCTGACTAACGTCTCTTCATTTTCCACTCAGCAACTTTAAGACGCATTGTTCAACAAAATGATTTCTATAATAGCAAATCTTGTCATAAATGCCAGATGCAGATATGTGAAATATATTTCAGAACTGAAATAACAAATTGTGCAACCTAGAATTGCCGCCACTAGCATTTTATGAGAGATGTTCGGCTAATTTCTTGTGCTTTTGTCTTTGGATCTTTTTTAACTACATGCCGACTCACAGCCGCTGCCTTAGTTCGTTGTTCATAAATAAACATTTACGTAGTACTACGGCAGGTCCAAACATAAATAAGTACAAGATCTGTCTTTCGCTATAATTTAAAATATTGTTTGTAGACTAAGAATGGTAATTTGTAATCATAAAGTTAGTACTTTTTGTAGTTTTGTAAATCAACATGCTTGCTGAAGATTTACCATGTTCCCAACTTTGTGATTGTGTTTTTGTGTCACTTACTGCATTATTTACCAGCCTCTAGATGCCCTTTGCTTTGTTTCATGCAAAAATGACAATGTGTTACAAACATATGGAAGACTTTCAAGTGACGTATAAAAGTTCTTCAACACATTATCACAATACCGACCAAGCTCCGGACACAACATGGATATTGAAGGTAAAATGCAACACTGACATAACTTATACCTATTTATTACCTAAACCTTGGAATGAAAGTAGATAAATATGTCAAAGATACAACTAAAATGGATATTGATGCATAAGACACAAGAGGGCCATGATGGCCCTATATCGCTCACCTGACTACCATTTGCTATAATAAAAATGGTCATGATTCTAACGTAATTCGTAGAGGTCCACTACACAATGCTAAGTAACATTTCAAATATCTATTATCTGCCTGTCGGCCTTGTGTTTTCCCTATATAAGCCTATGTGAAATCAAGTGCTTTCCCCCCTCCCGGGAAGAGTTTATTTTGACCAGGGGGTCATGATTTGACACTTCTTTTAAATATACTGTATCCTGCTAGCTAAAATGGACCTGCATCTCTATGAATCTGGATAGAACCTTATAAATTGTTCTGATAGATGCTCACTTTACAGACTAATTAACAAACTGCAGATCATGATCAGACTGTAAACATGTGCATGTGGATCACGATCTACACTAGTTGCCAAGTCAGAATCACCTGCCACCAGCCCTGCAACAACCTACATAATATTCAGTACACCTAGATCAAAACTACGTAGAAAACTAGAGGGTTGTTTTTTTACACAAAAACATATATCCCCCCCACCCCCACATGCACATTACTACTCTCTGTTGTGGGGACCAAGGTCAGAACTGAACTGGTCTGGAAAGATTTTTAAGATTAAGATCATATATTTCACGTGTTTAAGTTTGTGCACAAACTGAAACTGGTTATTGTGTGAAAAATTAGAACATAATTATATTACATCTAAGGAATTTTACCTTGACCTTGATCCCCAATCAATGCAACCTACACACCAAGTTTCATTGCAATTGGTCACTCCTAACTCCAGTTTTTGAGCAGAAACCATTTTTCCATTTTTAGTAACAGTGACCTTGAACCAAGGTGGTTGTAACATGTGCTCTGCACATCGTGTCAATATGGTGAACATTTGTGGTAAGTTATTCTAAAATCCTTCAAGGGGTTCAAGAGATACGGAGCGGACACGAAATATAGTCATATGACTTTTGGTCTCTAATTGCGACCTTGACCTTGAGCCGGCGAGGTAAGTTCAGGGGTTCTGCACATTGTGTAGTTGAATGAGGTAAACATCTGACTCAAGTTTCATGAAATCCTTCCAGGGGTTTAGGAGATACGGTGCGGACACAAAATGCAAGGCTCTAACCTTTGACCTTGACCTTGAGTGGGCCTGGTTGGTACACAGGTTCTGCGCATCTGCGTAGTTGAGGTGAACATTTGACCCAAGTTTCATGAAAATCTCTCAAGGGGTTTATGAGATATGGAGCACACACGATTTTGTTAGACAGACTGAAGGGTGGATGGACGTTCTAACATACAGATACTTATGTGGCTAATCTATTGTTCTCTCCATTGTTATTTTAACCATGTAAGAGAAACATAGCCACCTAAGAGCTTATGGAATGAATGACATCAAAGAGTTTTTACTGTTACCTATTGTTCCTATAGCCACCCAAGTATCCAAATGTAAGCATGAACAGACAGATAGACAGACAGACATCCATGGCAAAAACAATATATCTCCCCCATATTCTATTACATACAAAACTAATAACATGAAGATCAACACATAGAGCCTATCATGCCACTCAGATTTTTGTCACCTTATTTCAATAAACATTAATTAATGAGATTTCAATTAACCGCTTATTCAAGGTTTCATTTACCAAATCAAAACTGAATATGAATTTTATCTTTTTTTGTAAAATTTAAAAGTGAAATTGCAGTCGCGCTAATTTTATGACAAATTTTATGTTAAAATGATATATTACTAGCACAAACTTTAATGTGCATTGCAATTCAATGATAATTCTTTATCGCACCAAAGATCCATTTAAAATAAGGCATAAATGGTATAAAAATTTGTTTCTGCATCAATGAGAACTGACATAAAACTAGACAATAGTATTCTGCCAATGTTGTTGTTTTTTTTTGACTAAAAGTTACTTATATTTTGTGTACACACGTATAAAATGTTGCTGTCTTCGAAGTAAAATTTACATGACAAGAGGTTTTAAGAGGACGTAAAACAAAGCATATCATTTAAGTCGCTAATCACCGCATACTTTATCGCGTGAATTACTCTTGCATTTATTCATTACAATTTAAAACAAAATTATTACCTGCAAAATGCTGACTGAAAATAGCAATTATTTATCTTAGGATAAAATCTTATGTAAAACGAATAAAATTTATAACTAAAGTTAGTTATACAGATTCAGTCTCTGATAGTCCTGGGGAAGCATTAGGGACCCCTATTTATGGGCCCAAAAATAGACTTTAGCAGAGATAACCAGATTGCTATCTTGCCAATCTGTTACAGCTTAAGTTATGACTTTGAGTTGCATAAATATCAATTTGAACATTAACCCTTACCCCACCTCCCCTTACATTTCTTAAATGGACTCCTCCGTCTTTCATCTTGGACTGTACCATTAATTGTTTAAAGGGGTACTCTGTGAAATAGTGCAGACTATGATCAGAATTTACGTAAGGTCGAGTCTAACTATGACCAAACTTTTATGCAGTTTTAGCTTTATTGTTGTAATCAACTGTTTTCAGCACAATTCTGAACTAATATTTCTTTTCATTTCATGTGTGAGTGGCATTACAATGATAGATATTACTTCATTACATATTTCTTGCATTTAATATTAAAAACAGGAATATTTTCTCACTTAAAGTGATATTACCGTTTAAAGTGACCATCACAATTTGAAATAAAACATTAATCAGTGGTTTATACTCCTAGAATAATAAACATTGCCATAGTTATAACCCAAAAACTAACGATCTGTATAACAGTTTCATTCACATTGAATATAGAGGAAATCTGTAAAAAAATCTTTTTTGACTATCCTAGTCAAAAATAAAAAAATCCACCATTTCAGTTATGTATAACTTAATTTGTATTTGTTGATGACAGAAATAACATGGCAAAACTTATTTCTTACATGTTTTTAAACCATGCACTGTGTTTTGAGCATCATTCTTGACTATAAACTAATGTGACCATTTTGAAGGGTAATATAACTGATCTCGCTTGATCAATCTTTAATTTGAACATATTTCTTAATTTGTACATATTTCTTATATTGTTGGTTAAAATAGTTTTACCAATGGTAACAGTGCAAGAAAAAATACTTTCTGGCCTTTATAGTTATAATACATTTAAGCTGATACTTGTAATAAATTCATCATAATAGTAAGCAGCATCATCACTAACAACATCATCATCAGCAGCAGCAGCAGCAGCAGCATTACACTTTTAGTATTTATTATTTTTTCCTTAACATTAGCAATACATTATATTTTTTGCAACTTCTATCAATATTATTGAATACTACTACTATTAAAACTATTATTATTATTACTAATTTAGTATTTATTATTATTATAATTCATATTATCATTATTATCAGTTTTGTGTAAAAAATTCTATTCTAATACAAGTGACTGTGTTTCTTATATAAACATATAAGGATAAGGCTTTTTTTTTTCACCTTAAAATACCGCAAGTTTATCCAAGACAATGTGTGCGGTAAATGACGTAAAGAAGTGAAGTATATAAACAGGCACATCCAATCGCATTTCAGGGTTTAAAAGTTACAGTGATGAATAATGTTTGGGCTGTTTTTTAAAAAAATGTTGCGTTAGAATCGAAATAGTAATTTGTATGTGTACCAATATTTTATCACTGATTAAATTACAGTCAGTCGCTCCGTTGCCAAAGATTAAATCACTCGTGCTATGCACTCTCAATTTAATACCTACGCATCCTTACTCCTGACTGTATTTTATTCTACAATAAACTACAGGGATGTATCTTATTCTACAATAAAATAATGGGACACATTTATTATTTCTTAATTAATACTGTTATTATTATTATTATCAGTATCATCAAAATCATTATTACTTTATATCTAATATACATGTATAATTATGACATTTATCATAATCAAGAAGAATTGATTTCAACATCATATAGTTCGAAACATTGTGGGTTTCTCACTTTTGAAAACATCATTTCTTTAACGCAGTTCTTTCGTCTCCATTGACTGACAAAAATATATCACTAAAATATCAGTAAACAATTTCGAAAAAAAAATGCGTTGTCGAAACTGATTCTGGTTTTGAAAATGCGTGAGCTTCATATCATTAAAAACCAACCAATTTAGTGGTTCGAGGCCTTTTGGTCTTTCTGATTGGTTTAATTAACAAACACATTCACCGAGAATCCCCCATGATTCATCCAAATTGCAGTACTGTAATTTTCAGTTTACAATTTTTCACGAAAAATCTCTATCATCATTTTTCCATTAAAATATGATATTTATTTTCTATATTTCATATTTAGTGAATCGCTTTGATGTCTATAACTCTTACATAACTCTTTCTGCACCGCAGCATCTGCTCAAGCCGTTAACGTAATTATCGTAATAATGATTAGCGCAATCCTAGGAAAACCCATCAGCATGTAGAGTTATACGTGTCTCAAGATATAAGTGTGGGTAAACTCTAGCATAAATGAACAGTATAATATTAAAACCAGTCCGTTCTAATCAGGTTCGGCAGATAAATAAAGATACTGATAGGCAAGAGCTTGTGATGCTGAAGCATATAGCATCAAAATTTAGCAAATACATCACACACAGGTTTGAGCAGAGATATTTCAAATTTTTACGAGTTGATAAATTATCATTAACGTCTTTTTTGGATTTTTTTTTTTACGATGATTTTCAAAACTGTAAAATACAGATAAGATCAATTGGGTTGCAAATTATGCACATTCGGTGAACTCAAAAATGGAGGTTTAATAAATTTTGTGCAGGTGTGTAGCCAGGTGTAAGTCTACATTAGAGACTGTCATTCACCCTACGACTTCATTTGATGTACAAGAGATAGCTATACAGTACAGTTAGGGTAATTGTGACATAACCCATGTATGTATACACAAAAGTTCATATTGCATAAAAAGGTAGATCATAATTATGTAAAAGAATCATGCCCAAAAACCCCTAACATATCTACATAATAAAGCTGGTTTCTTCAAATGTGTCACTTTACAACTATCCTATACTAACTGTAAAAAGGTAGTGATCATTTATTTAAGTGACACCCCTATTAAATGGCCTGCTATTTCTGACTTATGAGACACCAGTCCTGTTCTGAGCACATTTACTCCCAAATTCCTGTTTTACAAGGTACTGTTGTAACAACCTGTATAAACAAACTGTATAATTTCAATGTTAAATTAGTCTTTTACTGTCTATTTGTGTTATGTCTATTAGTCTGCCACAAGTCTATTAGTCTGAATTATGTCTATAAGTCTGCCCTATGTCTATAAGTCTTTGGTATGTCTATAAGTCTGCCCTATGTCTATTAGTCTGTGTTATGTCTATTAGTCTGCCCTATGTCTATTAGTCTGTGTTATGTCATTTAGTCTGCCCTATGTCTATCTGTCTGTGTTATGTCTATAAGTCGCCACAGTCATACCGGCAGTCATAAGCGCCCTATGTCTATTATTCATGTTATGTCTATTAGTCTGCCACATGTCTATTAGTCTGTGTTTTGTCTATAAGTCGGCCCTATGTCTATTAGTCTGTGTTATGTCTATTAGTCAGCCACATGTCTATTAGTCTGCCACATGTCTTTTAGTCTTAGCATTAATGGTTATAGGTTTGAAAACCCTGATGACATCACAGTTATGATGTAAAGAAATGATGTTGTTCCACGCATTTGAAAGCGTTATAGTATCTTAAAATCTTCAATTTTAATTTTACAACAAGGCAAGAATCCAATTGCAATTTTGTGTTTGACCATATTTTCTTAATGCAACAAGCTAGTTTCATTTCAGCAACTTTTCAATATTGCAACAAGCTCGATATTGCATAAGGTCAGGTTCTTTACAAATGTACCTAGCTAGTTTCACCTATTTCAATATTGCAACAAGCTCGATATTGCATTAGGTCAGTTTTTTTATTAATGCACTTATAGCTAGTTGCAACAAGCTACTTTTATTATTTCATAATTTATTGCAACAAAGTTTAGTTTTTATTTCTTCATGCAACAAGTCAATTGTATTATTTTATGATGAAAACTTCAGTATACTGAACGTTCTGTTGTCACACCCTGGCCACTGTGAATATTTCACTGTGATGTAAATGCAAAATTATACCTTATTCAATTACATGAAAACTTGAAATAAGTCTTACCTGAACCAACGATGTGGCGGCTGGTTTCCTGGCCAAGGTGATCCATAAGTATCATTATACATGGTCATACTGGAACCAGAAACTGTTGTCAACTCTTCTTTTAGGGGAAAGCTTTTTGTGTTGTTTAAACTAAATGCCTTACAAGTTATATATATCTAAATGTCTAGATTGTCACAGTAAAGTACCTAGAATGACGTACATTGGAACATGTACGTATATCAAACATCTGTAACATTTCCAGAAATGGCCAAACGTAATTAGCAATACACAACTGCGTCAGAAACATTTTAGCATCTTGGTAAATGGAATATTCTCAACAGTCATTTAAAGTTCTGAACAATTATCACAAAACAGATTTGAACTACTTCACCAAATGTGCATATTTAATTCCAAATCTAGGATTCTGTCGAAGCCTGGAACACCATACAGTTTCTTGACTGAGGCAGGTCACACTACAAAACCAGCAGTCTCCGAATAAAAGTCAAACCGACGATGCCTTAAGTTTTGTCAAAGTACAAAATGTATGTGTGAAGGTTCCAGATAGTTTCATATATCACTCTCAATAGGTCTGTAGACATGTGGTTCCAGAAACATGATCCAACCTGCAATCAAGACATAGAAAAGTTATTGAGCTTTAATCTCATATACGGTAAATTTGTGTGTATAGAACGCATGGGAGTATAGCACGAACCCCCGATCTGGCATGAAAATCTTGGGAAAAACACTTAAAACGATGTATAATACGCATAGCAATTATCCTAAAATTATTTTATCATTTTTCGGGGAAAAATGGTCCACATAGCAGTAATTCTGCGCGAAAACTGCAAACGCCAGATCGTATTGAGGTCAGCCCGGTTAGTGTTGTTAACAGGTATTTCAAATTAAGTGTTCTGGAGTGATAACACCTTTCTGACATAACAACAAATATCTCATAATTATGGATACATCAAAGAAAAAGATTATTGCAAGAACAATATGTGTGTTTGTTTAACAATATTGATGGGTAATTAAAGAGACAACAAAAAGTTACAAACTTCACGTCGACAGCAATTTAATTTTAGCATATGATTTTAATACATGTACATCTATAGATCTAGTCCAAAATAATTTTAAAATATTGAATAGTGAGTTTATTGAAAAAAAAAAAATATCATTAGTTTAAAATTCTCATTCCCTGACTTTATGAATCGCTGTATAATGCAGAAATATATGACAGGTAACTGGTTCTGGTAATCGGCTTTTAACGCCACACTATAAAAACTCTTAAAAAAGAAGGTGGTCAGAAAATGTAAACATGCGTGAAAACGTAAATATTTCGCCCGTTTTAAGGCATTTTAAAGCTGTGAAAAATTGCCTGAAGTACTGTCTTGGTGTAAAGAAGGCACCCCTTCATGGAAATTCAAAAATGGGTTAAAAAACTGCGGGTTATACACACACAATTACGTTAACATGGAAATAGAATTCTAACACAAGTGGCTGCGTTCCCTATATAAACACAACGTGTATTTACACAGCAGCACAGCATTTGAAAAATACATAACAATGTGACGTATATGAACTTGCATGTCCAAACATATTTTATGTTTTAAAGTTATAATAACGTACAGCTATGAATTCAATAAAGTTTGGGGTATAGTCCGATTTCAGGCACTCAGCCGTCAGTGTACTTTTAACTTACTGTAAAACAATGGTAAAAAATGAGGAAAACATAAAAGTCGTAGCTGAAGGGTCATATTCAGGCTATAGTTTTTAAAGAAAATGACAAATTCAATCACATGTGCTACACTTTTGTGATTTATTAATTAAAATGCATACAAACTCTTGACAGTATTGTATTCAACAATAAAAAACAAGGACACATTTATTACCAAAATAACACACCATGAAACAGACGATTTGGACCTGAAATATTTTGCCATGAAACTGACCATTTTGATCCGAAATATTTTGCCATATAACTGACCATTTTGATCCGAAATATTTCGCCATATAACTGACCATTAATTTGAATTTGAAATATTATATAAAGAAACTGACCATTTGGATCCGAAATATTTGATGTTCATACGGAAGGACTGCGAGTCATATTACCAGGTGGTCTTAATAGTAGATACTGTATTACCAAAATGCTAAATGAGAGTTACTAAACATTGCTTTGATTGGCAATAAAAGCATCGCAACCTTCTTAAGAGTTATTGGATCATTCCTCCAGGTGAAAACCAGCATTTGTGCAGAGACTGAAGTTTGCTTAGACAACAAAACCTGAAATTCAGAAGTTTCATTTGTTTGTCATCTGCTAACATTAAACTACAAAAGACATCAATCTGTAAATTCACTCCCTTATTTGACTATTCAGTTATTCTAAATGCAAACATATTTCTGATTTCGCAATATGGGAATACTGAAATAAATAAATTGACACACATCTAACATAATAAATAATTATATATATATATAGAACTACGCATTAAAATATCAAATTTTGCTGCTTTATAATATATAATTATCAGCACGGATAATAAAAAGAAACATTGGATTATTGTTTTTAAATTTCAAGCTAAGACCCAGACAATGTTGATATTTATGTACAAAGTTTTAATAATTTTTTCGCATTTGATAGAATGTTTTTATCATCTATTATAAGCAATTATAATTGTTCTAGAATTGTTGCTAACTGCAATCAAAATTACTCTTTTTGTAACAGATAGGTGAATGTATGTACAAGACATTGAATTTTTAGTTTGAGTGAATTTTACTGGCCCCAAAATATTAATTTTTTTCAGACATGTGACTCGGGAGAGAAACAGACGATTTTTCTCATGGGGGCCACTACATGTCTTTAATTGCAAGCAAATCTTTTATGAACAAAGAATTTGAGTTATCATGTTACTTGTACGTGCGTAAAGACATGATTGTGTAAATCTATTTTAGGTCATTTTCATCCTCAAAAATGCTTTTGTTAAAGAATAGAATGAAGCACTGCCCATTTGACTTCTTTATTTACCCAGCCTTCTGCAATTACATTGTTGGGAAAACATCGTTTCTTACAATAATGAGAAAATCACATCAAAATAGGGAAAAAATGGGTCAGTTTTCAGTCTTAAGTTTGGTAATATTTCATGTGTAAAAGTGGCATTGAGGGGTCTGTACCGAGACTTCTTGAAAATGAGCTTCAGGAAACAAAATTAATATGGATATTTACTGAATGATATAGATTTGTATGTGATTCTAAATAAAACTAATTTCCCTTGCCTGGGTACCATTGGCCATCACACAAGGTCAACAACACGGTGGAAAACAAAGTGGAAGTACAAGATATTTTAAGTATTTCCTTTATAAAACAGGTGAAACCTTGGGCAGAGCCACTTTTGACCACCAGGGCACACTTTGAACATGCTTGATAAAGGACCACAATACAATGCTACACACCAGGAACATACTTTGAAGAATCTCGATTCACTACATGCCACACTAAAAAGTCTAAGCTTTGGTTGGGCCTTGTGGCTTTGGAGAAGAAAATAAGTTTTTCTTATAGCTACAATACAACCAGAGTTCTTCATGAAATGAAATTCTTTGAACATCTTCATGCAAGGAACATCCCTGTACAGTTTCATAAATATTGGCTTAGTGGTTTCAGAAGAGATGTTGTTCAGAGGAAAATGGTGTACGGATAGATAAGACGGTCAGATGGACAGACATACAACAGAATGATGATGAGTGATCCTATTGAAGTCTTTTTTCCCAAGAAATTTCCTAGAGCAAAATTGGAAGAAATGCACAGGTAACCTTTAGCAAATACTAAAATTAACCCAATTTTGAGAAATCTTTTCTATCTATCTTTTTTTATTATCAATGTATAAGTATACTCATGTTTACAATGATGAAGAGCCATACATTTTTCCCCTGTATTATCTGTTTTGTGGACAGTACCTGACCAAACTTTAAACACGACTGACGCGGTCCTGAAAGAACATGCTTCAGTCAAAATGTCATCAATGTTAGTCAACACGCCTTCAGAGTTTACTTTCTGAGATGTGGTTATTATAACCTTGTCCTTATTTGAGATAAATATATCACTAAGCCTTCATCCAAACGTCTCATTTCTTAGTACGCTAGACAGGTCTGAAAATGATATGTCGGCTATTGATTACTATTTACAATTGTACTTTTTGCTTCTATGAATATATTAACTAAACTCAACAGCAAAATCTGTTACTGAAAAAGTCAAAGTGATTTATTTCGGTCAGTTTATTATAATATATCTGATACAGAAATGGAATACAAGAGGGTCTTACTTGTCAAGATCTGTTCACCTGTGTGTTTTTAAAGTTGAGTCGGACTTCATCTCAAATAGTACAAAATTATAGCCTTTATCAACGTTTGTTCCAAGTGTGCCCCTATGGTCATAAATGGCCCTGCCTACAGATTCACTTGTCTTATATAGACTTATATAAGGAAATTCCTTAAAAATATTCTTGTTCTAAATAAATTACATTTATAAGTGACTGTCAGCAGCAGGGCTCAAACCCATGACCCTCAATCTATGACAGGTTACAGTGGCTTCAAGTCAGTGACTCTAACCAGCCGATCATTGAGGCCAACATGGGTTTATGGTAGCAAACTTTGTCAAGACAGGCTCTTACATAGGTACGCAATTAACATGGGGGAAAGTCGTACCAAGAGCACAAAAAAACATAGGGTGCCAACAAAAGACTACTTCTCTGAGAGCAGTCTAATATCTCTGATGCAGTTCTATCGAGAAGGGAACAATAGAACTTTTTTTGTATAGTGGGTAGTTACACCATTTGTACTATTCTATGTGCTATTTAACTAGAGATTGAAAAGATTTTTCCAAAAATTTTGACGTTTACATGCTTTGAAGTGAACTTTATGTTATACAATATGATATATTTTCATTTTTTCTGTCGATAACTGTGAAAGAATCTACCCATGCCACAAAAAATGTTGCACCCCAAACATAAAGAAGGGTGTAAAATGACATTTGATAGATACAGATTGAAAAATATTTACCTATTAAAACCTAAGATTGTATAAAATTCAACATACAGTTCCAAAGACAATAATCCTCTACACAGAGACCAGTGTAAGATATCTGACTTTTGTATTGTCATTTTCGACTTCAATAATAATCAGATTAATGCTGTAATAAATGTTGGTGATGACGTATGTAAAGATGGCAAACTGAAAACTTACGTAATCTGTAAGTATAAAACACAAATGCTTGGCACATTTAAAAATGTGCTAAAAACTATCACATGATGTAAGGAGCATGAAGTTTCATGTGCAGACATTTTAATTATATACAGATGCTTTCATCTTCTAGAATGATCCTCACACAAACAAAACGTGTCATTATTTACATATGGCTCAAAATCCTACTGAAAATTCTTTGAAGCTGTGTAATTTGTTTCTTTAATTCTTCAAAATTCTTCTATTTTTCTGTTTTGACTGGAGACGTTTTGAAGTACATGAACATGTTATAAATATAGCATAGACTTTTTCCTATGATATATCAAATAATAAGAAATGCTTTCTAAGCCACTCCAGCCACAACATGCAAAATTAAATATAAGACCGGTCTTAATTCTTAATCCAATTAAAAAATGGAAAGTGATCATGTGGCTTTAAGCTTGTTGTTGTTGTTGTTATAGAGTATAACGCCCATTTCAACCATATTTCTGTCATTTTAAACAGGCTGGCAGTAAACCAAACCATATTTCCAGAGATGAACTAGTACTAGACTTCTATCCTCCGTAAGAGACTGCCAACTTTCTCACATAAACAGACATGCATAGTCAGAAGCAGGGCTCGAACCCAAGACCGTCAATCTATGAGCGATTAGTGGTTTCAAGTAAGTTACTCTAGCCACTTGATCACGGACACGCATGTGGTTTAAGGTATCAAAATTAGTCAAGACAGAAAGACTATCAGCAATCAGCATACACTGTCACAGCTGATGTATTTACACGATTGTACACTGTTACCTGTCATAAGCGGCCAGTCAAGGGATATGGCCAAACATTGGGTATCCAGTAAAAATAAAAGGACATCATGACACTTACAGGAATAATCTCACTAGTAAGATTTTCTTGTTCTAAGAATAAATAACACAGTAAAAATATATATTCTGAGATCTGCAACTGCAGATTACAAAATAAAAAATCGGTGTGTGCGCACGTCAGCATTTTTCTGTCACAGTTTCTACATATTGTTATCGCCTTATCCTGGTAGTTTTAGTTTTGTGAACAATACATTTTGGCCAATCAAATATGGTGACCTCCGGTCATGTTACTATGATAGTTTCATAGCAATTACAATGGTAACAGTCGGATAAGCCAACATGTTCGTTCTGTCATTCTAAGGTGCAGAAATAACAATGCAATTTAAAATCCTGTCAGTTCATATTGATTCATAATTTCAAAATAAATTTGTACTGCTAATTAACGATGATTTTTAGCAGATATCAACAAACTTCTGAACACCTTGATTTACACGGTGTTGACAAACAATTTTGATGAAAATTACGTTATTTAAAATTACACAGACAACTGTTACAGTGACCTTTTTAATTAAAGTGCAACATAGAGGGATTTTCATTGGGGCATCTTAAAGTGGCCACTTACTCCCAAGTGACCACCAAAAAAAGGTGACCGTTAAGGCAGGTTAAACTATACAAGAAGCTAAAACAGGATATTACTAAGTATGCAAAAAACATCAGGGAATAGTCGTACCAAAGCGCAAAAGCATAGTATGCCCTACAAAAGACTGAACTTGCGACTAACAGACTGGAATTCAGACCCTTAAGCTAGCTTTATAGACATTCCAGTTGAAAGATATGACTAAAATGCATGTTACTTCTTCATACTTTATGCTGCTGTAGACAGTTTTGTTACTTTGCAGTGTTTCTTATGCGTTAAGTTAACCCAAGATGTTGACAGGTAATTTACAGACAGCTGTGCTTTTTGTACATGTTTCAATTTTTCTTCCTTGTTACAAATGTAGGAATATATTTTTTTCATTGTTCTAATTTTAATACATGTTTAACATGTCAACCAAGTAAAAATAAATACTATATTCTGTTTTCGAGCACTGAGCTGTAAATGTACTTTTAGCTTATTGTAAAACAAAAGTAAAAACTGAGGTCGAAGCTCAAGGGTTCAATTCAGACTATACCAGAAAATCTTGTAATGTAACAATGTCATACAGACATATTCTTCAAAATTTACACAGAGAGTAATAACTCCAACATAACTTGACTTTTTCAACTTCAGTTTTGACAAGTTTGTGATTTCATTTTCTTCTACTGCCTTTCAACATTCACATTTTACATGCTAAATGTTACTTATTAAATGATCAAATTCTATTTCATTAGCAGATTACTGTTTTGACAGATATTTTCCTGACTTTACTTGCCTTGAACAATTTTTAATTACTTCTCTGTTCTTGAAAAATAATGTTGTGCTGAATTGACTCTTCTTGAAACAATCCTTTATATGATTTTTATGCTTTGAAACACTTTGTTTTACTGACTGTACTTAAAAAACACAACTTTTTCTGGTACTGTTGATGCCTGTGATAAAAATGTGCTGCAGATAAATTAGATATTTAAAATAAGTTATGAGAATACATGCAGTAAAAGGTAACAGTTTGCCAACAATTTACAATCAAAACAACACAACTACATAAGGTAACAGTCTGTACCTCAAGTTCACATTGGTATCAGACTTTGAACATTGAAGCGTAACAATCATGTTTGAAACTTATAGGAGATTCTAAAGTTTAAAAATGTCAACAGTACATGCATGCCACAAAGGGTTTAATTAATGCTGGGAGATTTTTGCAAAATTTGCCGGGTTTTAGGACGCGATACCGGGAGAAAACTAATGAAGGAAAATCATACATTTCTAAGGAGGAATTTGCATGCGTCACATTGCACACTCGTAAAGTACATTTCTGGATTTTGATGGAGGAAAATCATAGCATTCACAATCATTGTGTACCTGCGCGCCAAAGTGTAAATGTTAACACCTCACAGTGGTCATCTCCCTTAATTTTACTAGAGATCACAATCAGTCTTAAATTATTTTTTTTTTCAAAAATCACAAAAAATGTGGACTTGGCTCATAATTTTTTTTATAGTTTATAAAAATGAACTGTACAGGTAGTCACAAAAGGTATGATTTTATTGTGTCAAGTCTGTTTGAACAGAAATTATGTTGATTAGTACTACCAATCCTACAAGGAAAACATTTTGTTAATATTTCAGTAGTTTCAAAGGAGGATGTTGTAATGTGTATGCTTTACCAAAACATGCAGGATTCTATTACACAAACTCTGCACATGTGTATAACATTAAATATTATCTAGTTACATCTTATATAACACTTAGAATCTCTGTATTTGAATTACTTTTATATAATCTTCTAGTCAAATAAATCTTTACCTGATTTATGTACATTAATCAACAAGAGCAGTTACTCCACGACTCCATTTTCAGAATGTAACAACAACAACAACAGAACAATGATACATTCAGTGACATCTCACCTTACTAAGTACATTATTATGTTATACCTGGAAAAGAAGTACTTTCTAGACAACAGATGTTTTTCAACTTGTGTTACAATATGAAATGAATTTAAATTATAATTGAACTGCTATCCAGCTATACTAATACAGTATGGTGCTTGGTTTGTGTGCATCCTGTCCATGAATAAATACGATAAATACTGAAATGATGTTTCTTCTCAAAACAGCTTCAACCCGTGGACAGTTGACATCTTTTTGGTTAAAACTGTATACAGGGGTGTCAGTAAGACCTGGTACTGAGACAGTAAAATCACCCTTCTACTTGTGCTTTGACCACCAGCTACTTTTGTTCAATTCACATTGCCTGTCACAAAAAAAAAATTACCCTGGCTACTTGATAAGTTTACCACCAACCAGAAAAGATGACCCTACTGGAACTATAAACATTCAGTTCCATCAAGATCAACCCCTTGAAATGAGGGGAAATTATAACATTGTATAACATTATGTCAAAAAGGGGCAGTTACTCAAAATTAAAAGCCTACCATTAACCTTTGCCCTGTTGTCAGCAAGCATTTCTGCCCTAGCAACCAGTGTAGATCATGATCAGCCTGCACATCCAGGTAGTATGATTATGATCTCCAGTTTTCTTTTTCAATCAGTAAATTTTCAGTCAGAACCCTTGTGAACACTAAATGGTACTGTAAAACTTGCAGGATGGACAAGTAAAATTTTAGAAATCTAGCAGGGGTAAAGATTAAAACACAAAGATTTTATAATAACAGTTCACATACATTTCTAGTATACCATATTGTTACAGCTGATGCATTTAGCGAACCTGACAGTCATGGCAGCACCTGACTCAAGCAACAAACTTTCTAAAATGTCTACATATATGTTTTTTTCAAGTTTGATTTTACCTTTTGTATGGTATTTACTTTTTAGCAACATTAGAATAGGCAGCTATACTGAAATATAATTTCATGCAAAAATCGTTCAGAAAACCCATTGGTTCTTTTATATACTTCTGGCTTTAATGTGTACTTCTGACCATTATTTTTTTAATATTATACTTCCGACTTGAATATTATACTTGTGGCTTGAATATATACTTCTGACCTTTAATCTGTTGTACTTGTGGCTTGAATATATTCTTGTGCTTGAATATATACTTCTGACCTTTAATCTTTCAATTTATACTTGTGGCTTGAATATTATACCTGTGGCTTGAATATATACTTCTGACCTTTAATCTGTTGTACTTATGGCTTGAATATATACTTCTGACCTTTAATTTCTACTTCTGGCTTGAATATATACTTTGTGCTTGAATACATTCGTCAAATCTTTCATGTTTTAATATATACTTCTGGCTTGAATATATATTTCTGGTTTTAACATATTGTACTGAGATTGAACATGGTAGTACTACTAGAGACCAAATACTGCAATGAAACTGAGCCCCTTGAATCCTTTATTCAAGATGTAAATAAAGTATCCATGACAACAGTTCAACAATTTATAGTGTTTTGTTTTGTAAATCGGGAATCGTGTTGTTTTTGACCGCTCACCATTCATTCATCAGTCATTGTGCATGTATTGTGCAGTCTATCTGTGTGTATCATTGCTGATTCATTCTTTCTGTGTGCAAGGTCATTTGTACACTTCTACACCTATCTAATCCTGCTCCTCATCATAAAACTAACCCCTCTTATAGGAATGGAATAATTCTTATAAAAAGTTAAAATATAACCCATAAAGCATCACAGTAACAGACCTATTTATAACACAGTTTTCTTAAAACGAAAAACAATGACATTCTTATAATTTCTGATGGTTTGTTGATCTTTTTTTAGAGTGCAATATATACATACATTTTGAGAAATTAGTACATTTTACAGTCAAAATTTGTAACATGACTGCTTGTAATACTTTGGCATACACCACATTTTAGTGTAAATAAATTTTGTATATTTTTTCTGTGTAATACAATAAACATGCTAGAAAATGCTTAGGAAACATTTTAACCTTTACCCTTTTCCTGTCTGATCATGATCTGCACTGTTTGCTATTCAATCAGTTAACTTATTAGAGTATTAAACAGAAAACTTTTTTTATTCTTTTTATTTAACCCTAACACAACTATGTTTCTAAAATGGACTTGTCCATCTTTTAATTTGGACAAAGCCATTAAGCTTTCAAAGGGGTGCTATATGAAAATTTACTGAATGAATAGCAAACAGTGCATATTGTGATCAAGCTACATGAATAAGAACAGTGATCATGATCTATACTTGTCGCGAAGGCAGAATTACTTGCTGCAAACAGAGTATGAGTTTATACACTTGCTGTTATATGTAAAACCAATCAAAATCTCCCTGAATGATTTTGACAGCAGTTACAAAACCTTTTATCAAATTGGTGTGTGAAGATAAGTATGTTAACAGTATAATGTATTTAAAATATTTCTTAAACCTTACCCGCACTAGATTTCTACAATAGACTTGTCTATATTGTAGTTCGGGCAGTACCATTTAATGTTTCAAGGGGTGCTTACTTGGGTATTTTTCTATGAAAAACAGTAGCTGCTTCTACTATGTCTTTTATTGCGCTTCCACACTTTGGTACATGGGGAATGTTACATAATAACTGCATTTTTAACCATGTTTTAATCCAAACAGCAGACATCAGTGATAAAAGTTCAGTGAACCATTTTCAATTTTCATGATAAACCAGGACTGAAAAATTTTACTAAAACATTTTGCTTCTGCAAAACACAGAAACATGTTTGCAAGTATTATCAAAGATAATTCAAGATTTAATTCTTTACAATAAGCACTATTCTCCTGCCACATGATGTTGAAATTACTAAATATCCAGAAATACAATAAATTTCAGAACTAACAAAAGACAGTTTCATGTGGTCTATTTTAATAAGATACATATTTTAATTTTCTCCCTAAATGTCTTAAGATGTTAAGCACCGTAGTTGATTTGTCAATCTTCATATTTTAAGTCTGTAATTTTCCTGAAAAATTCTTTAAATTATTGTCTTCTTCCTGTTTCTATAGCCTCTTATTTATTTGTTTATTCTATTTCTATAGCCTCTTATTTATTTGTTTATTCTATTTCTATACATATGTGACATTTGAAAGCTTATGGACAGTTCTACCAGATGGCATGTTTATTAGTATAATGTTTACAAATATCACCAGGAACTGTTTTTGTCAAAAAGTTTGTTCTCAACTGTTTCATAGTACTAATTTCTCTATCTCAATGAAAACAGTCACTTTGGACTTTACAATTACCAAGAAAGATGTCTTTGAGACAAAAATCACCACTATACTTGCACAAAAACATTCCTAAGTTTGCATTTCAAATTGAAAGCATCACAATCTTTTTTTAAGTGATATTTCAGAACCTAGGAAACACTTTCTGACAACTTTTTGTTGTAAAGGAACAAGAATATGAAAGACACATGCATAATTTTTTTTTAGAGTAAATAGAACATGCTTCTGTCACTATTCTGACAGTAAATTCATTAGAATGTCCCAGCATACCATAAATTGGGTAACTTTTGTGATGAAAATTTCACAATTTGAGAGCAGACTAATTATTTGCGAATTTTTAATTCGGGAAAACAGAATTCCCTTATATTAAAACTATGTGAAAATAGTCATCTGTTAGGTTTTTGAAGTAGTGGGAAATTTGCAAAAATAGCAAAAATTAAATAATCGAGAAAATTACTGAACTTCAGTATTCAAAGTCATATCATAGGGCTATAACAGAGGTGTAAGACAAACTTTTCAAAGTGATCACAAACTTTACAATGTGATCACAAACTTTACAAAGTGATTATAAACTTTACAAGGTGATCTTGGTTAAAAAAAAAATATACAAATTTTGACAAAACTATTCACAAACAGCACAAAAATGGAGATAAATAAAATATGTATTACAAAAATGATACAATTATTTTAACAATATATAAATGACATTATATTCTTCGACCATACCTGACAATAATTCAGAAAGTGAATATTTCATACACCTTGTTGAGAAGAGTGTACTTGCATGATGAATAATATTGGAAGTTAGTATTTACCTGACATTTTCTAAATATTCAACATTTCAGCAATGTATTCATTTTTAGTGTCCAACCATTTATAGTGATATAACTGTACCTCTTGACAGACCAGTAAAACTTCAGCACTTTAACATTCATCATTATCGTGCTCAAAAATAGCACAAAAGTGCTGAAAAATATTGGCTGAGAATCAGGTAAGTACTTTGTACTTTACGTGCAATTGTTAGCAATCATATACTGGTATAAGAAACTTTAAATATAACAATATTAATGAAAATCGTCAAGCAGAATTTTGTAAATCTTGTTAGCTCACCTGAAATTCCAGATTTGTATAATGGCCATCACAGCCGGTTAAAACAACAATTTCTTCAAGTTTTACATACCTAACTGAATGTCACGTTTACATAAAATGAGACATAATTTGTTTTTATTTTCCCATATATATAATTATTATACTAATGAGTAGTTCCATCTACCCCACATATAAAGCTTTTCAAATGTAAGGAATCGTTAGTTGTGGCCAAAAAACTGGAAATGTCATTTCGACAACAAAGCTTACTCCGCATACATTTTTTGTTTGCATCAATTTTGATAAACACTTTTAACAACTTGTATGAATTTTCTTCTTCATAATTGTTTTACAATGCTAACAATTATATGATATTGGTAAATATATGCAGAAAAATGTTACTTGGTATCCAAGAAGAAAATAACTCTAACACTAATCCTGAACAAATATTTAAACTGCTACAAATGGTGACTGTTGTTACGCTTCTCCTTTTAAAAAAAATGATTTCCAAATTTTAAATATTATTTCTGATATTTTTCAAAATATGTTATTGAAACTCTATATTACTTTAGCTTATTTGTTACAATAATTAACACTTTTTAATGAAAACACTCCTGAAAAACCATTAAGCTGTAAATAATATCTTGATTTTGTCTTGATGGCATATTCATGTTTTCCTTTACAAATGTCATATAAACACAAGAATTAAAACTTGTAAATGACTACCTTTGAGAAATGGTTTGTGAAACTGTCATCAGACTTGGCTCATTATATAGTTGACTGCCGAATTAGTTGTCCAATGTTTGATTTCAGCAACTATAAAATTGGTCAACACATACATTGAGGACGGGAAGCAACGATTTTCATGTTCTGAGCAGCCTGTTATATTTGAGAAGAATATTATGAAGATAAAATCTTGTTTTTTTTTATCTATTTTAACAGCTTTTTGTCACTGTGAGAAAAAGGCGCTTTTGTAAAAATTAAGGGACAAAAATTAAATTTCCAACGGGCTTAGATACATAGAACTCCCAAGGCGACTGGGAAACATATGACCACTTGATGGGAGGACATTTGTTTGTTGGTTATTTGTTGTTAATGGATTCACCCGTGTTTTATATGCAATGGCGATCCATGTATTTAAGACTGTTCAGAAAAGGTCACCTATTATCACAGTTTTTTTCTTAAAGAATCACAGTGACAATTCACATGTACTTTAAAAGAATTGTGGCCTTTGCATGAAATTATATCTCACAAAAAAAATCAGACATTACATCAGTTGTTTTACAGCCTCAATTAATATTTGAAATTTTTGTGAAAGATTTCCATCCATTATAACAATTTTCGTTCTAAACACGGACATTGAATTGTGACTTTTCTAATCTCTCTAAGAACATGAGATAAACAAACACCCATAGAAGTAGACATAACCCAGCAAAAACTAGCAATGAAAAATATATTTTTTTTGTATTTGTTTCAAATGTTTTCATACCTTATTCTGCAATTATATTATAACTTTATACTCAAGATTTTTTTCCTACAACCTAAAATGGATGGAATGATACATTTAGATACTGCCACCAGATTCCAAAAATTTTCTATATGAATTAATCGTGGAGACACAAAAATTGTCAAGATTTTTCAATGCCGAAACACCTGAAATATACATTCTTCTACACACCTGAAACTGTACACACTAAATGATTTTTTCACTGATAAATTTCCTGATACAGTAACAATTATGTGAAGGATTTGTGACATGTTCAGGTTAAAAAAATTCATTCCCGGTTGTGATTTGCATGTGATTTGTTGTGATCCATGTAATCCTTTCCGCGGGGTGCGATACCTGTCAGAACTGCATGAAGAAGTCATAAAGCGTTAATAATAAAAGTCTGAAAACCTTGAATCCAAAATCCACACAAAATAATGACATTAAAACAGAAGCTAAACTATAAAGTTATTTGCGGGGAAATTGTAAATATTCTGTCAATTTAAAATGCTCCCAGCATTTAGTATTTATAAAGATAGTATACAAATACATGTATACATTTTATCTATGTGTATTATTCTTAGAAAAATATAAGTTTCTTCCTCTATTAATTATTTTTGAAATTTTATTCTCACTCTGTTCCCTGATGCTGTAGCACTATATTAAATCAGGCTCATGTCCACAAGAAATGAATATAAGCTACAAAATTTACTTTAAAAACAAAAAAGTTTGGAACTTAATTATTTCTATATTTGCACAGTTCGCCCACTGGTATGAAAAGTAACAGAGATTTTTTGCATACTTATTCATCTTTCTCATAAAGAAAAGGGGACTGAATGTTGAAAAAGAGTTTTCTCTCAAAAAGATATATTTTTATCATTGGACAGAAAACAAATTCAGTTTAAACTGCTAAACTTTAATCTATGTTAAGTTTAATTAAAATATATTTTATTCCCGAATAAACATAATTTTATGTATACACATAGTAAAACAGTTACAGAACATACATAATGGAAAAGGATAAGAATGAAAGACAAAATGTCTTTAAGTTTAATTAAGAATGAAAAATGCAACAAAAAATAGATATTTTTTTTTAAGTAAATACAATTTTATGCCATTAAAATCTCATTTATTGCATTGCGACTCTGATGCTGCTAATATCTGCAATGTATTAACAGGTTTTATAGAGCCTTATGTAATTTTTTAATTTTGAAAATACACAACGGCAAATATAGGCAGTTAAAGTTCAGCGGAATTCTACTTGTCTTATATACTTTCAATAGTTGTTAAAAAATGAAACATCTGTCTTCAAAATTAATTGTACTATGGTTTATCAAAAAAAAAATTAATATATTGTTTTAACGCTAACATTAACTTAACAAATAAAAGAAAAACTACAAAAGTGTCGCCATATACCTTCATACGGAAGTTTTTCTTTCAACCTCTATTTTGAAACAAATTTCATATGATAATATCAATTACGCAAAGATATATTAGTAATTTTATATCAAAGCTACAACCAGTATATCGTTTAAATTCCTTTATAATTTAAATATTGAAATTTGACACAGATGTTGCACATTGTGGTAATGTAAACGGGAATGTAAATGATTGAAAGTTTTAAAGAAGAGCCTAATGTCCTCAACTTATTTCTCCCTTTCAAGTTAGAACACAAATTTCTCATCTATTTACAAAGAATATCATAATTATATAACAGCGCTATTCGACTGTATTACATCATGTTATTATTTACCTTATAAATAACTTTATTTTCAGAAGTTCTTCTTAAATTGTTAAAGGGACTTGCATACTAATAGAGAGCAAATAACTTCCATATCAGAATAAAACAAATATTATAAATCTGCTAAAGTTATATATATTATAAAAAGGTCTCCTTAAAATTGTAATGATTTTAAAACTGTTTCTATTTTCATTTATAAATTTATATCTCTTCATATATTTTAGACGTGGGAAGACATTTTTTGTTTAAAGTTATTTAATTAAAATAATGTTGTTGTTTTTTTTCAAATTTACCATGCAATAATTCTACAGTAATAAATTTACTAACTTTTTTCAATCCAGAAGCTAAAAGTTTGCAAAAAAGAAAGAAGAAATCAAAATACTTACATATTTAACCACGTACAACTTTATAATTTACTTAATAAAAAAAGAATCCAAAATCTTTTTTCTTCACATACATTATTCCAAACATTTTCACATTGTGAACTCCGTCAAGTTAGATGTGTGCCACTGATCGAAATCAATTTCAGGTTAATATAAAACATAGAAAAAAGAAGAAAACACACGCAAAAAAAATCAGCAAGGTAAAAAGAATATCTAGTTCACACTAATTTGTGTTAACTTTGTAATAGAGGGGAAAAAAAGTATGTATATAAAATAAATAAAGCATAAAAAACTACCTTCGATAGTCCGTTAACGGTAATCTACTAATGATCGTGCATGTCTGTCTAAGTAGGTTTTATATTAAGCTGTACATAAGCACAGGGGCAAAACATAGCTTTGTGATGCAGACGACAAATAAAGTAGACTGGTCTACCTGCGTTTATTAACAGAAGCTGGTATATCAGTAGTAAACTTGATAGCGCAGTCTGTGATTCTCATTGGGTAGTCTTGGTTATATGTTTGAAAAAAATAATATTCTAGCAAAAAAAATTAATATAATTTCACATTTGTTTATATTTCTGCCACTGCAAGGCTGGCTTTTTTGCAGTCTTGATAATAATTTGATGATCATGATTCCTTAAAAAACTAACCACTTCATTATTTATAAAGGACTTTAATATACATCACTTTGCTGCAATTTTCACCATTGAAATAAAAGAGGGAAAAGTCTTATTTCTAAATACCATACTTAATGTGTAACAAAGGTGTTTAAAACTGTAAGTAAAATATTTGACATTTAATATTGTTAGAGAAAAAGTAAACCCTTTAAAATAATATGTACTTATAATTCATAATGACTCATTAGTATGTAAATCACATTTCCAGCTTTTTAACTGCATTTTGTCAAAAAACACAGCAAATACAAGGTCGTACTGGTTGGATGGCCAACATCTTTACCATTAGACCTCTGAATCCCACAGGGTTCTTTCCTGCTAACTCTAGCAAAATTTTAAATCGCCTTGTCCATTTTAAAATTTGGTTGGAACCACTTTTCCCTCCCACAGGTACGCAATAAAATTTGTCAATTAGGTGGCAAAACTGTAAAATAAGGTGACACTGCATAGATGTACTGACTGATCATGATCATGATCTGCACTGGTCACAAAGATAGTTACATGACTTGCAGCCTGCAGTGTAAGTCTTTAGTATCTACATCCCCCATTCACACTCTTGCAAGATATGAAAGTTTACTGGATCATTTTACAAACATTCAAATTTTAGAATTTACCTTGAACTTCAATGAAACTATACCCCAGTGGTGGCAAATGATCCAACCTGCGCAGTTCAATTAGTAGATTCTCACTGATCATCCCTTTTGAACAATAAATGGTAGTGTCTAAATTTGATAACAGACAAGTCCATTTCAGACATTTAGCATGGATGTTGGAGGGGGTTTAAAATAAAACTGAAATTGCATTAATCAACCATGAATATATACATACAATATCATTGTCTTTCGATAACAGTTGATACATGACAAAGATGATACCCCCCTGGTAAAGTCAAGACTTTTCAGGTGATGTTCATCAGAGCCTGATATCAACAATAATCAAACAATGTTAACCTTGTATTCTGTTTATTACGCAACTGGTTTCAAACCTATTTTTCCTTATTTAAACAAGAGGGCCATGTTGGCCCTATATTGCTCACCTGAGACTTATGACAATATATGAACAAATTTCATCTCTAAAATATAATCATAAACACAAACATTCTGTTTGACCTTGACAAGGCAAACCTTTTGACCAATTTACATGATTGGGTTGTAAATGTCACCTGTAAGTTTCATTAAGACAGAATGAAAAATGCAACCTCTATTGCATAGACATGGTTTTTCTACAATTTTACCCTGTGACCTAGTTTTTGACCCCAGATGACCCATGTTCGAAATTGACCTAGATTTCATCAAGGCAATCATACTGACCAAGTTTCATGAAGGTCCAATGAAAAATGCAACCTCTATAGCCAACACAAGGTTTTTCTATAATTTGAGCCTGTGACCTAGTTTTTGACCCTAGATAACCCATGTTCAAAAGCAACCTATATTTTATTAAGGCAATCATACTGACCAATTTTCGTGAAGATCCAATGCAAAATGCAACCTCTATTGCATACACAAGGTTTTTCTATGATTTGACCAGGTGACCTTGTTTTGACCCTAGATGACCCATGTTCAAAATCGCCCTAGATTTTATCAAGGCAGTCATACTGACCAAGTTTTATGAAAATCAAATGAAAAATGCAACTTCTATTGCATACACATGGTTTTTCTACAATTTTACCCCATGACCTAGTTTTTGACCCCAGTTGACCCATGTTTGAAAATGACCTAGATTTCATCAAGGCAACTATACTAACAAAGTTTCATTAAAATCTAATGAAAAATGCAGCCTCTATTGCATAGACAAAGCTTTTTCTATGATTTTATTCTGTGACCTAGTTTAAGACCACAGATAACCCATGTTCGAACTCGACCTATATTTTATCAAGGCAATCATACTGACCAAGTTTCATGAAAACACATTGAAAAATGTAACCTCTTTTGAATTCACAAGGTTTTTCTATGATTTGACTGGGTGACCTAGTTTTTGTCCCTAGATGACCCATATTCACTCTCGACCTAGATTTCACTAAGGCAATTATACTGACCAAGTTTCATGGAAATCCAATGAAAAATGCAGCCTCTATTGCATAGACAAAGGTCTTTCTATGATTTTACTCTGCGACCTTGTTTTTGACCCTTGATGACCCATATTCAAACTCTACCTAGATTTAATCAAGGCAGTCATACTGACCAAGTTTCATGAAGATCCAGTGCAAAAAGGCAGCCTATACACAAGGTAAAGTGTGGACAGACAGACAGAAAGATGACAGAAACTAGGCAATCACTATAGCTCACCTTTGAGCACTTTGTGCTCAGGTGAGCTAAAAAGAAGACCAAAAAGTAATTTCAGTGTATTACATCACACTTGTGATGTCAGTGTTGTTTTAAATTCTGGTATTGTTAATGCTGCCTGAAAGACTTATATGGCGGATAAAACATAATCAGTTGATCTACCATACTATGCCATTGTTTTGACACTATATGATAGTATAATATGTATGTATGTATGTATGTATATGTGATATTGTAACCACGCCATTATGTTTAGTGGCGATGGACATATAAAATGTTTATGCCATGATTGAATACATCTTGAAATCTTGAAATTAGTTTAGTTTATACTAATTTATCTTAGCTCGATTGTGAAGAAAGCTTGTAGCTTATCGAGTCACTCTCGAGTCCGCTTCCTGGAAAAACCAGTACTGGTGTCATATGAGGTTGGATCTTGATCCCAGTGGGGCTCGAACCTGCAACCTCCAGGATGAGCGGCAGACACCATAACCTCGAAATTAAATTTTAAAATTAAAGCATGAATAGAAATTCAAATGTGCATTTTACAATGGCACCTTTTGACAAAATTCATAATATTTCTAAAGTGGGCGGGGCTAACTTTTATCAGGACAACGCTATACATTATCCTATCAATTTCAAAAGTATCAGATTGGTGTTCACCACCTCTCCATATCCAACAATATCAAGTCGGTGTTATCCTGGTTGTCGTCATGGCAGTTGCATAATTAGTAACATGGAGTCTTAGTCATTTTACGGCAGCCGGCTTCAAGCAGATGCATCCTTCTATTTCATGAGATAATCTTTTTTTCCCTATTTGATTTCATTAAATTCACATCAACTGATCAAGTTTTAAAATTATATTAAACTTCATTTATTAGATCAATATATCATCACTTGGAATGGACATTAATCTTTAAATCTAATATCCTTCCGCTATACGCACTAAAACTACTGACACCTAGCATCAACACCTGTGGCTCTTTAGTGAAGTTTGAACAAATACTGAAGGGTGCTAGAAGCCTTGCAGCACTTAGATGCCTGTTAAAGATGTGTGGTCGTTTGTACATATTTGTCTTTCAAAGGTAATTAACTCTTTCACTGCTTACATGTAAGTAATTCTGCCATTGCAACCAGTGTAGAAGACAATATCCACCTGCACATCTATATCTTATTATGAATTTTGCTGTTTGCTGTTAAGTCACTTACTTTTTACAAAGTGCCTGCCCCCTTTGAGTAATTAAATACCATGCGTAAATATTAGTTTTCAATTAATATTCCAAAAACAAATACACGTACCATAAAATTCATAAAGATTTACTTGAATCCGATCCAACTACAGTAAACTCTGTATATAGCAAAATCCTTGGTACCACTAAAATCCTTATGTGGAATTTTCACTATATATGGAGTTGTTACATACAGAGGTAACTGTATATTGAACTGCATATGAACAATTGTTATAAATGTAGAGATTATTACATTGTAGTACTGTACAGTGCTACAGTTCTCTACAGTACTGTTCAGACTTTTTCAAAACATGAATTGTTACAATTTGATGACCATTATTATGTGTTTTTGGGGAGTATAACCTTCTAGCACAGCATAATGTACCAGCATGACACTTATTTGAAGACTGATAACAGACATTTGTGGAGCTGTTCCCTTAAACACCATCATTTCTTTTGATTTGTTTGAAAAGAGCTTTCTAAAAATGTATTAGTTTATAAACTTTGTACATATTATAAACAAGTGGGCCAATATGGCCCTATGTCGCTCACATGAGTACATGACCTAATGTGACAGAAATTCAACCTATACACATTCTGTTTGACCTTGAAGAAACAAACAATCCGTTTGACCTTGAAAAAACAAACATTCTGACCAACTAACACGATGATTAGCAGTAAAATGTGACTACTATGGTATTAACAAGGTTTTCTTGGATTCGACATGGCGACGTTATTTTTAATCCCAGGTGACAATTTCATGACAATTTAGTATTACATGTGACCTCAATAAGGTTAACAAGGTTTTTATTTGATTTGTTCTAGTGACCTAGTTTTTTACCCAAAGTGACTTGTTTCAAACATGACCTAGAAATCATTGGGACAAACATATTTGACCAATTTTTATTAAGATTGTATAAAAAATGTTGCCTCTAGAGTTTAAACAAGGTTCTTTTTTGATTTTACAGTTAAACTTTGTTCTCTCGAACTTCATTTGCTCGAATACAAACAGTCGCTCGAACTCGACTGACGGTCCTGGCAAAATCTCTGTATAAATCATATACATATCATATCAGTTTCTCCTCCGAAACCTCAAACCCCGATCACTCAAACCTGTCTGGCCGTCCCTTCAGATCAATTTCATTGTCATCTACATCCTTTTGCTCGAACAATAAAAGGTGTCAGTCTTGATTATCGGGCAAACAATTGTACTTTTGATCAGACATTTAATAGACCTGCGTTGTTAAACGGTGCAAGTTTTTATCACCTTGGTAAATGAGCAATTAAAGGTAATCTAAATTTCTTTTACAATGTTGATAAGTGTTAGTAGTAGATTGGCATAGATTTTAGGGTTTTTTCACGAAAATTGATAGAATATTAAATGAGTGACGAATTTTTCAGGAGGACATGTTGCCGTTTAAAACATTTACAAAAAAGTGCAAGTTATGTGTTAGATTTTATCGTTATTACTTCTAACTAAAATTGGAAATAGTGATGGTATCATATTCAAGTTTCTACATTATAACGACCCATGAATGGCGGACCTCGATGGCTCAAACTAAAGATCCCTCGATCTAAAATCAACGGTCCCTTCAAGTTCAAGCGAACGAAGTTTAACTGTAGTTTTTTATCAATCCTTTGTCTATTATGTCAATTGAATATCTGACTTAACATATAGATAACTTATGAAATAACTGCTGACATTTAAGATGCCTGTTTACATAAATGCAGCTACAAAATTTTTGAAATCAAAGAAGCAGCTCTAAAGCTACCCAAGAAAGGGAAACCAAGACACATGTGGCTCACTGCAAATAATGGGGAAAATTGTGTTGCCTGATTGGTGATCAAGGCAAGGTGTTTCATTTCTTGGCATCATACTGGGTCAAAATGAGACAATCATGGTTGGAAAAATAAAGACACCAACTAAGCAGACATATTTAAGATGATACTTTTCTTCTGCTGTTTCCTTCATCTGTACCAATCAAGGATAAAAAGTGCAAATCATAGATGAAAAAGTCATATGTTATGAAAAACTTGAATTATCCTTGAACGTGATTAGAGATACTAAAACAGTAAGGCCAAGATGGCCTTTTATTGCTCACCTGGCTACCACTGTCTGTAATACAAGGTCAACAATGGTGATGCAGAAAGCTTAAAAATTGACCTGGGGTCCTGATATGAACAATCTACGCAGTGGTCCACTACACAATGCTTCATTTCAAATACCAGGCCATGTAGTTTTAGACAAGAAGATTTTTAAAGTCTTCCCTATAATTAAGTCTCAGGGAACCAAGTGATAGCCATTGACCAAAGACAGCTGACATTTACACTGTGCACATCTTCTTGATATGGTGAACATTTGAGACAAGGTTCAATAAAATCCTTGAAGGGGCTTGAGAGATAGTCTCATGACCTTTGACCCCAAATCTGAAGCTGACACAGTGAGAACATTAGTTCTGCAAATCCTATCAATAACCTGAACACTTGACCAAAGTTTCATGTAAATTTATCAATAACCTGAACACTTGACCTAAGTTTCATGTAAATCTTTCAAGGACATAAGGAGACACAAGGTCATGGCCCTAAGTGTGACCCTGACCTCAAACTGAGATGCAAACAACCCCAGTCTCTAAAAGCTGAAACTTACATTGCTTTCTTTCTACCTCAGGACTATAGTTCTTTCACAAGAGCCATATTAGACATGGCCATCCCCCCACCAATTGCTCTTTCAATGACCAAGAAATTTGACGTGAGAGGAATGGACATGCTATAAGTTCTAACTTAATAAACTAGAGCTATCACTAAATGTGATTAATACCCCCAAAAGACTGCTTTATAAACTGAGGAAGTTCGTAGTAACAGAATACCTTGCAAAAAAAAAAATATAAATTGAGATATTGTTCTTGGAAATAACTCTGTAATTACTCAAGATAGAGTTGTGGTTCTTGTACACTGCACTTCCTCTCATTGTGCTGAACCATTGCATGAAGTTGTATTGCATTCCAATCAGTAGTTTTCAAGTTATGCTCCAGACAAGGAAAAGTAACAAAGGGCAATAACTCTGTAATTACTCAAGATAGTGTTATGGTTTTTGTACACTGCACTTCCTCTCATTTTGCTTGACCATTGTATGAAGTTGTATTGAATTCCAAACAGTGGTTTTCAAGTAATGCTCCGGACAAGGAAAAGTATCAAAGGGCAATAATTCTGTAATGAGTCAAGAAAGAGTTATGGTTCCTGTGCACTGCACTTCCTTTCAATGTACTTGACCATTGTATGAAGTTGTATTAAATTCAAACCAGTAGTTTTCAAGTTATGCTCCAGACAAGGAAAAGTAACAAAGGGCAATAACTCTGTAATTACTCATGATAGAGTTATGGTTCTTGTACACTGCACTTCCTCTCATTGTCTTAGACCATTGTATGAAGTTGTATTGAATTCAAACCCGTAGTTTTCAAGTAATGCTCCGGACAAGGAAAAGTAACGAAGGGCAATAACTCTGTAATGAGTCAAGAAAGAGTTATGGTTCCTGTGCACTGCACTTTCTCTCAATGTACTTGACCATTGTATGAAGTTGTATTGAATTCCTACCAGTAGTTTTCAAGTTTTGCTCCGGACAAGGAAAAGTAACAAAGGGCAATAACTCTGTAATTACTCAAGATAAGAGTTATGGTGTTTGTACACTGCACTTCCTCTCATTGTCTTAGACCACTGTATGAAGTTGTATTGAATTCCCACCAGTAGTTTTCAAGTTCTGCTCCGGACAAGGAAAAGTAACAAAGGGCAATAACTCTGTAACGAGTCAAGATGGAGTTATGGTTCTTGTGCACTGAACTTCCTCTCAGTGTGCTTGACCACTGTATGAAGTTGTATTGAATTCCAACCAGTAGTTTTCAAGTTATGCTCCAGACAAGAACAGACCTGACCGACCGACCACCCCCCGGGTGACCGATAACCCCCAACTCGTTTGGGGGTATAAATAGGGTGAGGGCTATCAAGTTATGCTCCAGACAAGAAAAATGCAACAGACCACCTGACCGACCGACCGACCAACCACGGGGTGACTTCTATATACCCCCCCAAACTTCGTTTTGGGGGTATAAATATAAGTAATTATAACGTGTTGAGGGCTATTCACCTGCACTTACTCTGTGTTAATGTTGACTTCTACTCTAAAAATCTGAAACTGTATGCTTTGCACAAATGTTTTATGCCAAAATTCAATAAAGGGGGATAACTCAAACCAGGGTTAGTTTGAGTTATGGTTCTTGGACACTGCACTGAATCTTTAATGCCCTCTATGAGTGTATGCAATTTATATCAATTCAGAAATTATGGCCCAGATAAGAAAATTTAATAAAAGGAGATCATTCAAAAATAGGACAAGCTAGAGTTAAGGTCCTTGTACACTGCACTTTCTCTTAATGTCCTCCGTCTTTGGGTAAAGTTTAAACAAATTCCCTCGAACACTTTCAGAGTTAAGTCTCGGACAAAAGTGTGATAGACAGAGCCTGTTACCATACCCCCTCCGCCTTTGTGGGGCAATAACAACACTGATCATACTGGTTGCACACAGGACCTTATACTTTTGGCAAATTTAAAACAAAAGATAGAGGCCTAGGCCAAAGCACACAGTTCTGATTGTTTCAAAGAGCCTTACTCTGACATGTACAATTCAAGTTATCACATTCAAGAAAGGTACCAAACATTTTGTTATTTTAGTTGAACTAAAGTTTTATTAAAAACGCAATTAAACATTCATTATATACAAGACAGATGAGTACATGTCTCAGACAGATGAGAACATATGGCAAACAGATGATATTAGATCTCAGACAGAGGACATCAGATCTACAAATTACTTGTACCCTTAGCATCAGTTAAGATGAACTAAACATCATGGTTTTACAGTCTTTAACTTATGCATGGTTTTAATGATCTTTCAGTATCAATGTACAGACATAATGTCCATGTAAAGTATAACTACACAGATCTAAACAGAAATGTTAAAGATGTCCAAAGTTTGATAGCTTAGACTTCGACTCCCTCCATGTAGTTAGAGTCACTGACTTGGTATCACTGTAACCTCTCATAGACTGAGGGCCATGGCTTCTCGCCCTGCTACCGACCTGCTATTGAGTGAAATTCTCTTGCAATGTTACTATTCACTGACAAACAAATGGGCAATTAATCTCTGAGAAGGGGAATAGTCTGTGTTTTACAAACAGTTTTTATGGTTCAACAACAGTGAATTGGCCATGATAGACACAGTCTCTATGGTTTTCTTATGTGGTACTCCAAAATACTAACAAAGCAGACATGATTCACAGATCTATAGTCATTTCTATAGTTTCACGATTTGGATTCAATTTGTATTATTTTCATAAAATTCAAATTCATTCCACTAATAAACTTTCTTTAACATTAAGAACATAGAAAACTAGAACGCTATGATTTAGATAAAAACATAAGATCCCCCTATAAAAGCCTTTGATCGCCAGGAATGACCTTGACTTTGATCTGAGCTGGCTGAGGAATGCACTCTGGGCATCACCTCAATACATTGATCATCTGAGGCAAATACTGTGAAAGCACGAAAGTTTTATGAACGTAAAATTTCACAGATTTTAAATAAAATTCAATTTCATTGGTATTTAAATTTGCAGACTCCATTTTGTCACTAAAATTGGTAATGAAGGGCAGTTATGACTTGGACTCTTAAATTTGCAGACTGATCCACCCAGGAAGTCATTGCCATGGCAACGTTAATGGTTTTGTTCTATTTCAGATCATTCTAAGGGTTCCAAACAGTAAGTGCAGACAATACATTCAGAGAAAGAATTTGTCCCGCTAGTATGGGAGGTGTAGATATAATTTACTTAAGCATTACTTTTAATAAAATACTGTCATGATGCTTGTGTTATTGTTTTGTATTTTGTATGCTTAGATAATGTCTGTGCATCTTACTAAATTAAATGTGCAAAATCTTCATACAATGAAGACGTTTTCATTAATGTCAATATTTAGTGTTATTCTTATGTCATAATTCATCATTATTTTTCTACTTTTTTATTTTCTACCAATTTATTATTATTATTATTATCATTATTATCATTATCATTATTATCATTAATATTATTATTATTAATATAATATTTATTACTATTTTTGATATGACATTCTTTCTATTTTTATTTTCTTAATATTAATTGATAACATAGTTATTATTTATTAATATTATTTCAGTGTAATCATTATTCTTTTCACTGCTTATTTTTTGTGGTTATGTTATAAAAATATCAACCAATCATCACCATGCTGGGTATACAGAAGGTGTTTCCTTGGTGACCGCTGTAGACTATGATCAGTCTATGTGCCTTCATTGTTTGCTAGAAACTAGTGAATCCATTTTCATTTTGATATACCCTTTTGTGAAAATTAAACCATTCTGCTAGAACAATGGCAAGATAAATGTAAGTATTAAGTTGCTTTTGCAACTTACACTCAATATCTTGTGTAAATATATTAAAAATAATCAGTTTTGAACATTTCCTTATCTTTGAAAAACAGGCGTAACCACCTGATTTCTATATATAAAAATACATTAAAATCCAATAATTCATCTACATCCACCCATGATATTTTGTGCCTTTAATTTCAGTATTTGCTGATTTTTTTTATTGTTCTACTGTAAAAGAGTTTGCTTTAGATGTATCTGTGATGTATTTGTGATGTATTACAGCTTAACACTCATTTAAAATTTTTAACGGTTAATTAACAGCGTTTTACCATGGAGAAAAGAAAGAAAGAATATTTACAATTCCTTTAAACTTCAAATATTTAATAATTTATAAAGAATTGACACCACAAAATTTTCCCAAAGCTCAGTAATCTCAAACAATGCTAATTTTAACATTAATTGAATTAACAGCAATTTTCTAACCAACATAGTCCTAGCAAGAAATAAAATAAAAAAATCAGCAAGTTTGAGGTTTGGACCCGCTTTGGTACAGTGGTAGCACACTCGCCTCAAGATCAGAAGGTGCCGAGTTTGATCCCAACCAATGCTAAGTGCCGGTAGTGTCCTTCGGCAAGACACAGATAATTCTACATTGCCTCTCTCTCCCTAAGATACAGGTCTCGATTTATGTAAGTTGTAAGAACTTGTAGAAAGTAACAATTACATTTATTTGGCCTTAAACAAATTAAATGACTTTACCCTACCTTTAAATCAATCAGATAAGAAGAACTATTTTTAATCACCCATTCACTGCAAAACTCATTAAAAATCCGATCACTCTGCCTGCCGTTTGTACTGTCTATATCATTTTCATGAAAATGATATAAGAATAAATTAATCCATACACTACATCATCTTTTAGACTGTAATTCAACTTCCAACCATACAAATCCTGAAGTTAAGTCTCAAACACGTTTTCGACTTCTCCAGCTACCTTTTTACCCTCAATGATATATGAACTATAAGGTAAAAATGATATACGGCATAGGAAATCCTAAAACTAACCCTTTATAGCTGTCAACATATAAATGTTTTACAACTAGAAAAACATGTACTGAATGTACTAACAGAGAATTAATTGCTATGTGTATACAATTAAAAACCAAAAACAGTTTATGATTATCATATTTACCTATGTAAATATATCTTAAAACATGAGCATAATGATAAATCCAATAAATTACTTTATTATAAAATAGTAATTCCAACCTTGTTTCAGAAAATGAAGAAAACTCCACATGAGAGTCAATCGGGAGAGAAATATCACAAAAAATGCGTAAATTTATCAGAAAGAGAGAAAATTATAATGCCGAACAGCATCTACCCCAACACATCTGTCAAATATCGTGAGTCTTGAGGATTAAAAACAGAAAAATGTTTTTCGCCGACACTCTACTGATGTGTATATAGCTATCAGGCTGTCAGTCAGAGTAGGCTTGCTTATAACTGACAGTTCTTGTTGATCATATCAATTACGTTAAAACATAAATATTCCCGGCATAATTACTTTCTTGCATAGTTTGCTGCAGATTGCTGTAGCTAGGAAAATTACTCTGCTGTTAATGATAATACTGGAATGAAAGAAAAATGAATAAACAGTAATAAAACTCTTTGGACAGACATGTCTGAATGAAAGAAAAACATGCAGCAAAATAAAATTTAATACTCTAAACATACTCTTTGAAAAAAAAAAATTTATGCTCAAAAAAAAATTTCTTTGCAATTTTTTTTTTCTTTTCAATGTTGAATATCACTGACACAAACCCACTAATGAGCCCATCATAATACCATAATGAAACATAATAATACTAAAGTCAAGAACTGATGGTGATGCTATCCTCTCTGCCATTATTTCTATAAATATACACTTCTTAGTTTCATGTGCTCTTCATGACCACTTCATGCTGATGGAGACAAAATTTTAAAACACTAATACACTAGAATTATTGTTTTTTAAAAAATAAACAGATGTTCCCTACCACGGACAAAGTGACTTGATACTGACTATCATGGGTCATAGCCATTCCTCAGTTATTGATCAGAATCCATTTCTTAAGATCACCATGGCCTTGACCTTTGACCTACTAACATTTAAATCGATCATTTACTATTGATCAAAAACTTTTTTTAGATTAAAGGTCACCTTCAACTTGACCATTGACAAACTGACTTATCAAAAGAGGCTGGCCATTCACTAGTTGCGACTAAATAAGCCTACCAAGTTTGATGATCCTAGGACCAACCTTCCTTCAGTTATTGCTTCAAAATGTCACTACGACCTTGGCCCTTCGACCTCTTTGACCAACTGTTTTCTACAGTAACCCTGCCAACACTGGCAGTTCTGTTTTTTGATGAGCAAATCTGGCTTAAATGAATTTGATAAAGGATCAACAAAGGAACATTTTATGTGGAAGTGTCTGATCTGAGATATGATAAATAGTCTATGTCCAGAAGATTTTTTCCCAGTTTTCCATATCGAACATACAGATAAATGAAACATGCCCTCTAGTGGCCATACTTTTTGATGGACTAAAATCATTTGAGGGCATTTATTGCAATGATATCCAAAAACACAAGTAATTGAAACAATTTCAAAATCTAACCAGCATTTTACCAGAAGAAATTTTTCTATCTGTTGAATTTAGCTATATACTAGGAAACAAGAGCTGTCCCTCACAAGTGACGAATGCCCCCGAAAGAGGTGCCTCACAGTCTGTGTCCTCTCCATGTGCTCAATAAATGTGCTATGTAATTTTAAAATCCTTCCATGCATGACAGAGTAATCATGCATACAGTATTCCATTACTTTAAACACTAAGTGTGACCTTGACCTTTGAGGTAGGGACTTGGGTCTTGCCACGACACATCTTCTTGATGTGCTAGACATTTGTGCCAAGTTATTTTAAAATCCTTCAAAGCATAATAAAGTTGTAGTCCGGACACAAATGTATGCATATATACAGGATTCCATTACCTATAAACTCCAAGGTTACTGACAGTGCAAGTATTTAAAATTCTTCATGCATGACAAAGTTACAGCCGGACAAGAAGTGTGCATATAGCAAATAGAGGAATCCATACCTTCAAACCTAAGAGACCTTGACCTTTGAGCTAGGGCGTGGGTCTTGCACGCGACACGTCATCTTATTGCTAGACATGGTGCCTAGTTATTTTAAATTCCTTCAAGGCATGACAAAGTTACAGTCCGGACACGAATGTGTGCATATATGCATATATAGAGGAACCATTACCTTCAAACTCTAAGTGGACCTTGACCTTTGAGGTAGGGCGTGGGTCTTGCACGCGACATGTCGTCTTGATGTGCTAGACATTTGTGCCAAGTTATTTTAAAATTCTTCAATGCATGACAAAGTTACAGTCCGGACACAAATGTGTGCATATATAGAGGATTCCATTACCTATAAACTCTAAGTGTGACCTTGACCTTTGTGGTAGGGATGTGGGTCATGCACGCGACACGTCGTCTTGATGTGCTAGACATTTGTGCCAAATTATTTTAAAATCCTTCAAGGCATGACAAAGTTACAGTCCGGACACGAATGTGTGCATATATGCTTATATAGAGGAATCCATTACCTTCAAACTCTAAGTATGACCTTGACCTTTGAGCTAGGGACGTGGGTCTTGCACGCGACACGTCGTCTTGATGTGCTAGACATGTGTGCCAAGTTATTTTAAAATCCTTCAAGGCATGACAAAGTTACAGTCCGGACATGAATGTGTGCATATATGCTTATATAGAGGAATCCATTACCTTCAAACTCTAAGTATGACCTTGACCTTTGAGCTAAGGACGTGGGTCTTGCACGCGACACGTCGTCTTGATGTGCTAGACATGTGTACCTAGTTATTTTCAAATCCTTCAATGCATGACAAAGTTACAGTCCGGACACGAATGTGTGCATATATAGAGGATTCCATAACCTTCATACTCCAAGTGTGACCTTCACCTTTGAGGTAGGGATGTGGGTCTTGCACGCGACACATCGTCTTGATGTGCTAGACATGTGTGCCAAGTTATTTTAAAATCCTTCAATGCATGACAAAGTTACAGTCCGGACACGAATGTGTGCATATATAGAGGATTCCATAACCTTCATACTCCAAGTGTGACCTTCACCTTTGAGGTAGGGATGTGGGTCTTGCACGCGACACATCGTCTTGATGTGCTAGACATGTGTGCCAAGTTATTTTAAAATCCTTCAATGCATGACAAAGTTACAGTCCGGACACGAATTTGTAAGTGGGGACGCACGGACGGACGGACGGTGCGATTTTAATATGCCACCCTTCGGGGGCATAAAAAGCTTGTGCTTAGGGCCAGGGCTTAGTTTTTACAGGAATGGAAATGGCTGCAAGACTTATAATTGGAAGAAATAGTGAGGCTTCTTTCCTCCGACTTATGGCCGAGTTCTACAAATACAATTTTTTAATTTATGTTTAAAGCCCCTAGTGTGTTGAAGTTCTACAAATTTGCGCTTATGTATGCAGGACTATTAAATTATGTACAAACTTAAAAAAATGATATAATTTATCATTAATGACATGTTTTAAGATTTTACAGATACCCTGAAACAATTTTGTTTCATTTCAATTCTCTAAACACCAAAAAAAATCAGCAAATATACCATAAAATGGGGAACAAGCGGGGTCGCAACAATATGTGATAAACAACAATAATGACACAGCAAGAGGGCCATGATGACCCTATAGCGCTCACCTGAATACAAGTCCACTTGTCTAATGGGTGTGGTCAATTCTGACCCAAGAGGCATGATTTGAAAAGTAGGTGGAAGACCACAAGACAATGTTACAAACCAAATAGGTTTTCTTAAATACGTCTTTGAAAAACAAGTGACCCCCTTTGCGGCGCCAATATTCACCCCAGGGGAATGACTTGAACAAACTCTGAAGAAGTCTACTAGGCAATGCTACATGCTAAATATCTAAGCTCTAGGCCCTGTGGTTTCAGAAGAAGATTTTTAAGTTTTTCCTGTATAAGCTTATGTAAAATCAAGTGACCCCTTGAAGGGGTCAATTCTGACATGGGGGTCATTATTTGAACAATCTTAGTAGAGGTCCACTAGGCATTTCTACATGCTCTAGGTCTTGTGGTTTCAGAGAAGATTTTTAAAGTTTTGCCTATATGTTGCCATAGCAACCAGAGTTCTGCATGGAATTCTTTGAACAACTTTGATAGAGCTTCATGCAAGGAACATCCCTGCAAAGTTTCATCAACATTGGCCCAGTGGTGGTGGACTGACGGATGCACGGACGGACGACAGAGGTAATGCGATCCTAATAGTTCACTCTGGCACTTTGTTCCAGGTGAGCTAAAAAACATTCAAACTTGGTCAACTAACTATTGTATTTATTTTACGATTGTTTAAGAAAAAATTTCATGATGTGCATAGAATTTGAAACTTAAGTGTTGCCATTAATTTTGTTTAATAATCCACATACAATAGTTACTTATTTTACAATGCCAAAATCCTCTCTCAATTTATGGAAGGGGATAGCCTAAATAACTCATTTTAAAGCCAAAACTACACCCTCGACCTATGGCCCAGATCGACTTAAGGCCGAGAATTTATGGTAGGTCAAAAGTCAACATCTACCTGATTTTTAACCCCATGTTACACAGTTTCAATCTTGACCTAGAGTTCATCAAGACAAACATTCTGAACAATTTTCAAAATGACCAATTGTAAAATGTGCCCTCTAGAATGTTATTTTTAAGATGAAACCTGGTGACATGGTTTTTCGCCTTAAGTATCCAAGATTCAAACTTGAACTAGAGTTTATAAAAAAACTTATATTCTGCCTTATTTTGAAGATGATTGGTTATAAAATGTGGATTCTAGAACGCCCACAAGGTTTTTCTATGATCTGACCTGGTGACCTAGTTTTTGACCAAAAGTGACTCAGTTTACAACTTGACCTTCAAGTTTATTAAAATATTGTGATAAAACCCAGTTTCAACCTTGACCTTGAGTTCATTAAAGCATACATTCTAAAAAATCTTCATGATGACCGATAATAAAATGTGTTCTTCTTGAGTGTTCACAAGGTTTTCCTATGAATTATCCTGGCGACCTTCGGGCGATCACAATTACTAACTTTTGAGCAATTGGTCCTAGGGTGAGCTTAAGATTAATAGGTGTCATCTTCTTGTAGTGACCAAATATGCCCATCCAGACCAAATCTTTCCTCAGCTGTTTCTTCACTGAAGGTCAGAACAATTTCATAGAGGTCATCTCTATTCATGAGCAACCTGCCTATAAAGCTTGAAGATTCTTAGATTGACCGTTCTGAGTTATATATTGGAAACTGTTTGATCTCCCAATGAAAAGACAAACCAACAGACATCTACAAGGCAATATACCAAACAATCTTTAATGGCGAGCATAATAAAGGAAGCTAAACAATAATGTACTGTAAACTGGTTAATTTTTGTGATGGAAATTTCGTGATATGTGGACAGACAGACTTATCCTTGAAAGGAGAATTCTTTTAAAGTAACTCTATGTGAAATGAATGTTTCATGAGATTTTTGAATTAGCAGAAAATTTGCAAAAATAGCAAACATTAAATCATCATGAAAATCACCTGATTTACAGTAGTGTCATTTTCCTTGTATCTAAAGCCTGTCCAACATTACTTACCTCTACAACAGTGTTCACAACACTGCTCTACAAGTCATCTTCCTGCCGGGAGCTGCCAGCAATACCCTCCTAACCTTCCACATAGACTGGACCACCTTTCAATCTGGAATATACTTAATAAATACTGTATAAGAGTGGCCAATAAACTATTTGAAATGAAAACAGAATCCAGTGTGACCTTATCGTTACTTCTGCAAAGTTCCTTAAGCAACTTTGCTGTAAGCTTTCTGATTGGTGAAACTAAAATGAGATCAGAGTTCCTTCATTGCACAAATCCATTTGTCTACAAAAACGTACAAGACCAGCTGACCAATAACAAAATACTACCTGTGGCTCAGACAAGGTATGGCAGCAACTGGCATGGATCATATCTGCCTGCACGATTGATAAATTTACATCATGTCTGAGACGTCTTCCTATCAAAACATGTGCATTTTCTTTCTCCTCATTACAGAAATGTGAAACGAAACTCTATAGGCTTTTTCTTTCACAGATCTGTAACTCTAGATGTCTACATTTCTGCTCAAACTTCTATTGTGCAAGAGTATAACTCTGGAAAAATCTTATTCACAAGACTACAGAAAAACAGAATCCACACCTGCTGCCTAAAGAATAGTTATATTACAGGCATAAACAGTCCCTGTCCACTTACCTTCACAATTGCGTAACTCTGGTCTCGATGACATTACAACAGCAAACACCATGCTAACAGTTACCGATGTTGTACAATAAACCAGCCAATCACAGCCAATGTTTGCATTCAAACACTGGTGATTTCTATCAATGTACTCCTACAATGTAACAGGACAAAAGGCATCAGTTTTGTATTTTCATTATTTCATAAATAAGTCCGAGTATCGAAAATGTTGAAGCAAACATTTGGTTAGGAGTATTGAAAATATTGAAGCAAACATACGGTTAAGAGTACTGAAAATGTTGAAGCAAACATTTGGTTAGGAGTATTGAAAATGTTGAAGCAAACATTTGGTTAAGAGTATTGAAAATGTTGAAGCAAACATACGGTTAAAGAGTATTGAAAATGTTGAAGCAAACATTTGGTTAGGAGTATTGAAAATGTTGAAGCAAACATTTGGTTAAGAGTATTGAAAATGTTGAAGCAAACATACGGTTAAAGAGTATTGAAAATGTTGAAGCAAACATACGGTTAAAGAGTATTGAAAATGTTGAAGCAAACATTTGGTTAGGAGTATTGAAAATGTTGAAGCAAACATTTGGTTAAAGAGGTTTGAAAATGTTGAAGCAAACATTTGGTTAGGAGTATTGAAAATGTTGAAAATTTGGTAAGAGTTGAAAATGTTGAAGCAAACATTTGGTTAAAGAGTATTGAAAATGTTGAAGCAAACATTTGGTTAGGAGTATTGAAAATGTTGAAGCAAACATTTGGTTAAAGAGTATTGAAAATGTTGAAGCAAACATTTGGTTAGGAGTATTGAAAATGTTGAAGCAAACATTTGGTTAAAGAGTATTGAAAATGTTGAAGCAAACATTTGGTTAAAGAGTATTGAAAATGTTGAAGCAAACATTTGGTTAGGAGTATTGAAAATGTTGAAGCAAACATTTGGTTAAAGAGTATTGAAAATGTTGAAGCAAACATTTGGTTAAAGAGTATTGAAAATGTTGAAGCCCTTAATCGAAAATGTCGAAACTAACATTTTAGTGAAGAGTTCCAAAAACGTTGCATCACTAAAAGATCACTAGAGATAATGTTATATACCAAATAGGTTTTCCTATATACGCCTTTGTAAAACAAATGACAACCCCCCCCGGGCAAGGTCAATTTTGACCCCAGGGGCATAATTTGAACAAACTTTAAAGAGGTTTACTATGCAATGCTACATGCCAAATATCTAAGCTCTAGGCCTTGTGGCTTCAGAATAAAAAAGATTTTTTGAAGTTTTTCCTATATATGCCTATGCAAAACTAAGTGACACCCCGTGCAGGGTCAATTTTGATCCGGGGGTCATAATTTGAACAATCTTGGTAGAGGTCCACTAGCCAATGCTACACGCCAAATATCTTAGCTCTAGGCCTTGTGATTTCAGAAAAGAAGATTTTTAAAGTTTTTCCTATATATGCCTATGCAAAAACTAAGGGCCCACCCGCGCGGGGTCAATTTTGACCCGGGGGTCATAATTTGAACAATCTTGGTAGAGGTCCACTAGACAATGCTACATGCAAAATATCTAAGCTCTATGCCTTGTGGTTTCAGAGGAGAAGATTTTTAAAGTTTTTCCTATTTTTTGCCCTAGCAACCAGAGTTCTGCATGGAATGGAATTGTTTGAACAATTTTGGTAGAGCTTCATGCAAGGAACATTCCTGCATAGTTTTATCAACATTGGCCTAGAGGTTTCAGAGGAGATGTCATTTGAATCAAAATGTTGACGGACGACAATCATCGATCAGAAAAGCTCACCCTGGCGTAGCCAGGCAAGCTAAAAAGTTGTAGGAACATTTTTATTGTAACAGAAACAAGAATATGCTGACATCATTATAATGATGCAAACTGTTGTCAATGTGGTGAGTACAATATGTATGGGTTGCAACCAATCTAGCTAGCATAAGGAGCATGTGAAGGACCTTTCATATTTGACAGTTTACTATTCATTTTGTTTACTTAATACATCTATAGGTTAGTTTATTTTGACATTAGAAAGACTATCAATGACACTTTAAACAGTCAGTCATTTATAATATGATTAAATTGTTGAGATCAGAGTATAATTATTTCAACATGTTATATTTAGAAAAAATAAGACCTATCACTTAATGTGATTATAACTCCCCCAAAGGCTGCTTTATCAACTGAAGAAGTTAGTAGTAACAAAATACCTTGCAAAAAAATAACTAAAATAGTTATGGTTCTTGGCAATAACTCTGTGCTTTGTCAAAACAGAGTTATGGTCCTCGTACACCCACTTCATCTCATTGTGCTTGACCATTAAATGAAGTTGTATTTAATTCCAACCAGTAGCTTTCAAGTTATGCTCCGGACAAGGAAAAGTAGCAAGGGGCAATAACTCTGAAATTACTCAAGATATAGTTATGGTTCTTGTACATCGCACTTTCTCTGATGGTGTTTGACCATTGTATGAAGTTGTATTGAATTCCCACCAGTAGTTTTCAAGTTATGCTGCGGACAAGGAAAGTAACAAAGGGCAATAACTCTGTATTTACTCAAGATGTAGCTATGGTTCTTGTGCACTGCACTTCTTCTCAATATGCTTGACCATTGTATGAAGTTGTATTGAATTCCAACCACTAGTTTTCAAGTTCTGCAGCGGACAAGTAAAAGTAACAAAGGGCAATAACTCTGTAATTACTCAAGATAGTTATGGTTCTTGTGCACTGCACTTTCTGTCAATGTGCTTGACCGTTGTATGAAGCAAGGAAGAGTAACAAAGGGCAATAACTCTGTAATTACTCAAGATAGAGTTATGGTTCCTGTGCACTGCACTTTCTGTCAATGTGCTTGACCATTGTATGAAGTTGCATTGAATTCCAACCAGTAATTTTCAAGTTATGCTCAGGACAAGGAAAAGTAACAAAGCAAAATAACTCTGTAATTACTCAAGATAGAGTTATGGTTCTTGTGCACTGCACTTTCTGTCAATGTCCTTGACCGTTGTATGAAGTTGTATTAAATTCCAAATAGTAGTTTTCAAGTTCTGCTCCAGATAAGGAAAGTAACAAAGGGCATTAACTCTGTTATCACTCAAGATAGAGTTATGGTTCTTAAAATGTAATTTCTCTTGTTGTGCTTTACCATTGTATGAAGTTGTATTGAATTCCAACCAGTAGTTTTCAAGTTATGCTCAGAACAAGGAAAAGTAACAAAGCAAAATAACTCTGTAATTACTCAAGATAGAGTTATGGCTCTTGTGCACTGCACTTTCTGTCAATGTGCTTGACCGTTGTATGAAGTTGTATTGACTTCCAACCAGTAGTTTTCAAGTTCTGCTCCGGATAATGAAAGTAACAAAGGGCAATAACTCTGTCATCACTCAAGATAGAGTTATGATTCTTGTACACAGCACTCTCTCTTGTGCTTTACCATTGTATGAAGTTGTATTAAATTCAAACCAGTAGTTTTCAAGTTATGCTCCGGACAAGGAAAAGTAACAAAGGGCAATAACTCTGTAATTAGTCAAGATGGAGTTATGGTTTTTATGCACTGCACTTTCTCTCAATGTGCTGGACCACTGAAGGAAGTTATATAGAATTCCAACCAATTGTTTTCGAGTTATGCTCCAGACAAGGAAAATGCAACGGACAGACAAACCGACCGCCTGACAGACCGCCCGACTGACCAACCACCGCGTGAATCCTATTTATTTTATGTTTTCCAGTGAATTAGGTCGGAAAAAAAGGATAATCCACAGTTTGAAACAGTGGTTACCATTTTTTTTTCACGTTTTACAATCTTTAGCCGGATGTTCGCAAACGGTATACGGCGTATCAACGTGGCGACCATGACGCGTTAATGGACGTCATTGGTTATGTTTTGTGACGTTTCCCGTTTTCAATGTTTTATAGAAACAAACTCAAAAAAGTAGAGTTTTAGGGGGGGGGGGGGGGGGGGGGGACCAAATAACGGAAAATTGTTGGGTTCGGTGTATTCATGTTAATTTTTTTCGTGAACCCCAAAAGTAGATTTTCACTCGTGGCGCTACTGGTGAAAATATCACTTTGGTGCCCACTGACAGAATCTCGCCGACTTACCAACCACCGACAATTATCCTTATATATCCCCCTTAACTTTCTTTCAGGGGTATAAAAAAGATTAATTTAGGTTGTTGAAACAAGACTTAGTGTCCTTCGCAATATATTGCAATTCAGATTTAATATATTTTTTTTGTATTGCTACAGCCATTGGTTTCACAGTATTTGATGGTGAAAGGTTTTGTTGGCCGTGGTTGATATTTACAAGTTTCTAAACAAAAGGGCTAATACATTAGCTTAGACATTAAATAACAAAGCCCAGCAGGTAATAGCAATTTATAGCAATTAATAAATATGACATAAGCTGACAGTCTTTGTCAGTTCTGACATTTTTCATTGTAATGAACATTGTAAAAACCGACAGGCGTGGTTAGCAGTAACTAACTTAAGCATTAGAGAGCCATAGGTCAAGCCAGGTCATTTGATAACTGAATACACACAAAGGTCATTTAAGGTAGCTCAGGTAAGCCCGGCATGGGTGTGAGCGCAACGGCATTGGTGTCAGCGTGGCATCCACATCTCAGTGTGCTGTTTATCCAAGAAAATTTGTATCTCGTGAATAACACAGCAAAACTTTTTAATCGAAATAGTGCAAGTATCAATAAGCTTCATAGTGTTAAAGCTTTTCCTGATTCAAAGCTTTTCCTGATTCAAAGCTTTTCCTGATTCAAAGCTTTTCCTGATTCAAAGCTTTTCCTGATTCAAAGCTTTTCCTATAATTTTACCTTTACCCATCTAAATTCTAAATGGACTTGTCCATGCTTTAAGTTGAACAGTAACTTTTATTGTTAAGGGGATGCCTACTGAAAATTTATTGTCTGCATAACAAACAGTGCAGATCATGATTTGCAATAGTCCCACAGACAGAAACTCTTGCTTTCAGCAGGTGAGTGGGTAACACACACATACACTTTCTTTAAATGTTTCACTAAGTCACATGGGTTAGACAAAATTTTCAGAAAATGAACTTTTTCTTCACCTGGCTGCAAAACCTGTCCTGTGGAACACAGTGGTTTCCTTATCTTTTCCTTTTTAAAGTCCGTGTTTTTGTGTACTTGATGTAATCAGGCTTACAAAGTGGAAATTCATTTTGCACTCAAAGAAAAAAAAACTCTCCTGGTCTGTTATTTCATTTGATCAAGATTTTAGATTAAAAAAAGTGAAAACGTCAATTTTAGCCGTCATTTTATGATAAATATGCCAAAATCTGCAGGAGTTGTACATTTGTATAACATGTCCTAAGAGTGCCCTCCCTTTTTAAAGTACTAAAACTGGTTACCCCACCCACTCTGATTCTTATCTTGCTACGTTTATGCATTTCTTAAAATTATCCCCCTTTAATCTGCAGAAGTAAACTTCAAGACCTGGAATTTTAATTTTTTGTAAGTTACTGCAGTAAAGGGTACATTTTTAAATTACCATTTTCAATGTAACAATTTCAAGTTCTTGGGAAATATTAATAATGAAAGCAATATCTAATGAAGATTGATTCGGAATTATCCGGACACTTACTATTTATCTTTAACTATTCTAAACTTTAATTTTACTTTTCATACATACGTATTTTAATTTATCATACAGGTGTCTACAAAATTTTAATTTCCCCAGATTTTCAACCTTTCTATAACCGTACAACCACTGCAGGGAGCATGACTGAAACCCAGTATTGGGGGACATGAAGATTTTGTGTTGTTGTTGGATGGGGATAGGAGTTGCGTGCTGGAAAGGTTAAATTCCTGTTATGAAGCCTTACTTTGGGAAAAATTTACAACATTAAGAATGTGTTGTTGTACAAAAGCTTGGTAAGTTTGCTTAAAACTATCAAAGGAAGGCGGTATGCAAGAAAGGGTTTCTTTTTCCACTGTAGTGGATATCCGTCTTACAGCTGACCGGGAGCATGACTGAATAATCAGTATTGGGGATATTTGCATGTAAATTTCTTGTGTTTCTGATGCTGAATTTTGGTGCTGCTTCACAGTCATTACCAGGTCCTGATGTCACTAATATAATTTTACAAACCATCACTGTCTTTCTTGTTTCTGTTAGAACAAAGCACTATTCAACAAATTCTATAGTATTGCCCAAAATGACATTAGAATCACAAAAAATGAACGCTGCTATAAAATTCTACTACTAACTCAAACAATCGGTGGTTAAAAAGCTTGAAAAAGTGTATTCAAGTTGAAGTGGAGTATTTTGAAGGAAATAAATAAGAATTTTGTTACTATAGAATTTTTGGTTTGTTTAAACAAGGAAAGTAACATTACATATTGAATGCCCTTCATATACACAAAATGGAACTCATTCAGCTCCATAATCTTGTGTTTCTGTGTTTCTATGTTTCTATGTTTTGCAACACTTCAATACTGCAAAAAATTCTTCTCTTGCAACCTATGCAAAATTAATCATGAATGACTTGTATAACTGTGCAGACTGACCATGATCTGCAGCCTTAACAATTAATGGTACTGTCTAAAATTAGATGGACAAGTCCATTTTAGAATTTTAGCAAGGTCAGGGATATTCTGTAAGAAAATACAAGAAGAAACAGAAAATACTGTAATACGAATTTTCATTACCATTATCCTTATTAATTTGACATGAATGAAAATTTTTATGATTATTTGCCATAAAATATTCTAAAATGATTAAAAAACTAAAAATGATTATTAAAACAGCAGAAAAAAAGTTAAAAAAACACTGGGTGTTGATGGGATTCGAACTCGTGGATTCGTAAAAGTACACATACACAAAAGCGTTTGAGCTATCGGCTTTATCCATTACACCACGGAGACAGACTTGTAAGAGATGGGAAAAAATAGCTAAGATAATATCATATATATTTAAAAAGGCCATCAAAGAATATTCAGTCGACTGCACTTTGTTTCTATAATGTCAAAGGCTGTGTAAGTGGAAAAAGCAATCATAGGCGTAGATTGCGACTGAAACGTGAAAAGCGCTTTTTCTATTTTTATCAGCGTAGATTAGATTGCGCCCTCTATGAAACGAACGACAACTCAATTACAAACAACAACTCTTGCTTTTCAAAAAAAATTGACTGTGTCTACAGTTTTCATCTCAGAAGTACCTCAATTTTATAATGAAGAGAGACGCATATGTTCGATCTAGTGCTTAAGTCTCCATGCATCTTTTACTCACCACGTATTTAATATAGCGGGCCGCTACTGCGGCCCGCAACAATGGCCATTAAAATCAAGCTCTATGAAAGTTTCAGCTCAGCATGCATCTGAACGAAAAAGATCAACATTTGCAGCAACTAATAGCATGAATAACTTTTTTTTAAATATAACGAATACCGTATTTGCCGTATAAGCATGTATTTTGATTCGCAAATGAATTAGTATAAAAACTGTTATAGAGATATTCCAGTCACCTAAACACGGTGGGGAATCACATCAAAATTGTCTCTAAACAAAAGTAAACCTATGAAAAATGTTAGAAAATAATGAAAGCTGTTTATCTGTAAATGTAAAATGTAGCCTATTATATGGCAACATAAAAGTATTCTAGAACTACACAGGTCTCAACCATTGTCACCTTCCGATTGTGCTGAACACTTCAAAAACAAAACTTTCAGTTTCGTGACATATTCAGCTCAAACAGGATTTCTAAATATTCTGCTTGATCGGAATGTAGATTTAACGAGTATGAAGACCCAAGTTCACCAGGAAGATACTGTGCTTTGTTTCTTTTTTTAAGAAGCATGTAGGTATTATGAAGTGCATAGTGACAGAAAAATATAGACATATTATATAATGAAAAGCGCATTTAAATTTGTGTGTTGTTTTTCACCGGTTTTGTAACAGCGTCAGTATAGAAAATATACGCTATCTACCGCAGTTCTAGTTTTGTATTGTTTACAATTCTGATGTTTTAAATTTGAGTTTAAAGTAAATGTGACCTTTTAAGTGCCCCTGCATTCCTCTGTTTTTTCTAAGTGCCCTGGGCGCTAAATGGGGTGAATACGGTATAGACAGAATGCACATCTTTAGACACCATCTAACACAGCACCCACCCTCAACCAAACGCCCAAGAAATATAATAACTAGAAGAATAAATCTTCAAACTATTAGAGAAGGCAGTTGACAAGGTACACAATATGCTGCTAATAAAGACTGATGAATGCTGGGACACATATGGCTGCTGAATAAAATATAAACAAATTCCTGGTAGATATGTCTTGAATAAAATATAAACAAATTCCTGGTAGATATGTCTTAAGTATTGGAATCAACTCACTAATCTCTTATGGAATCTGTATATGAAGCTGTAAATTAAACTCTAGTATATGAATATTGAGAATCAGTTAAAATTACATGACAACTGAAATTCATAAAGACCTAGAGAATATTTGAAAATAGCAGACACATAAATTTTCACATTCATATCTTTGGAAAATGCTTTTCAATTCTGTTAAATTTTAACCACATTTGTCTAATTTCTGAAGGAAGACTACCCAAATACAATGTGTAATGAAATTTTTTTCCCATAAAGTAGGGAAAATAACTATTGATTTAACACCTATATTAAAATGTTTTAAAGTGATATATGAAATTATTTTTCCACACTTGTGCAATAATGCGTTGTACTAATTTAGAATGTTGTATTTTCACAAATGTAAAACAAGAGAAGCGCAGCAATATACGCCCGAAGTGTTGAATCAGAGAATGGGGGCAAAATTTAGGCTGTTGAAGCCCAACGGACAGGAACAAGAATAAAAAATTGAAGTTATATAAAAAAATCTAAGTCCCCAACCAGAAAATCCTAACCTGGTACAAAAATGTCAAAAAACACCAAAAAATTGGAGGTACCATTCATGTTGTACCACAGAAAAGTGGTCTCGGTTTTTCCGTACTGCCAATAATAAAAAAGTTACAAAATATGCTATTGATAGTAACATAAAAGGGAAGTAATTCAATAAAAAAATTAAGCAAACAAAATAGAATCTCCCAAATAAAAACAAGAGCACTGTAATCAAGAGCAAATGCAGAGCAATATCCACACAGTTACAGAGTTACAGAGCGGAAGGGAAACAAAATCATATGACCTTTGACCGCTAAGTATGACCTTGAATCCAGCCATGTGGAACATTGCTTCTGCACGTCGTCTCAGTCTGGTTAACATTTGTGTCAGGTTTCTTCGAAATCCTTCAAGGGGTTCAAGTGTTACAGAGTGGAAGGGAAACAAAATCATATGACCTTTGACCGCTAAGTATGACCTTGACCTTGAATCCAGCCATCCGGAACATTGCTTCTGCACGTCGTCTCAGTCTGGTTAACATTTGTGTCAGGTTTCTTCGAAATCCTTCAAGGGGTTCAAGAGTTACAGAGCGGAAGGGAAACAAAATCATATGACCTTTGACCCCTAAGTATGACCTTGACCTTGAATCCAGCCATCCGGAACATTGCTTCTGCACGTCGTCTCAGTCTGGTTAACATTTGTGTCAGGTTTCTTCGAAATCCTTCAATGGGTTCAAGAGTTACAGAGCAGAAGGGAAACAAAATCATATGACCTTTGACCGCTAAGTATGACCTTGACCTTGAATCCAGCCATCCGGAACATTGCTTCTGCACGTCGTCTCAGTCTGGTTAACATTTGTGTCAGGTTTCTTCGAAATCCTTTAAGGGGTTCAACAGTTAGAGAGTGGAAGGGAAATTGCTAACGGACAGACGGACACCGAGGCGATAACATAATACGTCCCTTCGGGTGTATAAAAAACAACAGAATTTATGTGTTTTGTCCGTTTATCAAAATATAATGGTGGATACTGTCCACACAGTGAAAGTCACAAAATTTTCTACACGGATTAACATCAAAATGTATACAGAGTGTAGTGAATGGGAAACCATACCACGATAACATCATTTTAAAATGATGTCATGTTGGCTATGCTTTCTGATGACTTTTCCCAGATTTTCGGCGCCGGAATAGGGTGAAAATTAGACATATCCCATACCCACTGTTCATTGTGTAGCTTTAAAATTGACAAAAAGTTTATATTTCTATCTTTTATCCATGTAAACATCAAAATATTTTTTATGCTTATGAAAATGTTTTATTAGTTTCCCAGAAATGGGGGTACTTATTTAGTTAGTATCTGTATTTTATGTTGTATGCTTTCAACATATGTGTTTCTGTCTGTTTTATCTGTATGTAACTACTCATTGTTTTTCTTAGACCAACTATTCTTATGCATATTGCTTATATCATGTGATCAATTATCTTATGTTTTATGCTGCTAAACATATTTAACAAATTGCTTAAAATTCATATATCTTTTACAAGTTTGTTTTGTTACATTTGTTAATAAAATTATGTCTTTGTTTTAGTCGGTAAATAGCTTCTAGCTAATGTTGTATACTTATGTATGACTGACTTTAAATAAAGATTCTTGTATCTTGTATAATCTTCCAGGTATCAGGAAATGTGGATCCATTACCTTATTATGACTCGATTATCTTTAATCTAAAATTTACAATCACACTGTACTTTGTTTTTGAATGGAAGAATCACTGACCATCAGACTGGTTTATATTTCATGTTATCAGACTGGTTAACAGCAATAAACTGACAGGTAGCCAAAGTTAACTAAATGGACCAGATGCACTTTTTATATTTCTATCGGACTGATTTACATTTCATGTTGTCAGACTGGTCTACAATGTTTAAAGCAATAAACTGACAGGTAGCCAAAGTTACCTTATTGGTCAAGATGCACTTTTAAATAACGAGACTTAATTGTCAGTTAAAGTCATGAAAATGTGTGTTGGTTTGTTTACAAACATTTTGAATGCAAACAATTTTGTGAGGATAGAGGTAGAAATAGTATTGTATATTCTAAGAATCACTTAATTGAAAAAAGCATAGAACATATTATAATATTTCTGCCTTAACTTTGTTTGAATTAATGCACAATGAAAACAAGAGGGCCAAGATATCTTGCTCACCTGCGACTTATGACAATGTGTGACCAAACTTCAACCCCAATTTAAACTATATATCATAAACACAAACATTATGTTTGACCTTGACAAGGCAAACGTTTTGACCAATTTACATGATGATTGGGTGGGATCAGTTGTGACCAGGAGATCATAATTTGAATAATATTGGTAAGGGTTCATAAGGCAATGCCACGTGCAACAATATCTAAGCTCTGGGCCTTCCTGTTCTTGAGAAGAAGATTTTTAAAGTTTTTTTCTGTTGCCCTGACAACCAGAGTTCTGCATGGAACTACATAGAATGGAATTATTTGAACAACTAGGAAAGGGCTAAAAGCAAGGAACATCCCTGCCAAGTTTCATTACTATTGACTTTATGGCTTTAGAGGAGACGCTGTTTACAGGAAAATGTGAACAAACGACAACAACAGACAGTAAGAGATCCTTATATAGATAGCTCACTCAGGCACAAGATGAGCTAAAAATTGATAATTATTTATATCAAGCTACCTTTCAATAGAAATAACAAAAGAATGCTGAAACTCTCATTTAATTTCTATGAAGCCATATCCCACTAAACTTCTAAACTGGACGTGTTTATCTTTTAACTTTGGCAATTGTTGCTCATGATCTACACTGGTCTCAAAGGGAGAGTACTCACTCGCCATCACCATGGTTATTTATTTAAGGATTAAAAGCTTGAGAAAAAATCTATCCTTTGGAGAAAACAAGTATCTTACCAGTTTTCGTGCTGCACACATTTATAAAATGGGTATGTCAATTACATAATCTAATCACATCTAACCTTTTGGCACCAGTGGGAACATGTTCTTTAATCTTGATAAGCCCTTCTGGTGCTGGTCACACACTGGGCAATCAAGTGGTCCCCTCATAAACTCTCAACAATCGTGCATCAAAAAAATGTCTGCAAAAAACAAAACAAACGTTCAAGTGCTGGCTTGGTTCTACGCCTTCGTCATTTTCGTGATTTTTGCCGTAAATTAATAATAATACATAATTCCTAGCAGCAAGACACTTTCATCTGTCTGTTTTACTGGTTTCTTAGATTCAAAGTCTTGAAAGTACATCATGTGGGAACTGTAATTTACAAGTAACATAATTTCAGACTTTCTGATATGATAATCTGTACTCATTTCCTAAACTGTTGCCCTGCTCACAGCATGTGATTCTACCTTTGCACCTGTACAGATCATGAGCTGCATTATTCCCTATTCAATCAGTAATGTTATAGTGAGTTGCCTTTGAATGCTTAATTCAAGTTGAAAGATGGACAAGACAATTTTAAGAAATAAAGCAAGGTATTGTCTAAAATATCTTAATTTCACACAAAATGCCCAGACCTATTTCAACTTTCATTATTATTCTACAAAATAACTAAAAGGGCAGCTTGTGACCCTGTCTTTTACCACCTGAACTCCTATCCTGTTGGCAGCAAATGATTTTGCACCAATGAAGCTACGGATCAGTCTACTCATCAACACAGTTAGTTTGATCATGATCTACAGTATTTGCTACTCAGCCTATATCTATGTGTTGAGCATCCTTTTAAACAATTAATGTAACTGTCCAAAACTGAACACAGACAAGTTCATTTATTATATTTTACAGGGTAAGGGAAGGGAATGTGTTTAAAAAAAAAAATATATTTTTTTCGTTGAAACAGATTCTAAAATGAACCAATATGTGCAAGATAGTAATTTGCACACAACACTTGAACCAACATGTCTAAGTCCAACAAAGGAATAAATTCAGTCAAAAGTTATCTAACTTGATTGTCTGATACTCCTTCAGACTTTATAGAAGATTTTATTAAAGTTTTCAATAAACCCAAACAGTGGTTTTGGAGATAATATGCATGATAGTATCTCACACACAAAACTATAATTTAAATTTGAAGTAAAACAACAGCCATAATTTGGATTAAATTAAGTCAAGAGTCATCTAACTTGATTGTCTGACTCTCTTGAACACTTTCATAGTTTCAAATCAATCTCAAAAGCAATAACTGAAATATGTCTATGATAGTAGCTTGCATGCAAAACTTCAGCCAAATATTGATGCAAACACATGGGTGCCCAGTATAGCCCTTCTTACTCTCCCGACAGTCAAGCACAAAGACAGTAGTTTATATCCATACTGAAGAAAACTCACAGCATTTCCTTTCTATGATTGTTGGTCATATTAAAATGAAGATATTCCTTCAAGCATTGTTTGTTGGCTAAAAAACAATGTTTGTTTGGTTCTGCTGCTTACAGTACTTATAAAACACTTGGACCTACAGCCTGGTTTAAAATATGAGCACCAGGACTACAGCTTCATTTCTCCTGTATAAGCTCATGTAAAGCAAGTGGCCCTTGCATTTCTCCTGTATAAGTTCATGTAAAAGGAATGGCCCTTGCATTTCTCCTGTATAAGTTCATGTAAAGCGAGTGGCCCTTGCATTTCTCCTGTATAAGTTCATGTAAAACGAGCCCCCATTTCTCCTGTAGGGGGGGGGGGGGGGGGGGGGGGGGGGGGGGGGGGGGGGGGGGGGGGGGGGGGGGGGGGGGGCCCCCCGGGGGGGGTCATGTAAAGCCAGTGGCCCTTGCATTTCTACTGTGTAAGTTCATGTAAAGCAAGTGGCCCTTGCATTTCCTGTTGGGGGGGGGGGGGGGGGGGGGGGGGTTTTTGAAGGGGGGTATAAGTTCATGTAAAACGAGTGGCCCTTGCATTTCTCCTGTATAAGTTCATGTAAAACGAGTGGCCCTTGCATTTCTCCTGTGTAAGTTCATGTAAAGCCAGTGGCCCTGCATTTCTCCTGTGTAAGTTCATGTAAGGAAGCCATGGGTTGCATTTCTCCTATAAGTTCATGAAAACGAGCCAGTGGCCCTTGCATTTCTCCTGTATAAGTTCATGTAAAGCAAGTGGCCCTTGCATTTCTCCTGTATAAGTTCATGTAAAACAAGTGGCCCTTGCATTTCTCCTGTATAAGTTCATGTAAAGCCAGTGGCCCTTGCATTTGTGCATGTTCTCCTGCATAAGTTCATGTGAAGCCAGTGGCCCTTGCATTTCTCCTGTATAAGTTCATGTAAAACGAGTGGCCCTTGCATTTCTCCTGCATAATTTCATGTAAAGCCAGTGGCCCTTGCATTTCTCCTGTATAAGTTCATGTAAATAGAGGCCGGTTCTAACATGTGAAAGAGCGGCCCTTGCATTCCTATAAGTTCATGTAAAACAAGCGGCCCTTACATGCTAAATTTTGACCCCAGAGGCTTGATCTGAACAAAATTTGAAGAAAACCGTTGGGCAATGATACTTACCAATCACCCAAGCTCCATGTCTTTATGGGTGATTTTTTCAAGTTTCTCTTTCAGTAGCCATGGCAACAATATTTCTACATCTATTTTAATTCTTCTGACAAGTCTGGTAGAGGACTATCCCAGGAACATCAATGTCAAGTTTCATCAGCTTCGATCACATGATCACATAAGTGAGACATTGCTTGAAGAAGACAGTGGCAGATGAGGTGGAGCTTATCCTGAACATAAATATATGGTCATATAAGCTAAAGAAATAGTAACCTGAAACAACAGGGCCAAGGTGGCTCTATATCGCTCATCTGGCTGCTATTGGCTAAAATACAAGGTCATCAACAGCAGAAAGGGTCTATTTTAGCCTGGGAATTTTCATTTGAACAATCTGAATAGAGGTTTTCTACATCATGCTATATTCCAAATATCTAACCTCTTGGCCTAGTGGTTCTAGACAAGATTTTTTAAACTTTCCCATGTTAATTCAAATAACATCTCGGGCGTGTGCAATTTTCACCCGAGGGTCATGATTTGAACAATCTTGGTAGAGGTCCACTCGGCAATGCTACATGGTAAATATCGAAGTTCTAGGCATAGCGGTTTCAGAGGGGAAGATTTTTAAAAGTTTTTCCTATATATAGTGATGCTCACATGTAACTTTGCACATGGAACAAACGAAACCTGAACGATACATGTAAACAGAAGGCGTGAAAGATGAACTCTGATATTTTCGTAAGCTTAACGACAATTAATTAATAGATGTTGTAGGTAATATAGCAAAACTTCAACAAACATGAATAAAGGTTTGTTTACAGATTTAAAAGCTATTCACAGAAGAATTGTAATAACTAGTTATATGGTGCAAAATCTTCTGCATGAAACAGAAAATTAAAAAAAACACTTTGATGAACATGAAGTACACCCAGTGAGCAATTACAAGAATTTAAATGAAATGCAGGTTTTAAACAAATTGCTTCTTTCCTTTGAGATACATGATGATCCGAAAAACAAAGAACTAATAGTTGTCCCTGGCAACCTGGGATCCTACACTATAAACTAACTATTTTAAATGAAATTGGGGTTAAATCACAAAGACCAAGTTTTCGTAAAAGAAGCTGAACATTCGAATATTCAAGAATCTGATGTAAGTTTGGAGTATATGGTGACTCTTTGTATAAAGTATTACATTAATTAACCGAATATATTTACCATTTAGCAACTAATTCTCCAGCTTAATTAACTGGGAAAACATAGACTTGTGTTGATTAAAGCCAGTTCCTTGTTAATTGATCAATATAATGTACCAGACTCAAGTTCCTTGTCATGAAAAGTAAAGTTTGTACAGGTAAAGGGCCAAGTTTGTTCAGCATTTTACGTAATTACTTATTTCAAAGTTTTTTTCTATTACTACAACCACTTGATTCCAAACCCCTTTCCTCTTACTATATTTTAGGTCCTAACCCAATAAAATTGTGTGAATGAAATTACCTAGATTTAAATATAATCTAACAGATAGTAAGATCAAATGAAGATTCAGGATCTTAGACACATATTAATTATAAGAAAGCCTTTGAACTGTGTTTAATAATAATCATAATATTTTATATATCAGAGAAATTGTTCTGCAATCAAGCTGCAGCATTAAATCAAAACATTGAAACATTTTTGACCTTTCGTGGACTATGCATTCCTTACAAATTAAAATGATGTGAAATAAACATAATGACCCGAGGCAACTAAAAGACAAATGGGCAATGCCTTTACTATAAAGGATTATAAACAAGAGGATCAAGATGGCCCTATATAACTCACCTGGCTATAACTGGCTATAACACAAGGTCAACAATCCCATCACAAGTCCTGGGAGTCATGATTTGAACACATACATAGTGGTCTATTAACATCCCTTCCAAGTTTCATTGGCCCAATGCTTTCAGAGGCAATGTGGTTGGAAGGAAATGGCTGACGGCCAAACCACATAATAGCTATGACAGATTGTGAGTGGTCCTAATAACACACCTAGGCATTTTGTGACTGGTGAGGTAAAAATATCACACAAACTTGTAAAGGAACCTAGAGCTTTTGACCGTGTTACCTGAAACTTTAAGGGGAGCGGTTGTGTAGAGGAAAAGGTGTCTGCTGCTCATCCTGGAGGCTGAGGGTTCAAGCCCCACTGGGGTCACGACCATACCACCTCATATGACACTGGAACAGGTTTTTCCAGGAAAGGGACTCAAGAGTGACTGGATAAGCTACAAGCTTTCTTCACAATCGAGCTCAAATAATTTAGTATGAGCTGAACTAACTTGAACATACTACACTCAAACCTGCATAAAAGACCATTGCAAAACTGAGACCACCCTTGCAAAATGAACACACACAACAAGACAGTACTCTACTTATCTATGGTAGAAAAACTTTAGACTGTTTTACATTCTATCGGGTTTTACTGTACTATGTAGTATGTTAGTGGATCATAGGCCCAGTCTTCTACAGGTGCAAACAACACTAACACCTATCAAGTGTCTTTACAGATAATAATGGAGTTTGAAATGAGAAGGGAAATAGGCAAATTAACAGTATGACTTACACATTTTTCACATGCATGTTGAGGACCTCTGCCAAGATGCTTGTGGGTAAAACTGGACAAATGTTGTTTTGCAATGTATTTTTTTTTTATTTTATAAATGAAACAAATGTTGTTCAGGTGACAGCTTATAATTTATGCTAAGTCTGTGAAACTAAAGAATTGGGCAAGAAAGTATGGGTAAATAATTATTTGTTAACATTTTATCTATTTTTGGAAGTTGCCAATCTAGGTCCCTGATATCTGAGATTCTAAACAAAGGGAAAAAATGCTCTTCGTGGGGATCTAAAATTCATGGTGGTTTACCTCTGCCAAGGAAAAACAGACTGCAATAAATATGAATGATTTCACACTAGCATGTCCAAAGAATTATTCAAGCAGATGTTCTTGGAACAGTAGTGCTATGAAAGTTGCTGTACTAACTGCCTGTACTGTAAAAAAGTCTATCATAACCATTTTTATTCAAAATTAGCGCAAACAGACATCATACCCCACCCACGTAATGTTCTAGAACTGTTTATAGATTCCTACCTCACTATAATAATGAAAATTGATGCAAGTTTTAATGGCAGTAATGCTTAGAGACTGAGCACACAATTCTGCTGGTAGGTTAATGTGAACAAAACATTTAAACAATATCTTATCTTACAGAGATAGCTTGCACTGCTGATAAGATGAAATTAATGTCGAAAATCCAGATAGTCATGTGCATAATTATACAGATAATGTAGATTTTTTGCTCATTAAAGTCTTTGGGAGATTACATAAAGTACACATTTTGGAAGTTTAGGGCTTGGCTAACGACTGTTAATAGACGCATTTGTCAGTGGTCAATTAGAGCGGTATCAATGATACAAAACATATCTGCAGGAAGTTCAACAAATCATGTACCGGTATGCCCAACAAGGATGCTTTCCGCAATACCATTTTCTTCTTTTCATGACATCAAGTTTACAGCTTTACCTGAAACATGAAAACAAAATTGGTCAAATTAATGTTCAGAATCAAATCCCTTGTTTCTATATTTATTTCTCTAGATACAGTGCTTGCAACTTCAGATTCTGTCTCTTACAATAAGATTTTTCTTTCTTTTTCTTTTTATTATTCATTCTTAGAGTTTCTCCTACTTTTGGATCCAGTCAAATGCTCCCATTTCATTCAAAAGAAGCACGATTTATATTCCATATGGACTAAATCACTGCAATTTGAAAACAAGAGGGCCGAGATGACCCTATATCTCTCACCTGGCTACCATTGGCTATAACACAAGGTCAACAATAGCAGAAGGTGAATTCTTTTCACCAGGGGGGGTCCTGATTTTAACAATATTCATAGAGATCCACTATATAATGCTACATTCAAAATATCTTAGCTCTGGGCCTTATGGTTTAGACAAGCCTATGTAAAATCAAGTGACTCCTCAGACAGGGTAAATTTTGACCCATGGGTCATGATTTGAACAGTCTTGATAGAAGTCCACTAGGCAATGCTAAATGCTAAATATCTTAACTCTGGGCCTTGTGGTTCTAGACAAGGCGAGTTTTGAAGTTTTGCCTATAAAAGCCTATGTTAAATCAAGTGACACCTCGGGTTGTATCAATTTTGACCCTGTGGTCATGATGTGAACAGTCTTGGTAGAGGTCGAATAGGCAATGCTAATGCTAAAACTCTAAGCTCTAGGCCTTGTGGTTTTAGACAAGAAGATTTTAAAGTTTTCCCTATATAAGCATATGTAAAGTCAAGTGACCCCAGGGCAGGGTCCAGTTTGACCCGCGGGTCATGATTTGAACAATCTTGGTAGAAGTCCAGTAAGCAATGCTATATGCAAAAATTCTAAGCTCTAGGTCTTGTGGTTTCAGAGAAGAAAAAATTAAAAGTTTTTCTGCTATAAGCTTATGTAAAGACAATGCTGCATGCAGTCAGCCCGGATAGCTCAATAGGTAGAGCACGAGACTTGTAATCTCGGGGTTGTGGGTTCGATTCCCAGGGCTGACCAACTAAAATTACTAACAGTCTTTTGGATGAGACTTAAAAACGAGGCCCCATGTATGGGTGAAAACCTGGCATGATAAAGAACCAGGGGTGTCTCTGGAATTGGGATGCTTTCTGTATCTTGCATTATCCCTGAAAACCTAAAATAACTAAACTCTTCTGGGGGCATTGGTCATATGGGAAACCGGTACCAACGATAAAACCCTAATATACCATACCATGCTGCATGCCAAAGGAGAAATCTAGGACTCTAGGTCACAAAGGGAGACTATTCCAACACTTTACAAATGTCAGATTTTGCATTTGGAGTTTGTTTAACCAGACCAAGCTTCTTATCTCTTAGCTACTGTTCTATTAATAGGTTGTGGCAAACTCCATCTGACTAAAAACAGCATTTCCAAAATTTTAGTCAAATTGGTTTTATATGTTAAAACATCAATCTAAGTATCTACATGATCTCTGTGGGTCATAATTTGAACACTCTTGATACAGTTTCACAAGGTTGAAGGTCGCATGCCAAATATCTAAGCTCTGGGCCTTCCTGTTCTTGAGAAGAAGATTTTTAAAGTTTTTCCTTTTCGTTGTCATGGCATGGAATGGAATTATCTGAACAACAATGATAGGGCTTCATGCAAATAAAATCCCTGCCAAGTTTCATCAACATTGGCCTAGTGGTTTCAGAGGAGGTGTTGTTTGAAGGAAAATGTGAATGGATGATGTATGATGTGGCAGTGAATAATCTAGCCGTGCGTCCTGCGTCATAGACGCACAAAAACTGCAAAGGACGCAAAGATTTGAAATATGTGCGTCCTTAGGATGAAAAGTGAGACTTGGGTATATGCTCGGGCAGTTTGTTTAAAAAGAATATCGTCCACGAACTTACGAGTATTTAGAAGAATTTTCACTGAAATCGTTAAAAACCGCGGCACTTGCGGGTGTTAAATCGCGGTACTTAAGTGGTGTTTGAGACAACTAACAGGACTTTAAATTAGAATTATTTTTGGAAAAATGTATACACGTATTTTTTTACTTTTGTACATTTATCAAATTAAAATATTTGCCGACCAACGTACATTTGTTTAGCTTGATATAGTGCATAACCAAAATAAAACTTACTCATATATACATTGTCTATTCCAAACTAGTTTTATAATCCAAAATAATCAGACCCGTCAAAATATTCGGTCTTTTTAATGCCCGTGCTCTCGGATCAAACGAAACTCGGCGTCGGCATCGTGCTTTGATCTCGTAACACCTGCGGCTTTATGAGTAAAAGAAGTTCGTTGTAGAAATTATTTTATTCGACAAAGTTAATTCTTTAAAATAAATATATTGTAGAAGAAAATTGTTACTTAGAAAAATCGGCTGAAGCGCCGCGTTTTGTTATAAACATAACGTTTATTTTAAGTAAAGAATAGTTGGAACTTATTAATGTTAATTAAGTCAATTGAAAAACTTTTCCCATTCACAAATTATCAAACGTTACTCAATCAGTGGTGTCACATAGCTCGAAATTTCAAAATTGACGTAGTTAGTTTGTCATCCTTTATGAATGCTCGTATTTTTCACACCTGAGTGACAAATGCTAATTGGAGAATAAACCTCGACTAATTACAGCAGAGTTTTTAACGGAAATAAATATTTAAAATCTACGTAAAAGGTAATTAATATTTTCAGTAACTCAATACTTTAAGAAACAATTATATTTCTATTTTCTGACTTTTTCGGAAAGGGACTCATTGTTTCATTGTTTTGAAAAATGTGCGTCCCAGGGACTCATATAAATCAAAACCTAGATTATTCACTGATGTGGGGCGGTGAGCGATCCTAATAGCTCACTCTGGTACTTTGTGCCAGGTGAGCTAATGATTATTAAGTAGATCTCCCTATATATTTTAATGCAAATACTGTCTGTTGGAGGGACAAATTAAGTCAGTGATAGGTCCATATTACTGGAATAAACAAATTTATTGCTGCAGTTTGCTAACACTCCCTTGCACTAAATTTGCATACTCCTGTAACATTGACCTATAACCAAGTTTGTTTAATTGAAATTGTTCCTGTAGTTTCTTTGATTAGATATTGTTTAAAGACATTGTTGGGACAATGTACTACGAACATCGTCAAGGAATCACATTAGTACATTTTGTCTCTCTCTACTTTACCATTTAGCACCCAACACTTTTACTGCAAACAAATGTTGAGTTTTCTTTGTCAACATTTAATACTGGGGCCTTCCTTTTTGGAATACTTGTACATCAAACATAATTATTAGGTCTCAATAATGTTAATGACAGACCAATAGCCCTTGATATTTCTAAAGAAGACTTTATTATTGAAGTACATTGTAGCTACCTAAAATCATTTTACTTTTTTTAATATTTTAAAATATTTTAAAATTTGTCAGGCTGAGCACATCTCTCAATTGGGGTAAATAGCCAGTTTAAGCTGAGATGGCACGATCAAGCCAAAACTTAAATTTTCAAATAACTTTTTTTCTTGCGCAGGTTAATGTTTTCAGAGAAGATATATTTTATCAAAACCGACCTGATAAAATCATTATTTTTTTTATTTTGCAGTTGGTAAAAAAATAAAAATTTTACCAACAAGATATTGACATGAAATTGCATAATAGTTATTCTTATTGCTTGCTATAATGTAAACATAGTGAAAATAACCTGCGCTTTTTCTGAGCAAAAGTTGTTTAAAAAAGTTGTACTTTTCTATTACTTATGTTTTAGCTCTATCGGGCTATTTCAGCTCAAACGGCCTATTTACCCTGATCGGAAGATGTACTCAGCCTGTTTATATAGGAGAGTAAAGTCACTCATCTGTGTTGTGCTATAAAGATCAGCACTTCCATTTATTTCGTCACTTTCTCTTCACTGATCATCCCTTGTTGTTGTTGTACGAGTTTAATGTCCGTTCCAACCTTGGTTTTTTTAACAGGTGGAAAGTTTACCACACAATCGTTCCTCTAGACTCAGATCCTGTTAGAAACTGCCAACTTTCTCACATACAGTGACATGGTCAGTAGCAGGGCGCGAAACCATGGCCCTCAATCTGAGCGGTTACAGTGATCATGAGTCAGCTGTACTAACCACTCGACCATGGAGGTAGTTCACTGATCATCCCTTTGAAGATTTAAGAACTGTTATTACAAGATATAAAGACGGACAAGTCAACTTTAGAAATTCAGCAAGGTTGTCAAATAATACTCACCTCCATCACCAAACTGCATGGCTCTCAGCATGTCGGGATGTTCACCATGGTGATGCAAGCAAAATGACATCAGCTGCAGTAAAGACAAAAAGCTTTCAAAAAACAGCATCAAAGGGCTATTACTCTTACATGTATCAAAGTCTTGCTGTAGTAGTAGGATAATGTTTTTTTTATATAATGGAGATACAGTGTCACAACAGAATTATGCATCTTGACAACAGTTACTGGCGTAATGATTCTGTAAAAAGTCTGAAATCAACTGCAGAGCATACTGCCAGATAAAAGCATGATATAGCTGCACTGCCTCTACCTGTTCACTGCAGAAACATGACTTAGCCAGATGTCAAAGCCGAACAAAGTATTTTTACCTGGTGACCTAGTTCAGCTGATATGGTAAACCGCAGAAACCCCGTTTTTGTGCAGTTTTGACCAATCAGTGGTCTACTAATGGTTTTACAGTAACAACTCAATTTGAACCATACATAGACTTACATTCATTCATATGAAGTGGCACATTCACGTAGTACCCTCAACATATCATATCACATACCCATCAACATTTTAAAATATACATTTTATACCAAATTTTTGTACTTTTGAAATAATGACCGGAAGTACATAAAGTTTAAAGTAAAATATATGGTTCTGGTTTATTTCCAATGAACATTAAATTTTGGTGATCCTAGTCATAAACTGACCAGATTACCAGTTTTTTAAAGATTATTTTCATTTAAATCTGAAAATAAAAGCGATATTATTATTAACTCTGTGTAGGGTATTTCTTACATTATATTCACAGCATTAATTGTCTTAAGTATCTTACTTAATCATAATATATAGAGGTTATTTGTGTTTTTTTAGGTGGATATGGAATATTTCTCATTGAGAAGTGATACAATTGTAATATTTTCAAGAGCTTGATGCGCTAGTTAAAATGTAGAAATTGTATCACACTGATTTGAGATATATTCCATATCCACTCAAAATAAATTTTCTTTTTATTTTATGTTAATTATTAAAACAAAAGCTAAATTATGTATATGCACCACTTAGAGAAGTAGTTCCGGCAGACCTATATCACCCACACTGTGACTGATATGATATCTATATCATCGCTCTATATTTCACTGATAAAACTCAGTATTTCGTAAGTTAGCATAAAAAAAATGTATGATCATAGGAAATATTAAAGTAACTTCTTTCTACCCCACTTCCCACCCCTACATTCTACCCCACTTCCCATCTTCATTTCCATCCCTTCTTCCCACCCCTCCTGCCAACCCCACTTCCCACCCCTCATCACAACCCCACTTCCCATCCCTCCTTCCCACCCCTCCTTCCCACACCACTTTCCTTCCCTCCTTTTCACACCACTTCCCACCCCTCCTCCCAACCCCAACACATTTATATGAAAAAGTTTGGATAATAAATATGAATTCAAAACTTGATTGAAATACAATTTTTGACAATTACTTATATTCAAAATCTATTCAACAAATTTGCGCCAACATAGAAATGTTCTACATCAACTGTTATACAGTTTAATTATAACACTGTTATGCCAAGCTGAAAGTTCCGCAAACATCACACCTAGGCATTAAACTAGAGATTGAAGACTCAGTCAACTGCTAATAAAGATACAAGACGACATTATCTTCACGCTTACTCCCCTTTATCTACTCTTCAATCAGTAGAGATAAATTACATCATCTGCTGTAATTATTCATTTTTTTTGGCTGATCAATTCCGAGAAAAGTTCAGCAGACTTAGTGATAAAATATTCAACAAGATTTAACAATTTGGGTGTATTGAATAAATCTAAGACCTTTCAAAATTTACTATGAAGGATGGTTTTACCTGGTGATGGGGTATATAGACTGTGTCAGGAGGTTGCCTGCACTAGCTGGGATGAATCTGGGTGTTGAAACATTCACTAGTATATGTCAGCTTTGTGACTTTACCTGCGTGCATTTCAGCATGCCGTCTGAAATGGCAAAATGAGGAATGTACAAGGATGTAACCCCTGGAAGTGACTGCAACTTAATCATTAGTTCTTTTAGTTACATTTTTTTAATGCAACTTTCATCACAACAAGTTGATTAACATTACAATGACATGTTTTATGTCAAGTTGTCTGAGACAATGTTATTATATGAAACACTGCAGCTGTCTTCTGGTAGTGCTGCATACTTTCCAAGTTTTTTTGTAGCAACAACATTATGTCTGTTAATTTCTCAAATTGTTCAGTAGTTAAGACAGTTCAAAAATGCACAAAACAGAACGTTATTTCTACAAAACAACCTGGAAAGTGTACAGCACAAAAAGCATCAGAAGGCAGTTCTGGCTTTCCCTATTAATGTAACATTGTCCTGACAACACCAAGTTTTTATAAGTTGTGTAATTTTAGCCTTATTTGACCTTTAGATTATTGCAATAAGCACAATGGCTTTTTAGTAGCTTACTGTCTGGTATTTCAATATTTCATTAAACTTTCATCAGTCTGTATGTTTTCAATGAAACACAAGATTTAAAACTGCTGATGACATCTTCAATACAATATAAAACACTTAATTGACTGAATTAACTTTATTAAAGGTCATGGTAATGTAATATGGCCTTGCAGTAACCTTGGTATGTGCATTCCTAAAGTACACAGTCATGTGTCTCAGGCACAAATAGAAATTTCTAAAGAACAGTCAACTCTTACCCTTCTAAATTTCTACAATGGACTAGTCTATCTATCACATGGAAATTTCTAAAGAACAGTCAACTCTTACCCTTCTAAATTTCTACAATGGACCAGTCTATCTATGACATGGGACAATGGACTAGTCTATCTATGACATGGGACAATGGACTAGTCTATCTATGACATGGGACAATGGACTAGTCTATCTATCACAAGGGACAATGGACTAGTCTATCTATCACAAGGGACAATGGACTACTCTATCTATCACATGGGACAATGGACTACTCTTTCTATCACAAGGGACAATGGACTAGTCTATCTATCACATGGGACAATGGACTAGTCTATCTATCACATGGGACAATGGACTAGTCTATCTATCACATGGGACAATGGACTAGTCTATCTATCACAAGGGACAATGGACTAGTCTATCTCTCAGATGGGACAATGGACTAGTCTATCTATCACAAGGGACAATGGACTAGTCTATCTATCACAAGGCTTACCCTTCTAAATTTCTACAATGGACTAGTCTATCTATCACATGGAAATTTCTAAAGAACAGTCAACTCTTACCCTTCTAAATTTCTACAATGGACTAGTCTATCTATGACATGGGACAATGGACTAGTCTATCTATGACATGGGACAATGGACTAGTCTATCTATCACATGGGACAATGGACTAGTCTATCTATCACAAGGGACAATGGACTAGTCTATCTATCACAAGGGACAATGGACTACTCTATCTATCACATGGGACAATGGACTACTCTATCTATCACAAGGGACAATGGACTAGTCTATCTATCACATGGGACAATGGACTAGTCTATCTATCACATGGGACAATGGACTAGTCTATCTATCAGATGGGACAATGGACTAGTCTATCTATCACAAGGGACAATGGACTAGTCTATCTATCACAAGGGACAATGGACTAGTCTATCTATCACATGGGACAATGGACTAGTCTATCTATCACATGGGACAGTAACATTAGTTGTTCAAAGGGGTGCTCAGTGAAAAAATACTGACTGAATAGTTAACAGTGCAGATCATGATCAGTAATGGTTGCAAAGGCAAAATCACTTGAAACCAAATCAGAGCATTTAAACTCCTTAGTGTCATGTACATAAAGTACATTGCCTTTTAAAGAGAAACAATGAATTTATAGGAAAACTAATCTTTTGATAGTAAAACATAAGCTATTATAAGGGCCAGAAATTCAAATATAAGATGACTTTTTACATTTGCAAGCTTAGTAACATGCCAAGTTCCATCTCAAATGACTCAGCAATCCTAATGTAATTGACCTAAAACTGTCTTTCTTAATTAAAACTGACTACAATATTAATCCATAAGCAGACCTGGCCCAATGCCATTCCATTATGCACCTTCATATTAGTAACATATTCCTGAAACTTTATTGACACTGGCCCTTCCTTAAAGATATTAAACAATAAAACTGTCTCTGCACTTTACAGCAGGATCTTTAATCTTCAACTAACATACCCAAGCTTATTCCTTTTTCACCTTCATCACCTCTACTTCAGACAAAACTGTAGATGATTAAGTATTAATAGTTTATTTTTTTAGTAACAGCTACCTTGACCTTTGCCCAAGATATCTCATTATGCTGCCTCACTCAGAAACTTTGTTGACCATGTCATAATATGTAAATTAAGTCCACCTAAAACAAGATATTTAGAAACTTATTTTTATTTTTAGAAACTGTGACCTTGACCTTTTTCAATTCATAGACAAACATAAATTGGATCCTACTACATTGCAGAAAGTTTCAAAGTAAGAATGTCACTGCAGGTTTAAGATACTGAGAACAAAATTAATGAAAGTTTGATGAAGCCAATATGCCAAACAACATAATTATGGTTATCTATTAATGTTTTTTTTTCTAGGAAAAATCGAGTAAAGAATTAGCACCTTGATTAAATTAGTCAACAACATTGTACTGCACAAGGAAACCAATTTATATTTGCTTTGCAATAAAGGCCACCATGACCTTGACCTGTTGACCTCAAAATCAATAGACACCAAGTCATGACCAACCAACTTACTAATTTTGAGGACACTAGGCCAAAACGTTCGACAATATTTTTCTGTTAAAGGTCACCATCATCTTGATCATTGGTCTGTTGACCTCAAAATCTACTAGTCATGACAAACCTACCTACAAAGTCTGAGGACGCTAGGCCATGGCGTTTTCTAGTTACTGATAGGACAAGTTTTTTGCATTACAGTTCTCCATTACCTTGACATGTAGACATCAAAATCAATAGGTATCGTCTACTGGTACAAAGTTTCAGGACACTAGGCCAGTGCATTCTATGGATGGTGATTGAACAAGTTTTTTTCTGTTGAAGGTCGCTGTGACCTTGCATTTTGATCTGTTGACTAAATATCAACAGGCGTCATGTACTGGTTATGACCAAATAAACTACCAAGTTTGAAAAACCTAGGCCAAATCATTCTAGTCCTTGATCAGACCAGGTTTGGTCTACAGATGAATCAATATTTGCAAAAAAAATGGAATTAAACTGGCAAGAAAATGTATAGAAATATACGAAATATTGTATAATGGACAAAATGGTTACTTAATACAGTTTGAAGTACTTTAACTTGTGGAAATTTATAGCCAAGAAGCAGCTCAATAATTTTAATTTCTTCATATATTTGGTATATCACAACAAGTTTAATGATTACTGCAGCTAGATTTGACAAAAATTCTACCAGTGCACACCACACTCATTTTTCTGGTGGCAGGATTTCTACAAGCGCAAATCAAGATCATTCTGCTGGTAGCAAAATTTCTACCGGTGCAAATCAAGATCATTCTGCTGGTGGCAGGATTTCTACAAGTGCAAATCAAGATCATTCTGCTGGTAGCAAAATTTCTACCAGTGCAAATCAAGATCATTCTGCTGGTGGCAAGAGTTCTACCAGTGCTCATCATGAGCATTTTGTTCTACCAGATGTTGCTGATGGCGAAATTTCTACCAAAGCACCTTAGGGTCATTCTGTAAGTGGCAATCTTCAAGATTTTATACATTTAATTGCACCCTTTTTCGGGCTAACTAGGTCAATCACATCCAGGTGACATTGGTCATCGTCACTGACCTACTTCCAGCTCAAAATTAAAATCTTTGGCTATTATACTGACTGGAAATCACAGTCAGGTAAATTTCTCTAATTTGGCGGCATAATGAACTTTTAATGACATGATGATCCCAGTAATATGGCACAATACGTTGCCAGTAAGAACCTAAAACGCCATATTGAGATCGAGTCATTTAACTGGGTATTTTCACTGCATTTGAAGATCAAAGTCTGTAAAACACCTTTTTTCCACAAAAAGAAAAAAACATTTCATTTTCCCTTAATGATGTTAAAGTCATTTTCAGAAATAAATTAATTCAGGGATTTCTAGTCCTCAGGCACAATTTAGTCAAATTGAAGGCAGACCTCGGGGGAGCCATTTTCAGGGCATTAAAATGAGCAGTACAAAACAGAATGTGAGAGAAATCAAAACAATCACTTTTACCTTGATTCTAGTGACTGTAATTTTAAACAGAATTGATCACACTACAAGAATGGTTAATTTTTTTTTAAATTTAACTGGTGTGGCTGTCACATAGGTAAATCACCATAAGTGTCTTAAACATAGAACTTACAGCAGTAAATACACCTGCATTAACTGAAACAAGAAATATCTATAAAAAAGACAAATGGCACTGAGCGAGACCCAGATTTTTCCAATCCGCACATGCTAGCTTGCTAGTCTTGCATACCATATAGCATAAATTTCGTTCATAAAACAAGACTTAGTGGACAGTATATACTGTATAAACCGAAAGTGAGAATGGCAGTCTATTTTTAGATAGGCAACATGAGCGATCACATGTATTTGACCGTTTGTGTTGTTGGGGGAACACAAAGGAATTTATTGTGCAACTGGCATTGTTAGAAGTAATTCTCATAATGACGTTATATCTAATAATAAAATATTAGTGAAGAATACTTTAAATATTTCAATATTTCACATACCATTTTATCTCCCACCTAACTCCTTATTGGGAACCAAACAGAGAGATGACGTAGCTAATTAGTATGTGGAATCAGAACGAGGCTAGAGTTTGTGGAAAAAACAGCTAGGAAATTTAGAGTCAAAATTTTGTATTTAAATCTCATAATTCATCACTTATGCGAAAAATTTCAACGTAATTATTGTTTTATCTAATAACAACAGATCATCTGTATTCACCAACCAAGCTGTCGATAACTGTAAGGGTAAGATGTATGTGATTTTTATCGATTTATTTAATCGATCGGGCACTCCGCCATTTTTCCGCTTGAATAAGCGATTCTGAGCAACGTCTGAATGACGATACACAGATTGAATATCTGATTGTAGAACAGTCTGAATGACACCGACTAACCTGAATGGTACAGTCGCTATATGATAACTTTAAATATGATGAAAGTCGAGTAACTTTCGTTTATTTCGGAGAAATCCATATCGATGATCGGAGATTCCGACATCGGCGCCGGTTCAGCTCATTCTGACCGACACGCCCGCTGAGGATAACACGATGATTTTCGTGAATAATCTTTTGGTTTTTGTTATTTTTGAAAGCATTGCTCATGACAATTCGACCAGTATTGTATTCTTTCCCTCATTATAATTTTAGATTTGAAGTTTACACACGGGAGATTGGCGGAATGGCCACGAACGAAGAAATCGTCTCGGGCGGAAATGACGTTTCTGCGCAGGCGCAAGAAAACATAAACAAGATGGAGAAATTCATCGGAAAGGGGACAGCTATTTTGGAAACTTTTGTTTCCTCTATTCGCGCATTTGAGAGCGAGGCGAATGAAAATAAAGGACATCTCGTCGTCCATTTCGCAAATGCAAGGGGCCATTAAATCCTTGCAAGGTAAGAGGAGCAGAAAGGACGAAGACGACGAGGTACCGGCGCGGAAGAAAAAGGTTCCGGTACACAGCATCTCGGACGATTCCGACAATGAGTCGGATATCGATGTTTTGCTTAAGCATGGTTCAGGGCCGGAACCGGGCACTTCGACAGCAGACGAATCTTTCATGGAAGATTTCGATGAGTATTTCGGGGAAGATGAGAAGATTAGTCCGCAATAAAAAAAAAAAAAAAAAAAAAAAAAAAAAAAAATTTTTTTTTTTTTTTTTTTTTTTTTTTTTTTTTTTTTTTTTTTTTTTATGATTTGGTGGCCAAGAAGGTAAACAAAGCACTAAGACCTTCAAAAATCGATCAGGAAAAACTGAAAGAACTGGGGGAACAGTACAAACGTCCTGAGAATGTTGAAAGTTTGCAGATCCCTAGGATCGACGGATTCCTATGGAATCAACTTAAAACCAATGTCAAATCTGCTGACATAGCGCAGCAGAAAATGATACATCAAATGAACAAAGCAGCAGGGCCTCTGGTACAAGCCATGGACCATGTTGTTACAAACGAAAATCCCGACCCAGAGGTTCTGAAACGTTGTATTTGGGACTCTTTCAAGCTCATGTGTGGAAGTATTCACGCCATTAATACACAAAGACGTGAAACCATAAAAAAGGAACTGAACACAAAATTTCGAAGTATCTGTTCCGCGGAGACAGCAGTTACAGCCACTGGCCTCTTTGGAGATAATCTTCAGGAACAAACCAAACAGTTGGACAGCACCAAAAACATTAACATGACCAACAGGGACCATTTTTTAGGGAAAGGGAGGGGGGGCTACAGTTACAACTTGGGACACCCTCCCTCACAGACACAGAACCAAAATCAACAAAAGGGGTACAGTCAGAGAACAGGGAAACCTTTCTCATTCCAAAACCAAAGGAAGTTCCCACAAAACAACAAACCTACAGGAAAGAACTTCGGGAACAAAAGGCAAAATTATCAGAGAAAGTAAACAAGACTGTAAGTAATAGAAAATCATTTAAATTTATTAACAATTCTGACAATTTTAAGGCAGGTAAAACTCAAAATCAGTTCAATAACTGGAAGAAAATAACCAGCGATAGATGGATTTTACAGACTATTTGTGGCTACTCACTTGAGCTGGAGACTTTGCCATATCAGTCGTATATTCCCACACCCATTAAATTCTCAGATACAGAGACACACCAGATAAGTTTAGAAATTGATAGATTTTTGAGGTGCAACATAATTGAATCTGTGAACTCATCTGATAAGGGGGAATACCTTTCAAATATTTTCGCAAGGCCGAAAAAAGATGGTAGAGTTCGAATTATTTTGAACCTGAAAAAATTTAATGACCATGTGCAGCACATTCATTTTAAGATGGAGACATTAAAAAATGCTGTCAATTTAATGACAAAAAACTGTTTCTTTGGATCGGTAGACATTTCAGACGCCTTTTATTCTGTACCAATTCACCCTCGTGATAGGAAATATTTCCGTTTCATTCACAATGGACAAAAGTACCAATTCGCTGCGTTGGTGATGGGGCTGACCACAGCACCAAGAGTTTTCACAAAAATTCTCAAACCAGTTTTTGCCACATTACGAGCCAAAGGTCACATTAGCACTGCATACATCGACGACTCTTGTCTCCAAGGTCAAACCTATGATTCCTGTTTAAAAAACATTACAGACACAATGTCACTCATGGATAGTTTAGGGCTCACCATTAACCAAACCAAATCAGAATTTATACCCTCTCATCAAATTGAATTTGTTGGCTTCATTCTATGTTCCGAAACAATGACTGTGAGACTAACTGCAAAGAAAAAAAGAGTCTATTATACATCAATGTTTAGATATTTTACAAAAGAAATTTGTGACTATAACAGTGTTTGCACAACTAATAGGCAAACTTGTCGCAGCAGAACAAGGAGTCGAATATGGGCCCTTGTTTTATAAGCCGTTAGAAAAAGAAAAAGAACGTTACTTGAAAATTAAGCGGGGGAAATATAATTCTTTTATGAAAATAACTGACAATATCAGAGCGGATATTCAGTGGTCGGTCCATAATCTTCCAGCATCAGTAAAGAAAGTGTCTCATGGAAATCCTACAGTTGTGATGCATACTGATGCCAGCCTTTTGGGGTTTGGTGCATGCATCAAAGATGAAAAGCTCGAAACTTGTGGGGTTTGGTCTCTAGAGGAACAAGAAATGCACATTAATGTGCTAGAACTAAAAGCCTGCAAATTGGGCTTGATGGCCTTACGTAATACTAAGATTAACACTCACATTCGCATATTTACTGACAACACAACATGCTGTGCTTATATTAACAAATATGGGGGCAAATGTCGAGAGTTGAATACTCTTGCTCGTGAGATCTGGTTCTGGTGTATAGACAGAACAATACACCTCAGTGCTGCACATATACCAGGTGTTGACAACACTGAAGCAGACACATTGTCTAGAAAATTTAATGATGACACAGAATGGTCCTTAGATGATAGTGTTTTTCAGGATATCTGTTTAAAGTATGGGCCGTTGCAGATTGATATGTTCTCCTCAAGACTTAATTATAAATGTGAAAAATATGTTACCAGGGTACCAGAGCCTTTCGCTTGGGCGATTGATGCATTCACAGTTGATTGGAGCAATGATCTACTATATATGTTTCCTCCTTTCAGTATAATATCCAGAGTCCTTCAGAAGATCGTTCTAGACGAAGCAGAAGTAGTAATGATAGCACCAATCTGGACTACTCAAAGCTGGTGGCCGCAATTGCTTCATTTAATGTCACAGCCGGGCTATTACCTACCATCCACTCAGAGGATCTTGCACCTCCCACACAAACCTTCATATCAACATCCACTCAAGAAAATGGTGTTGGGAGTTTTCAGGTTATCCGGAAAGCATTACTGCAACAAGGGTTTTCAGGACAGTCTGCCACTCTCATTATCGAGGGATGGCGCAAATCAACCAGAGTTCAGTACACCTCGTTTATTAAACGATGGCTTTCATTTTGTCATAGGAAATCGCTCAGTTCAGTTAGGCCGGCTGTGAGACATGTTATTAAATTTCTAACAGAATTATTCAACTTAGGACTCAGCTATAGTGCTCTTGGAACAGCAAGGGCGGCTGTAAATGCTTACACAAGTACCTGCGGTGGAACAGACTGTAGTGATGATGGGATGATCAGGAAATTCATGAAAGGGGTCTTTCATAAAAGACCGAACATTCCAAAACATCCAGCAGTTTGGGATGTAGACATAGTGTTCAATTATCTGTGTCATGCTCGTGATGATTCACTTATATTTTTGTCAAGCAAACTTTGCATTTTATTTTTATTATTGAGTGCTCAACGTGGGCAAACATTACATCTTGTTCGATTGAACGATGTTGAGTTGAATACTCGACGTGTTGTTGTTTACCCTACCCAATTGTTAAAGCAATCTCGTCCATCTTATCACTTGGAGCCTATTGTGCTAGATAAATATGTAAAAAACAAGAAACTATGCATTGTTGAAACATTCAAACAGTACATCAATCGAACCAGACCGCTTCGAGATGTACAAGAAACCAAGCTTTTGATTAGCACTCAGTCCCCACACAAAGGGGTTTCAAGTTCAACAGTTGCCAGATGGGTAAAACGATTAATGGTTAAGGCTGGTATTGATCCATCCTATACCAGTCATAGCACTAGGGCAGTAGCTACAAGTACAGCAAAAATGAAGGGTGTGTCTGTAGCCAAAATTTTACAAACTGCTGGTTGGTCAAATGTGAAAACTTTCAGCAGGTATTACAACAAGCCAATTGTGGGAAAGACTGTGCAACAAGCAATTCTTGATTAATTTGTGAAACAAAAAGTGGAATTGAATTGAACTGAACTTACATTTCTTGTATACATGTAACATAACATTGTTTTAATTTTATATGATGTGTACATATAAGATGTATAAATTACTTATTTACAATTTCATGATATATCTGTTGTGATTCATCATTAAAAAATCACTCTAAAATCTCTGTTTGGTTCCCAATAAGGAGTTAGGTGGGAGATAAAATAGGAAGATTAAACGAGACTTACCTTGAAAAGGGAAGTTGAAGTTTGATTGATATTTTATCGACCACTAACTCCTATGGGATCAAACACCCACCCTCCACTCCCTTGTGGTATGAATTTTTAATGCTGCCAGCTAGGTATGAATGTTCCGAATGATGGCATTCATACCTGGCGCTTGACTCTGAAGGCTGATTCCACATACTAATTAGCTACGTCATCTCTCTGTTTGATCCCATAAGGAGTTAGTGGTCGATAAAATATCAATCAAACTTCAACTTCCCTTTTCAAGGTAAGTCTCGTTTAATCTTCCTATTAAATGCCGTCATCTTGGGTTTACAGGCCTATATATATATAGGTCTGCCATTAGGTGGCACCTTGAATTGATCAATGAAGCAATCACGTGATTAAGAGGGTTGTATACAAATTCGATTCCATTCGTAACATTTGATTGGTCCAAAAAGTAGGTAAAAAGCCAGCTTATGCATCTACGCCGAAATAAAGGCCATTTCTGTGGTAACCCTTGGCTTGGTATTGAAATCAGGTCTGAAAGTATATCTTTATATCAATATACTTATAGGTTAGAATGTATAAAATGTAGCTCCTACTGGTTTTTGGGGGGTATTAAAAATTATCCAAATGAATGTACTTATCATCAAGATTTTCTGTTTTTCATGTCTTGCAGAACATGCAATACAGATATTAATTCTAGTATCTAAAGAATAAAATATGTGAGGTGTTCCCAACAAAATGCATGTACTAGTTAATGAAATACCTACATATTCAATCTTTTGGTTACAACATATTTGATCATGATTAACTAAGAGATTGATGGCTACGTCACTAATAAATGCTGTTGGACTACATTATGAACAGTTGACATTCCTCTTGTAAATTTCTTGTAAAATAAGCAAATATATTTATATATTAATATACAAAATTTGCATTACAAATATATAAAATCTACTCATATGAAACTTAAGTGTTGTATACACATATATAACAGCTTATAAGCTACAAATGTAATGACCATTCTGCTACAAATAATATATAACAAGCTTTTATGTTACACATATACAACAACCTATGTTGTTTCGATTGTGCTGAGTAATTAAAGTTACTGACATATTTTATTTTTTAAGTGTTTAGCACAATCGGAAGGTGACAATGGTTGAGACCTGTGTAGTTCTAGAATACTTTTATGTTACCATAAGATAGACTACATTTCACATTTACAGCTAAACGGCTTTCATTATTTTCTAACATTTTTCATAGATGTTCTTTTGTTAAGAGATTATTTTGATCATGTGATTCCCCACCGTGTTTCTATGAATAATCATACTTATGTCTTGTGGTAATTTTCCAAAACTAGCAAATATATTTGAACATAAAAGTACCTAAAGTCGGTAAATACATCTTTGAAGCAGTTAGTTTGCTTATGTATTATCTGTTGTAACTGAAAAGAGAACAGTTTGTATGTCAATGGTTGCCCAATACAAATTTGAAAGGACCGGTTATGGGTCGCTCATTAGTGGTCACTAGTTGCACATGAGTGGTAGTCTAATACGAACAAAAGACCGATTATGGGTCGCTAATTACTGGTCGCTGGTCATATTTAAGACAAAAGTCGCTTAATGCAATAGCAAAACAGTGTGAAACGCTCAGGGGGATTGAAAAGCAGTCGCCTAAGACAAAGGTAGTTTAATACAGATGGTCGCATGGACAAATTTGACTTTAATGTCCCCCGTCCTTCACTAAAACTTGGAAGGAGGGGGTCATAGATTATTGTCGTTGTTCTGTACATACTTCTTTATACAATAGTCGTCTTTAATGCAAGCAAACTTTCTAACAACTTACTCCATGGATTTTATGAAGGTATGGTATTGTATCAAATTTTACATCAACATGTGGCTAATTTTCAACAACAATCATAAAACATGTAACAAGAAATCTAGTATCTGTTTACATGCAATTGACAAGATCAGCCTAGTATGGAATCCAGTTGTAAAGTCATAAAAAAACAGCCTGTATTAAGAGAAAGCAATGGTCACCAAGCGCTGCTGCGGAGTTGCGTGATAAAACACAAAGATACAATTATAATCAATAAAAGGTGTATGTCAACAGATGGCCGATAGTTAAAGGTCAAGGCAACTTTTTACATTTACTTTTTTCATTCCACATTAAATACACTCAGGTGTATTCCAAAGAGCTGCTAAATTTAAAAGTCACAACAATACAACTAGTCAATAAAACAATTAAAATGGCAACCGCCATGCTTTTGGTCTTTTAATGTCCACCCATTTTGCCATAATTGTCAAAGTCGTGTTTTCAATCATCTCTCTGTGACAAGAGACTACCAAGCAAACTAAATGCATTCCGACACGTTCGTTACCGTAGCAATTAAAACGTCATGTAAATATGAGGCTCTAATCAACAAAGCAATTAATACAAGTATAATATCACATTTACAATCTCGATACCGCGTTACAAATGGCCCACACATATCAGTCAACATACGTGAAAGAAATTTCCGTTCTCATATGTACAATACGATGCATCTTTTGTTTTGACTTCTTGGCAAAAAAAGAGACCATACCTTTTGCCATTAATTTTGATGTGAAATGCTCGTAAACTGGCTCACAATTATGACACTTCCCATGTCGGTGAGTTTGAATAGAAAAAAAAACACTCAAGTTAAATGTTTCTTTTAGTGCAACCCTTATTATTTCACTGCATTAAAAGGGAAAAAAATCTGGTTTGTATTGTTTTTTGGCTCTAGGAAAAAACAATTACAGAACATATATCCAAAGCATGACCTTTTTCTTTGATATGGGCAAGGCAGTCTAGTCTCTCTTCACTGTGATTCTTGATAACAGTTACTTTGTAAGCTTAATGAATTGCTCTGACTTATATGAGTTTCTATTTTCAAATTCCAGTTCATTTAATAAAGCAACTTTTGTCATAGGAAATATCTTATACTAATATTATGATTTTGGGGAGTTAGATTGAAACTTGAAAGAAAAAGGTAAAGAAATAATGATTTAAGCAACAATTCAAACCATTTTTGTATTAATTATCAATAGTTTTCAATGGAAAACTTTTGATCTAAACTGCTAAAAAAAACTCTACCCTAGACAGAAATGCCTCAAGATGACTTTTTGACATTCACAAAAAGGGCCATAACTCTGAAAACACTTTAAATCATCCATCTTCTAAAGGACACAATTAAGTTGAGAAAACTGTGTTTAGCTGAGATAACAAATAAAAACTTTGGGACATAAAGTTCTCTTTAACTTTCAGATAATTGGAGGATTGATGGTTTGGTAGACTGCCTACCTGTAAAAATGACCGAAATTCAACCTTTTATCACATTACAATTTATGACATATTCAGATACAATGAAATCAGATTCTGTATGAAATCATAACCTTTATGACATAATAATCTTGTTGACTAATATGTTCTGTCATGAGCTGCAGTTCAGATCAAAATATCTGTCACCGAGGGAAACTGCTTTGGCGAGAACGAAGCTCTGCAACTCATTTTGAATTTCTGCTTTTACATATTATTGCTTATATTCTATTAGTAAACCCTGTTCTGTTTTGCTCTGCATGGTCAACACGTTGTTATGCTGCCCAGTTCCTTGTTAAAATCACTCATACAAAAATCAAGCACAACTTAAACATTACTATATGCACCAATAATACATTAAGTTAATTTTTACATCAATAAAAATGTCTATACTTGCATTTACTTGAGAAAAATGCATGATTCATGTGTTCAAGATTGTTTAAAAAAAAAGTGATGAATATTCATTAAACCTTGTCTGAACTGCGTCTCGAATACGTAATTAGACAGTGTTAATTTTGTTAACAATCAGTTTACAAGATGCAATAAACCACAGTTAAGATCTGAGATGTGATTGGATAACTATATCTAACAGGACAAACCAAATCTGTCTGTGGCTGAACAAAGTTATTTCATTGGTTGATAAAAGTGTTGCAAAATCACATGACCATCTATAACTTATCAAATCTGGCGACATAGTTTTTTGACACATGACAAGCTAAGGAACATGAAGGTAATGTTGGTAGCTGATTATACAGGAGCTTTTTATTACTAAATGCATGTACATCAGTGCAAAATATTTTGTTCAGGACCCGCTGTAAATAATTACTGAAACCTGTCATAGATGTTTTATTGTTAATGTAGAATACCAAGTGAAGAAGCCATCAAACTGCCGTGGTTACATAAAATGACAATAAAGGGAAGTAATTCATGTAAGTTAATGAAAATCTCATGAAACTTCAAGTGCAGGTTGTTCACCTTTGTCACTGAAAATACAAACTTAACAAAAATGTTTTTAAAAACTATTCGCAGTAAAACAGAACACAATGGGAAATACATTACATACATAAGAACCCTGACATTATATTATGTTTTTTTTACAACTTCTTCTAATTACCTATAAGCAGAAACCTTTCTATGTTAAATGTCTTTCAAGTACATCTTACTGCATTATTACCAAACTCACTTATGAAAGTGACTTTATTGCATACTGGCAGCTTGGTATAATATACAGCGGCACCTGTGTTAACGGTCATCAGAATTAAAACTGGTCATTTTTATGTTCAGTAAAGACGTAATAAGCATATACATGTACCTACATAAGGCTAGTTTAGATGTATCCCTTGACAGACTGCTTCACTCTAACCTGCAACCTTTACAACATGAATTAGCACTGTCCAAATTGAAAGATGGATAAATCTATTGGGGTTACAGTATGATTACAACTTGGGGGGGGGGGCTGCGTTTGGGGTTTAGATATTGCATTCTGGGGTTAAAAGTTCAAAAAAGATCTTTGCAATGCCATGATGGCCTTTATATCTCTCACAACATTGACTGTAATACAAGGTAAACAACCACATCACCTGGCTACAACATTGACTGTAATACAAGGTAAACAACCACGTCACCTGGCTACCATATTGACTGTAAAACAAGGTAAACAACCACATCACCTGGCTACCATATTGACTGTAATACAAGGTAAACAACCACATCAACTGGCTACCATATTGACTGTAATACAAGGTAAACAACCACATCACCTGGCTACCATATTGACTGTAATACAAGGTAAACAACCACATAACTTGGCTACCATATTGACTTTAATACAAGATAAACAACCACATCATCTGGTTACCATATTGACTGTAATACAAGGTAAACAACCACATCACCTGGCCACCATATTGACTTTAATACAAGGTAAATAACCGCGTCACCTGGCTACCATATTGACTTTAATACAAGGTAAACAACCACATCATCTGGCTACAACATTGACTGTAATACAAGGTAAACAACCACATCACCTGGCTACCATATTGACTGTAATACAAGGTAAACAACCACATCACCTGGCTACCATATTGACTTTAATACAAGATAAACAACCACTTTGTAAACAACCACATCACCTGGCTACCATATTGACTTTAATACAAGATAAACAACCACATCACCTGGCTACCATATTGACTGTAATACAAGGTAAACAACCACATCACCTGGCTACAATATTGACTTTAATACAAGGTAAACTAGAACTGTCACAAGAGTGACGAATTATACCCCCACAATACAGCTTTGTCACAGAAGTATGGCAACCATAAGAAAGGAATGGCCACAAGGACATAGAGTTGAGTTATTATACAATAACTTGTGTAAATGTATTGTTTTAATAGCATACAAAATGTGTAAGGTTAGAAATTATCAATTATAGTTCAATTTCATAGGTTTATTATCATCCGGAAACTATTTAACATTACAGTTCAGAGTCACTGTGACCTTGACCTTTGACCTACTGACCCCAAAGTCGAACTTGACCTGTATTTGATGATGTTACAGCTGTGTACCGAAAATTATTTAAATCGGTCAAGCCTTTCATGAGTTATCATCCGGAAACTGTTTTACAGTTCAGAGTCACTGTGACCTTGACCTTTGACCTACTGACCCCAAAGTCGAACTTGACCTGTATTTGATGATGTTACAGCTGTGACCAAAATTATTTTTGCAGCCTTTCACGAAGTTATCACCGACTGTTTTACAGTTCAGTCACTTGACCTTGACCTTGACCTACTGACCCCAAAGTCGAACTTGAACGTATTTCATAAAGTGCACGGTGTACCAAAAATTATTTAAATTGGTCAAGCCTTTCATGAGTTATCATCCAGAAACTGTTTTACAGTTCAGAGTCACTGTGACCTTGACCTTTGACCTACTGACCCCAAAGTTGAACTTGACCTGTATTTCATGAAGTTGCATGTGTGTACCAAAAATTATTCAAAAGGGTAAAGTTGTTCATAAGTTATCATCCGGAAACCATGAAAACCAACAGACCGACCGACCGACAAACAAACCGACAAGCTCACTCCTATATACCCCCCCCCCCCGAACTTCGTTTTGTGGGGGTATAATGAAACTGCATTCCATAGGGGTGAGGACGGATGGGATCCAATACACAAGATTCGTCCCATCTATGATAGCGTATCATCACGTTTTCGAAATGTTTATACTCCAGATGGAAGTATATGCATTGATGAAACCATGGCTCCTTGGAAAGACAGGCTTTCCTTTAAACAATATATTCCAAACAAACCAGACAGATTTGGAGTAAAACTTTATACAATGTGTGAAAGCAAAAGTTTGTATGTTTGTGATTTTGAAATTTATTCAGGAGCAGACTTTGACCCAAATCCAAATGCGGAAGCTTATGAAACAAGCTTTTTGAAGTCAAGGCCCCTGTGACCTTGACCTTTGACCCGGTGACCTCAAAATCAATAGGGGTCATCTACTAGTCATGACTAACCTCCATGCCAAATATGAAGACTGTGGGTCAAAGGAATCTTAAGTTATTGGGCGGACAAGCTTTTTGAAGTCAAGGCCCCTGTGACCTTGACCTTTGACCCGGTGACCTCAAAATCAATAGGGGTCATCTACTAGTCATGACTAACCTCCATGCCAAATATGAAGACTGTGGGTCAAAGGAATCTTAAGTTATTGGGCGGACAAGGAAAAACCGCCGGACGGCCGGACGGGGAGACGACAAGCTGATTCCAGTATACCCCCCTTACAACTTCGTTGTGCGGGGGTATAACAACCACATCATCTGGCTACCATATTGACTGTAATACAAGGTAAACAACCACGTCACCTGGCTACCGTAATGACCTAAGTACAAGGTAAATAACCACATCACTTGGCTACCATATTGACTGTAATACAAGGTAAACAACCACGTCACCTGGCTACCGTAATGACCTTAGTACAAGGTAAATAACCACATCACTTGGCTACCATATTGACTGTAATACAAGGTGAACAACCACATCACTTGGCTACCATATTGACTTAAATACAAGGTAAACAACCACATCATCTGGCTACCATATTGACTGTAATACAAGGTAAACAACCACGTCACCTGGCTACCGTAATGACCTTAGTACAAGGTAAATAACCACATCACTTGGCTACCATATTGACTGTAATACAAGGTAAACAACCACATCACTTGGCTACTATATTGACTTTAATACAAGGTAAATAACCGTATCACCTGGATACCATATTGACTGTAATACAAGATAAACAACCGCATCACCTGGCTATCATATTGACTTTAATACAAGGTAAATACCGCATCACCTGGCTACTATATTGACTTTAATACAGAGTAAACAACCACATCACCTGGCTACAACATTGACTGTAATACAAGGTAAACAACCACATCACCTGGCTACCATATTGACTGTAATACAAGGTAAACAACCACATCACCTGGCCACAATGTTGACTGTTATACAAGGTAAACAACCACATCAACTGGTTACCATATTGACTTTAATACAAGATAAACAACCACATCACCTGGCTACCATATTGACTGTTGTACAAGGTAAACTACCACATCAACTGTCTACCATATTGACTGTAATACAAGGTTAACAACCACATCACTTGGCTACCATATTGACTGTAATACAAGGTAAACAACCACATCACCTGGCTACCATACTGACTGTAATACAAGGTAAACAACCACATCACCTGGCTACCATACTGACTGTAATACAAGGTAAACAACCACATCACCTGGCTACCATATTGACTGTAATACAAGGTAAACAACCACATCATCTGGCTACCATATTGACTGTAATACAAGGTAAACAACCACATCATCTGGCTACCATATTGACTGTAATACAAGGTAAACAACCACATCACCTGGCTACCATATTGACTGTTATACAAGGTAAACAAGAAAAACTGTGATACTACGTACTACAGTGGGCCAACAAACAAAACTGACGTGTAAATATTTTGGAAACTGGTGATGGTTGAGGTTGAGGCATGGCCCCAAAGGAATTCAAGGAATTCTCCCATTCTAACTTGCGTTGTTTGACTAATGCATTCGTTTTATCGCCACGTTGAACTAACAAGTTATGATTGCCTTTAATAAATTGTTATATCACAGTATTAAGATATTTGCCGCCCCACATTCTCTCGAGTTTTTAGTTATATTTTGAGAAAAGAGCACCTGCACCAATGTGTTCACGTGAAGGAAACGCTTATAAACACCTATCAAGACATGCAAATAAATCTACAACAAAAAAAATTCAACTTGGTCAATATATAAATGTTATAATTTATTATAACAACGATTTCAATAATGTCGTGATATATTCCTTATATACATCTTTAAATACATATCAGTCAGTCTCTTGTTCCTGAATAAAACTGAATTTTTGAAATAGATGGTATGAAGTGACTACAAAGGGTACGAGTTGACTTTTGGATCCGAACGAGTTGACCAATTAGGGTACGAAATGACTAAGGTACGATATACGGACCCTGGTATGAGTTAACTTAGGTGCGAGTCGACCCGAAAGCTTCTGGTTGAACAAGCAGAAACTGACACAACACCACATCTACCGACTGACTTTTAGCTTAAAATCTTTACTGTTATCGAATAATATGAATCGATAAATTAAAGTCACTGTCTAAATTCAGAGGTAGGACTGAAATATTGTTACTATTTTTAGAACACAAACAATTACTAACGACAACTCTATAGAAAATAGACTGTGTCTATAATATTCATCTCAGAAGTACCTCATTTTTTCAATGATGAGAGACACATCTAAGTAACGAATGACAACTTGTGTGTTCAAGAAAAAAATAGACTGTGTCTACAGTATTCATCTCAGAAGTACCTGAATTTTTCAATGAAGAGAGACGCATATTTTCGATCTAGTGCTTAAGTCTCCATGCACCTTTTACTCACCCCGTAATTAAATATAGCGGGCCACTGCTGGGGCCCGCAACAAGACATGGCCATCCCCCCCCCGCTAAGTGCTCTTTCTATGACGAAGAAATCTGAAGTGAGAGGAATGGATATGGTATAGTTTCTAATTTAATGAAATATTAGTATTTGGAGGGGTATAATTAAAGACAAGGTAAAGTTATGATTCTTGGGCATGTACTTCCCATCATTGTGCTCTATCTATGTATTAAGTTTCAAGTAATTCCCTTCAGTACTTTTGGAGTTATGCTTCGGACAAGAAAAATAAGTAACAGTGACCTTGACCCTAATGACCTTGACCCCCAAAAAGATTTTTTTTGCTTAAAACACTCAAAAAACTGAAAAAAGATAAAAATCTATTTTTAATAACAGTGACATTGAACTTGACCCAAGTGACCTTGACCCAGTGACCCAAAGCTTCCTCTTCACACAAGCTCCCTACACACCAAATTTCATTACAATTGGTCACTCCCAACTCAAGTTATTGAGCGAAACCATTAATCTATTTTTAGTAACAGTGCCCTTGACCTTGACCCTAGTGACCTCAAATGCAATCCCAAGCTTCCTCTCTACGCAAGCTACCTACACATGGAGTTTCATTGCAAAAAGTCACTTCTAACTTGAGTTATTGAGCGGAAACCATTTTTCTATTTTATTAACATAGACCTTGACCCTAGTGACCCCAAATGCAATCCCAAGCTTTGTCTCCATGCAAGCTACCTACACAATAAGTTTCATTGTAATTGGTCACTCCTATCTTGAGTTATTGAGCAGAAACCGTTTTTCTATTTTTAGTAACAGTGACCTTGACCCTAGTGACTTTAAATGCAATCCCAAGCTGCGTCTCCATGCAAGCTACCTACACACCAAGTTTCATTGCAATTGGTCACTCCCAACTCAAGTTATTGAACGGAAACCAATGTTTGACGCCAGCCCATCCGCCCACCCGTCCGCCCGACATACGACATCGCCATTCTAATAAGTAAGTTTTTTTCAAAAAACCTGCTTAAAAATGTAACAAAGGAGAGTAATTAAAAAAAAAGGGAAGATAGAGTTATGGTTCTTGGGCACTGCACTTTCCCTCATTGTACTCTGATCACTGTATTAAGTTTCAAGTAATTCCCTTCAGTACTTTTGGAGTTATGCTCCGGACAAGAAAAATCAAGAAAATGTAACAAAGGGGAATAATTCAAAAAATAGGCAAGGTAGAGTTATGGTTTTTGAGCACTGCACTACCTCTCAATGTCCTCTGTCTGTGTGTAAAGTTTCAAGTAATTCCCTTCAGTACCTTTGGAGTTATGCTCCGGACAAAAGTGTACTAGTGCTCAAGTGAGCTTATAAAATGATAAAATGATGTCACAATTCTTGGAACTTAAAAAATGTTCCTCACAATCCTAACAAGCCTTAGCGACAACAAGCCTACAAACACCTGCCGTCTGGCATAAAAAACACTGAAATAATTATGGAATCTATTGTTACATATATATAAAGAGCCTATAAATACCACAATAATACTGAAATTGTATCTTTAAGCAAGCGCAGTTGCTGCATCCCTATAGCCATGGTAAGACAGAATCCCAGACTTAGACCAGCTGGTATCACACACAGGGATAGAACATATTATACAGCTGTTCCCCTGTTAGTGGTCACCTCAAATAAACAGGCACCTGTCTACAACTGTTAGTACTGATGTCTCCCATATGTTATTATACTAACTGCATCTGTATTCAACAGCCACCTACTTCAAGAGGGCATGGAATCAGTAACCTACCATGATTTAATCCCTCGTTTATCACAATTAAATTAAACAGTAAACATGATGGAATCGGTCATCTACCATGACAGAATCATTGAATGAAATACACATCACTCGCCATGATTGATGCGTGGAATAAGTCACATAGTTACTATGTTTAAATAAGTCACCTGACATGAATATATTGCTCAATCGGTCATTTAACATGAATGAATCAGTCAAATAACATATTGAATCAATCAAATAACATCAGAGCTACAGATAAGGTTTTGGTGTAATTGGGTATTTACCCCATTACTTTTTCACCAATTGCTTTTTTTTTTTTTTTCAAATGCGTAACAAACATTTTTTCCCCATTATATTTTGATCATTTGCATTTTTTCAAGAAAGCAATTGCTTTTTTTAGAAAATCATTTGCGTATCCGGACAAACTTGTTTACAAAATGAAGCCGGAAATACTAAATCTCTGCCGAGACTGGTTTACAACTTGATTAAAAAACAAAACAGACGAAAAGGATTATCCCTGCCGATTCAATGTTCACTATTTCGTGGAAAGTCATTGCTCGCTTGAACAGCGTATAAATACAATTTCAGTTTATTTACTTTCGATATGCAGCAAATGTGTAAACTTATTTTCCTTTGCCTTTCTGTACGCTAGAGTTGCTATTTCAATTGCTTTTTTGCCAATTTTGTTTGCGTATTTACGCAAATACGCAGCTTATCTGTAGCTCTGTAACATGATGGACTCAGTCCTTTAACATGATAAAATCATTAAACATAATGGAATCTGAACCTTAACCTACTATGAAAATCAGTTATATAACAGGATGGAATCAGTCACCTCACATGGTGGAATTTGTCACTTGACAGAATAACAAATCAGCCATTAGAATTTCGGATATCAAATTAACCAAATATAGGTGCCCGACAAGGCTATGTAAAATCTTAGCAAATATTACCTTCTTATCCCCATAACCATACTAAGATTCTTGTGTGACTTGGTCTCAGAACCTCTGATATACAGATAGTTTGCCCAATTCTATACATGAAGTCTATAACAAATAATATCTATAACAAATAGCTGACAATTCTAAGAAATTCAGCATTTTTGTCCATTCATGCATGTCTTTTATTTCTTCACTTGACATAACTTCAACATGCATTAAAATTTTCCTGAACAGTCCTCTTGTTTACACCAGTAAAAACAGAACTACATTCATCACTACATTTCAATTTCATGACTTGATATTAATTATTGAAGCTTCATAAAACATCTCCCTTTTCTAATACAGTGGGACCTAGCTAATCCGTACTCTTCTAATCCGAAATCCTGTCTAAACCGGACGATTTCCACGGTCCCAATTTTTCTTCTTCTTTATTTAATACGGGCGAAGCCCGACCATAGGTAAACATATGTACGAGTATTTAATTGAATACTGAAAGCAATAAAATTAATGAAATCACAATTACCCGTGGAAGATTTCAATTTGTCCGCACCCGTGGACGATACGATAACATACTTATAACGATGCATTGTCTGTACGCAATCGCGATGTCTCGGCAGAATGAAGGGTAAGGGAATTTGCCAAAGTCTACAGGTACTCTGTTGTTGTTGTCATTAAATGTCTGCAATTTTTGTGTTTGAAAACGCAACACTTCAGCTTTGTACTTTGAAATGTAAAGAGATCCTACTTATACACATGCCTAAAGTTTGATGCTCTTTCTTGTGACGCGTTAAAAAGCACCATTTCTTTTCGCAATCAACCGTCGATGCATGACTCTATGGATATTCGTGACCAATAATTTTCGGAACTTGAACCGTTTTTGCGTCCCCTGAAAATTCGTACTATTTCTAAAAATGAAATTCCTGTTATGCTTTCGCCCGATATAGGTATTGCCTATTTTCATATTATACATATACTCTTACAATCCGGTCCCTTTCTACTCCAAAAAACGGACACATTTTTGAAGCCAATTTCATATAAATTAGTTAGAATTTACCTCTCGGATCCGAACGCTTACTGGACCTATAAATTTTGACAGTACACAATCATTAAATGAGGTGCGAAGTGTCATAAAAAATCGATAAACTTTATAAAAACATTGCACATGTTTGTTTACAATGTGCGAGCCGGTGAACGCGTGTGATTAAAACAAGTGTGAAAAATACGATTATGGAGAGGTATTGCCGACTTATTATCTGATAATTCAGAAATCATCCTTGATTGCTCATCAAATCGTAACTGTACATTAAAGAGCTCATTAGATGTATTTAAAAGTAATTTGTATCACAGTGTTATTGTTCGTTCATTAAGACATTGCCGAAAATTGAAGCCCCCATTACAAGTCTTTGATATCAAAAGAACGTTAGTAAAACTGAACAATAAATGTTTGTTGCATTTGTTTCGGGTTTTTATTTGATAAAAAACTGTTTAAAAGTGAATCTCTGAAATTGAAAGATACTTGTTTTCGTTATTTTTCAAACTGTATAAAATGTTGATTTCACTTTCTTTAAATCATGAACAAAATCATGTCTCAGCCTACTTCTAAATGTTGTACTAATCTGAACACCTTTGTAATCCGAACATTTCTTCTGGTCCGAACAGGTTCGGAATAGACAGGTCCCACTGTACTATACAGTGAAACCTGTGCTAACAGCCACCTCCAGATAAAAGTCACTGTGAGTAAAGGCCAGTCTTTCAGAAAACTTTATTGATTAAACGGAACAATTTAACGTCAAAGTAAAGGTCACTTGTCAACACAACTACAGTCAAACCTGTGAACAAAATGTCCTTTGTTTACAGGTTTGACTGTACTTACGTTATTATGAGTACAGTTTATTTAGGATAATGTCACAGCTACATAGCAAGAGCTAAGTATTATTCGGTAAATTCAATTGGTTAATATATTACAGGAGTAAATCTTTTCTTGCTCACATCATCTACATTTTCATTCAATAGTTTCTTAACATTTGTGTAATTTTATGCTTTATATCTATGACATCACTTGCATGTTATCTTAAATAAACTGCAGTTCTATGGAATTATTGTATCCCTCCTAATTTACAACATCTGCATTACTTGGAACCAGTCTGGCAACTTTTTTCCCATGACTTTTTCAAAGACATAATGTTTCATTTATACAGAGTTTCTATGACCCAAACAAATGCATGGAGGTCCCATCAACAACTTGATAAAATTATCAAATTAAAAACAACATAAATTATTAAAAGAATCTATACAATGTCTAAAAACTTGCATCTACGACAAACAGATAAAAAGGAGATTTCCTCCCTTGATTCAATTCCAAAATTGAATTGCTATCACACAAAAAATTTACATGCATTTTGCAATGCACCTATGATAACCATCAATTCAAAATATGTAATATTTTTTTTCCTATTATACTAGCTACTGAACCTGCAGATCATACATAAGTATGCCTTATGTGTGTTTTTGAGACAATCAAAATTTTTGAACTTTTGCCCCCCACCCACAGGCTGTTTTTAGGGTCTCTGTGAACTTAAGCATATTCTTGTTTTAGCACTCATGTTTGACATTCTGCACATGATATTGCTCATGAAGCAGTTTGTAGCATGGAGTTGTTTGCCCTCGTCTATCTGACTTGGAAATGACAGAAAAAGAAAACACTGTCAACAAGAAAATATCTTTCAACAAGAGGGCCAAGACGGTCCTATATCACTCACCAGGCTACCATTGACTATAGCAGAAGATTTTTATTACGTCTGGGGGTAGCATTATGAATATTGTTTAAATCAGAACCCCTCCTCCCCCCTTCCAAATGTCTAAGCTCTGGGCCTTATGGTTCTGGGCAAGAAAAGCTTTAAAGTTCTGCCCCTACATATGCCAACGTAAAATCAAGTGACCCCACCAGGCCGGTTCAATTTTTCACCCGAGGGTTATGATTTGAAAAATCTTAGTAAAAGTCGAGTAAGTAATGCTACATGCAAAATGTCTTAGCGCTAGATTTTTTTAGGTTTTCTTAAACTTTTCTATAAAAGCCTATGTAAAGTCAATTGAAAAGGGAGACTACTCAACACTTTACAAATATCAAGAATTTGCATTACTTAATGTGCTTGATCAGCGTATGAAGTTGTATTGAATTCTAATTAGTAGTTGTCAAGTTATGCTCCGGACAAGGAAAAGTAAAAGAGGGCTTTAACTCTATCATTACTCAAGTTAGAGTTATAGTTCTTGTACACTGCACTTCCTCTCATTGTGCTAAACTATTGTATGAAGTTGTATTGAATTCCAACCAGTAGTTGTCAAGTTATGCTCCGGACAAGGAAAGGTAACAAAGGGCTATAACTCTGTAAATACTCAGGATAGAGTTATGGTTCTTGTAAACTGCACTTCCTCTCATTTTGCTAGACCATTGTATGAAGTTGTTTTGAATTCCAACCAGTAGTTTTCAAGTTATGCTCTGGACAAGGAAAAGTAACAAAGGGCAATAACTCTGTAGTTAGTCAAGACAGAGTTATGGTTCTTGTACACTGCACTTCCTCTCAATGTGCTAGACCATTGTATGAAGTTGTATTGCATTCCAACCAGTAGTTTTCAAGTCATACTCTGGACAAGGAAAATGCAACGGACCGCCTGCCCGTCTGACCGACCCACTGGGTGACTCCTATAATTATACCCCCTAAACTTCGTTTCGGGGGTATAAAAAAAGGACCTAAATGGAAATAAGAGCTTGCTCTTTATTGGATTATCCCTGGTACTTGGTACTGAAAAATACATACATACACTTGGTCTAATGCCAATATGCCAGTATGTACAAACAAGTCCAGAAATATTTTTGAGACTGGTGAAGGTGCTAACTCAACCATGCAGAATTCATGGAGAGGAAAATTGCTTAGAGAAAAACCTTTGGTCTTTTGATGTCTGCCAAAAACACCAATACATTCTAGAAACTTACAATAATTCAATATAACTCAAGAATATCAGTAAAAGGAATAACCCTCCTGGCTGGGCCAATTTTGACCTGGGGGTCACGATTTGAGCAATCTGTAGAAGTCCAATACCACATGATAAATATCTAAGATCTAGGCCTTGTGGTTTAAGAGAAGAAGATTTTTAGACTTTTTCATATACTAGCTTACCAGGTATGTAAAATTAAGTGACCCACCCAGGTGGGGTAAATTTTGACCCATGGGTCATAATTTTAACAATCTTAGTAGAGGTTCACTAAGTAATGACACATGCCAGTTATCTGGGCTCTGAGCCTTTCTGTTCTTGAGAAGATTTTGAATTTTTTCCTTTCCACAAGAGTTCTGTATGGAATGAAATTATTTGAAGAACTATGATAGAGCTTCATGCAAGAAACATCTCTGCCAAGTTTCATCAACATTGGTGCAGTGGTTTCAGAGGAGATGTCACTTGTGAGCATATGGCGTAGGACTGATGGTAAGCAATCCTAAATGCTCACTCTGGTACTAAGTGCCAGGTGAGCTAAAAAGAAAAGCAGCATTGAGCCCAATCCACACCTGCAGCCAGTGATAGATTCTTTCTCCTGCATACTGTATACCTTATAGCCAAGTTTTTTTGTAGTAGCTATGAATTATCCTTTTTCATGAAACAGTTGGACAGTCTATAAAGTGAACGGCAGTCTATTTATAAATCAGCAGCATGAGCAATCATCTCTATAAGATCCTTTCAAATGGTTTGTTCGGCAACACAAACAAATTTGTTGTAAAACTGATATTTTTTGCAGTCACTCTCATAATGATGCTAAATATCTACTGACAAATTACATAATCATCACATATTAAGGTAGTGACAGCCCCAATTTTCAACATGATAGCCCTTGTTGAGATCACTTCATTTTGTAATGAACGAAAATAAAAGGACTGATAAACACATCTACCATCATGTGTGATTTAAAATTCTGGAAGTAGCTTTCAATTGATATTAAGTACTAGTATTCAAACCTGTTTGGGTAAACTGCTTTTGATAACTGCTCTTTCTATATAGAAATAGGTCCTATGAAACCTTTTGAAACAAAAATCTTCGACAGGTCAAATATATATATCTTCAATAGACAACCCGCCAGAAGAGAAAACCTCCAATGATAAATAATTTACTTCATTCACTGCCCTTTCACTTGTTAAATTTGATTGGTCAAAAAAGTAGGCCAAAACCCAGTTAATACTGCTCCGAGAAATGATGTAATTATTCAAGGCAACAGTGACTCTATCTGATCTGTATCATGGCACATTGATTGACAGTTCTCACGCCCTGCAATATCTTGTGACGTAATATTGTGTGACGTAACAAAATTGTTTGGTAGCGACCTCATCTTTTTTACTAAAAGAAAATCAATACATGTACTTGTTTGCTTTTTAAAGTGTTCTGCAGCCTACGAAATCATATACTGGAGCAAGTGTATTTATTTTTTTAGTTTTGAACGGCCGATTGGACTTTTCCAGATCATTCTTGTTAACTAAAAAGCAGTTATATCTAGGCAATAAAAAAATCTGTAAAGTGTTCTCTTTTCAGATAGATCATGTTCTCTATTACTAATAGAGCACAGTCTAAGCTCCGCCTCCACACAAAGTTAAAATTATCAGTAACACAGTAGTGTTTTCCTATACAAATATGCAGTAGCCATGATACAAACATTGATGTAACAATCATGACCTACAGATTGATGTAACATGACCTACAGATTGATGTAACATGAGCTACAGAGTGCTTACAATGATATTTGTAAAGGAAAGATCATGAGTAATGGTTGTCTATGAAGTTTTGAGGCGATACTCGAGATCTATCTGACTTAAGACAACAGAGAGTTAATTGTTTGCTTTTTCAATTTTCTACGATATAAAACCAATCACCTCATTTATTCCATTCAGTGCTTATCAAACAACCAAGTTATTTTTCTGTTTGCATCAAATAGCACGGTAAATCATGCAACTCTGATTTTGAAGTAAAAAAGCGACCAAAGTTGTGAAACACCTGTGCCAGTATTGACAATAGCCATGATTTATTCTTGCAATCTATCATTATGTTATTGCAAACCACACCAACATAGTGAGCTGTGCTTGTATATGGTCAAGGCAGGTGGAGATTTAGAACTGAACAATAGCGATTTTGCTGGATAAATTCAGCAAAATGAATCTGTATCTATATAAGGAGTTACTTGGCTGCCAGACGGCTGACTTACATTATAAGATGTTTTCAGCAAAATGATGACTGTGAAGTTGAGCTGGCCATCATATCACCCCTCCCAAGTGGTACAAGTACCAGGATCATTGCAGACATTGTAATCTGCAAAAACAAAAACAAAACTTTGTTCAAATTCAAATTTTAGACAAATTTAATTGCCTTTGCTACACAGAAAGGTCATGCACACTTTGCAGGAGGAAAATGATTTGAAATAGACAACAGTAGAACTGGAGGAATTTAACAAATGGCAATCTTAGTCTATGATTGGTTGGCTTCTGCTCTGACACAAGCAATTATTGCTGATAAAGGACAAACAGGAAGGACAGGAAGAGACCAGAACAACATTGATCACAATATTTCTCCATCCAGGTGTCAGACCTAAAACACACTTTTTTTAACTCTTGTAAAATATTCTTGGTCATTGATGCAAAGGCTAATGTTATGTATTAACCAATATATTTTTTTCTATTCTACATAATATCAGAAGCAAAGACCCGTGTTAAACTCCAGATTGAAAGAGGCAGGTCTAAGATTAAATATTTTCAAACCTCGTCACCCAGGAGAGGTTTGAGATTACTTTTGACTGATTCCAAAACTTTTCTCACCTGTCTGTGACTTGCTTCACTGAACTTGAAAATGCCAGAAATCATCTTGAAACTGGAGAACAAGTCTGAAAATTTGTAGAAATGTTGCTGTCATTTTATTTGATAAATAGAAGAAAATACAAGAAATATGAAGGTGTGGGTGTTCCAACAACATCAGTTTCCCACTTTGATCACGGTTGATTGTCTGCTATTTGTATGAGTGCAAAAACAACGCCCAATTCATGTGCAGTCAAGTAGCACTTTGGTAGCTATAGTACATTTAGGATAACAAGGCAGTGACATAACAGGTCTATTCCAGTTACATTATACAATAACCCTATTGAGGGTTGACCACAAAACTGTCGTAACTTGTATCAAATAAGGAAGGACATACAACAGCTTTGCCCTCAACCCTCACTACACATACTGAAAATTGCCAAAACAGCTACCTTGAACAGTTCATTTGGGATAATGCGACAGTCACGCATAGAGTACAGTTCACTTTGGATAATGTGACACTCATGCATAGGGTACAGTTCACTTGGGATACTGTGACAGTCATGCATAGGGTACATACATGCCACAAAGGATTGAGTTAATGCCGGGTTTTTTGGGCAAAATCGCCGGGTTTTTGGACGACTCACCGGGAGATTTTTTTAGCAGAAAATCATGCATTTCTATTGACGTATTTGACATTTTTTGGCGTATTGACACTAAAACACGCCTATTCTAAACATAAGTTTACTATTCCCGTAGTAATGGTTCACAGAAACGCGTATCTTTTTACACTACGTTTTTGGAAAGAATGCTAATAATCCGATGACAATTTCACGGTTTGCATAAAACTTTGAGGAAACGCGGGTCACTCATCATCGCGATCTACAATACACCGTTTGACAGCTGATAAATTTGAAGGCGTTGCCCGTATGCACTCTCATCCAATCAGAACGCAAAGGGTTTCCGATAATTTATCACAACACAGATGCGTGATCGCATGACCACCCGACAATCGACGTGTAAATTTATTTTGGCGCTGTTACGAAAACATCAAATTTTTTAATTTTGTTCAACTTGGTTAAATGATTTAATTAGCGGCATGTTTGGAGCGTAGTGATTTTATTACACGGTTGATTATCGGCTAATCATTGCCGTTTGAAAAGTTTATGAATCGCCGCCACTACCCTCCGGGCAATTTACCTAAGATGAAAGTGACAATTAACACAAACTCGTGTCAACACATCGGTTTCGTCACCTAATTGACTGTACACAATACTAGTACTTCTTCATTATCGATATCTCGTGTCAGGGACCGTATTGACCCATATATATAGGTTGATATTTTACGAACCTCGTAGGTTTTCTTTTCCAGAATCTTAATTTACCAGGAGTTTTTAGTGTTTTTGCGAGCATCACCGGGGCGCCGGGTTAGGGTCAAAATAACATGAGAACCCGGCGAATAACGGGAGAACGGCATGTACGATAGGGTACAGTTCACTTGGGATACTGTGACAGTCATGCAGAGTATAGTTCACTTGGGATAATGTGACACTCCTGCATAGGGTACAGTTCACTTGGGATACTGTGACAGTCATGCATAGGGTACAGTTCACTTGGGATACTGTGACAGTCATGCAAAGAGTATAGTTCACTTGGGATACTGTGACACTCACACATAGAGTAAAGTTCACTTGAGGATAATGTGACAGTCATGCATAGAGTACAGTTCACTTGAGATAATGTGACAGTCATGCATAGGGTATAGATCACTTGGACCACTGTGACACTCATGCATAGGGTATAGATCACTTGGGATACTGTGACACTCATGCATACGGTATAGATCACTTGGGATACTGTGACAGTCATGCATAGGGTATAGATCACTTGGGATACTGTGACAGTCATACATAGGGTATAGATCACTTGGGATACTGTGACAGTCATGCATAGGGTATATATCACTTGGGATACTGTGACAGTCATGCATAGGGTATAGTTCACTTGGGATACTGTGACAGTCATGCATAGAGTATAGTTCACTTGGGATACTGTGACACTCATGCATAGGGTATAGATCACTTGGGATACTGTGACAGTCATGCATAGGGTATAAATCACTTGGGATACTGTGACAGTCATGCATAAGGTATAGATCACTTGGGATACTGTGACAGTCATGCATAGGGTATATAGCACTTGGGATACTGTGACAGTCATGCATAGGGTATAGTTCACGTGGATACTGTGACAGTCATGCATAGAGTATAGTTCACTTGGGATAATATGACAGTCATGTATAGAGTATAGTTCACTTGGGATAATGCGACACTCATGCATAGAGTACAGTTCACTTGGGATAATGTGACAGTCACGCATAGGGTACAGTTCACTTGGGATACAGTGACAGTCATGCATAGGGTATAGATCACTTGGGATAATGTGACAGTCATGTATAGGGTACAGTTTACTTGGGATAATGTGACAGTCATAAATAGGGTATAGTTCACTTGGGATAATGTGACAGTCATGCATAGGGTATAGTTCACTTGGGATAATGTGACAGTCATGCATAGGGTATAGTTCACTTTGAATAATGTGACAGTCATGCATAGGGTATAGTTCACTTGGGATAATGTGACAGTCATGCATAGGGTATAGTTCACTTGGGATAATGTGACACTCATGCATAGAGTATAGACTTGGGATAATGTGACAGTCATGCATAGAGTATAGTTCACTTTGGATACTGTGACACTCATGCATAATGTACAGTTCACTTGGGATAATTTGACAGTCACACATATGGTACAGTTGACTTGAGGATAATGTGACAGTGATGCAGCAGAGGAATCTAAAATTATAGTGTAAAGTTATTGGATAATGTATAGAACAAAGCCTCCCTAAAATTGTTGGATTAATTGGAATCATGGTCACATACTAATGAGCACTTTAATATATAATGTTTTTGTATGTTAACAGATTTTGAGATGAATTTGAATACTAAATATAAATTTTAATAAAGATGACCATATTTGCATTTTTAAAAAAATTCATGAGTCATATAAAGGTACATTTTGTATATCCTATATACAAGAACGATCAGAGGAATGAAAATTACAAAGTCTCATTCCCCCAAAATCCAGCAACCTCAAAAATCAGGTCTATTTTCCCAGACCAGAGTTTCGAGGTTCTACTGTGTACAAACTGTAAGTAATAAGAATAGCTTGATAATTCACCAAGATCGCTTCAAAATAATGTAGCCTGCTGTCGAGGGTCCAACTGCCAAATATTGCAAAATTATTTTTGTATGGTGAAAACAGGAATCATCATAGATGACACTGGAGGACTTAATCCATATCATAAGGTCTTTTTCTGTATATCAATAGATCTTTAAAATGAGCAGTATTGCAGGACAAGATAAGGCAGTAAGTTTAAGGGATTTCATATGGGCGAAAGCTCAAAGGGTATGAAATGCTCACTCCTGCACCATCTACAGGCTTCTGCAAGCTGCTTTTTAAAAAAATGTGTAAACAATTTATCTTATGGTTATTTTATATGATACTGATAATCCTTATAAATGAATCACCCGAGCAACTAACGTAAATTAAGAAATAATTGATCAAATGAAATGACGTAGCCTTGATTATGTGTAAGACTAAAACCTGGAAATAGCTATTGTCGTGAAAATAGCTTGAAAATAGATTATTATTTCTAATAGTAGCATATAAAATGGATAAAGAAACACAATTTTTATATGACAAAGTTGAAACAGAATTATGTTGCATAGAAATAAAAAAAGTGTACTGGCAAGCAAGGGAAAGCCGCAGGATTTTGCATGTTTTTTTCGTTTATTTTAGAAATAGTTGAGAAAGAATAAAAACGTTGACTATTTTGCAAATCTTGGCCTTGACCTCCGTCGGGGGAAATATTTTTTGTTTACATTGGGTCGCACATGCTCGTAAATATGGGACCTTAAAAGGGGTACTTAGAGCTAACGAAAAATCGGCATTACAGCAGGAAATGTCGGCGGCTTGCTTTTATCGCCGATATTCAGCTCATAACACATGTAACACAAAGATATTTGAAAAGCATAACAAATAATTATTTATAATGTGTTCTAACAATAAATTGTGTGTGAGAAATTACATTTATTTGCAGCTTGGTAAGTAGACCTACATTGGTCATTGTTGCCGGAAGTAACCGTTTTCTACTTAGTCAAATAGTTGCAACTTGTTTTGCTTAATACCCTCTGCACAACCTCCAGTCGGAGCTAACATTAGATTAGAACTCCCGACATTTGTTTCTGTGTGTTTGTTTGGCAATATAGCCTATGATTTCCCTGCATTGAGCCTCCCTCAAACAAAGGGGAAATACTATACAATCAGTACAAATTACTTCCCTTGAATTGTAGAGTCAAATCATCCCGATATACTAGTGTACGGTTTGAAAATGCTGTTAATACCTTTTTATTGTGTGTTGAAATGTATTTAAATTTTTAACATGATTTTCTAATGTTTTAAGAAAAACTGAGGTAATATTTTCGTGCGGAAATCAGAAGTTGACAGCCATCACATGACCCCCACATGACTTTGTTGACAACATATGTCAAGGTTGTGAGTACCCTGAAATGAAAAACCGATATCTTAGTAAATATTTAACACTTTGACTCATGCTTTCTGTCCGTCGGTTTCAAAACAAATCCTCCGATAGATTTTGATCAAAACTTCCTTCATACAGACTAGTTATAGAGGCATGTAACGGTAAAACTAAAAAGCCACCGACAATTCCTTGCCATCAGCTTTTCCTTGCTTGCCAGTACACTTTAACATTTTGTTGCATACTAAGAGAAGTAACTCTTACTAAATTATCGCACACTTATGTTTAAGTAAGCTCCCTATTTCAATGGCAATTATATCCTCGATGGACCAGTTTTAGTGACCCTAAGAATACTTCAGGCAGAATTACCAAATCTGTTGGGGAAGACCTATTATCTTTATGAATTACTATTGTGTTATTAGTCCTTAACTTGTGTGATGTATAAAAAAGTGGAAAATACTCCAACAAAATTATATTGTGCTGTTTATCATAGACACCCCTGTTTTGCACTACAGATACTCAGCCGGCCCTATTTCAGTGACCCCTACTTCATTTGTAAACAAGTGTTATTAGCTGGTAATTGGCATTTGCGCAAAGTTGACTTTCACAAACTGAACAAAAAAATAATAAAATATCCAGAGTGAGCCTTGTTTATAATGAGATACAGAGCACATTCATTTTAATGGTTACACCATTTATAAATACTATGAAGCACAAGGGGTGGGGTTCAAAGAGTGGGCAAAAGTATGTTTTTTTATATTTAAAATCTAATGGTATTGAGTTGTATTATGCAACAAGAATCTGTTTACCGTATCTCATAAAAATATGAAGGTATTTGCCACCTTATTTAAAAAATATCAGATTTGAAAGTTAATCACAACTTATCAGATCGGCCATTTTTTCATGTAAAAGCTATAAGCAGATCGAGTGCTTAAAACTTGTCTTTTATCAAGAAGTTCTTATTGGTCAGTTACATCTGCATACAAACAGGGAGAAAATAAGACAACAGTCATGTGAAGAAAGAAAATTAGTTGAAATTATTTTTTTGACCACAGATCTACATCTCAACTTGAAAGTGTAAAAAAGTATTAAGAAAAATGCCTCAAAAGTAGGGTTACCCTGGAAATATCAACCACATGATTAAACTGTCCCTGTAAGCAACTTTTCTTCCAATCTGAAGAAAGCTAAAATGGTATATTTCACAACCCTGGTATAAATAGTTATCCAAAATATTGCACTTAGAAATGACTGCATAATTTCAAAGGGTCACCGAAACAGGGCCATCACTGAAACAGGGCCACCTACGATAAATTAATGGAGATGTGTTTTTATTTAGTTATGCTTTCCCCCAATGTAGGTTTTAATTAATTAAATTATACAGTGGACCATCTTTATCAATTTATAGACTGGAAAATCTTTAAATTTAAAAGATGCAGGTCTATAATTTCATCTTTCACACAGATTGAAGACAGATAACAAAATAGTAATCCATAAAAAGAATAGATCTAGGTATTCTTCAAAAGATTTGGTAATTGTGCCAGAAGTAGAATCTATTCTTGGGTCACTGAAACTGGTATTTCAAGGATAAACTGTCTTTTAATTTGCTTGTTTTCTAGACCTTTAAATTGGATGTATTCAAACCTTAAAGAACAGAAGGCATGCCTGCAGCTGTTGTTCTAATAGGATTTTATCAGGGTTTTTTTACTCGCGCTATTACCGGTACTTACAATAAACTATACAGTCGTTTAATTTTGGCGGGAGTGTGAGCAGACGTGCAGAGACTGCTATACTAAATAACAGTATCCGGTATCCGGTATCCAGTATCGGTTGGTGGTTCCAGAATCTCCAAGCAGCGGTTACTTCCCCTTACTGTTAACATTGAAACTCACAGAGTCAATACAATACAATACGATTTTGTTTTTCACATCATTGCATTTTTTCATGCATGATTCTTAGTTCTTTATTGCATGTACTGTCTTTCATATGCACGTATCATTGCACATGACTGTATTTACGTTTTGTTTGCCTTTATAATGCAAATGTCGAGCGTTACTCGTGATACTTTAATACACTTTCAGATTTATCATATTCCTTCTTCCTATTGCTTTTTTACACTTAATATATTAATCCATATATACCATATATATGTAGTACACTTTGCCAGACAATAGCCAAGCGAGCTAGTGTTATGTGTTTCCACGGACCTATACTGGTTGGGGACCACCAAACCCGGACGACCATTAAACCGGACACTTGTTAAAACGCGTGGATATTTTGTTAATATTTACAATCATATGGTGTTGATCAAACAGCCACTTGATTTCCATCCACAAAGTGCATCAACAACAGTTTAATGTAACTATTTGACCAGAAATCTCACTATTTATTTTGTCAGTCACTGAAAGCATGCTTACATTGTCGGGGGAAAAGTGGAAAGTGACAGACTGTGCATGTGCAATATTTCTGAGGCCCAGCAAAACAAATTCACCGGTTAAACCTTTCGTCTTGATACTTCATTTATGTGTCGAATGATTGATACAGTAAACATAATTTAAAAGCTAACATCACAATTAAATAAATCTATTTAAACTACCTGTCTTGAAACATGGTACAGTTGGTCAATAAAATATAGCAATTTGGTAACGCCACAGCCGGGCCTCAAAAATGTGATTGATTTAATCTGACGGGTTAACAAGTAAGCTTCTTGTTTCGGAGAAGAACCTAACTTTCTACTGGCAAAATTTTGATTGCTAGATACAAAAAATTTCAGAGATATCGAAAAATATGTTTGAAAAGTGTCCGGTTATAGGACTCTTGCCAGTATAGGTATGTGTTAGTTTCACTGTAACCAACGTAAAATAAAATTTCTTTTATCTTGTATCTTATATACGATATGATAAAGGATACCAGTAATACAATGTAACATCTGTCTAAAGTCGGTGTTCAATAAACAAAATAAGCAGCCAGAATGAATGGAAATAAAGAAACTAAATAAGTCTCTATTAACTCACATCAGTAACGCTCCGGTAAAAGTAGCATAAGCAACTTCCGGAACTCCAAATGCGCATAGTTAGCACGATACATTTCAAACACCGTGGACAATTTAACTGTAAAATGTGCTGATAACAGCTGTAAAACTGCGCTATGAGAAATTAGTGCAAGACAGACCAGATCAAGCTGCTGTTTGAATCTAGCTAAATTACACAAATAAACAACAGTACATACCGCTTCAAACGGTTGCAGAATAGTTCATAGCTTACGGACTCCATGGCACAGTCTCCGTTCGTACGATAATATTTCAAAATATATCCGTATTTGATTGAAATACAGTACTTTCTATTCATCTGTACACGAACTACTAGTGTGAGTATACTACAATAATATGCCATTCCAAACTTGTTAAACACATTTGATATTAAAAGAAAAAATCAGCAAGAGGGCTATGATGGCTCTATATCGCTCACCTGACAACCAGCGCACTTACTTGAGGAAGTCAGTTGTTTCTGAAGGGAGTTAGTTATTGCTAAGAAAGTAATTGACTGCTAAGAAACGCCACTGGTTTCTAAAAAAAGTCACTGGTCGCTAAAGGAACTACTGGTCACAACACGAAGTCAGTGACCGCCAAAGAAGTCAACTTGCTAGTTGCTTAGGACCGCAGTGGATGCTAAGGACGTCACTGCTGACTATGAGGTCACTGTCTGCTAGGAGAACTGACTGGTTGCCTGGGACAAACTTGTTGCTAAGGAGGCCAATACTTGCTAAGGAAGTAACTGATTGCTAAAGAAAGTCACTGCTTGCTAAGGATGACACTGCTTGCTAGGGGAACTCACTAGTTGCTAGGGAACTAAGTAATTGCAAAGGAAGTTACAGGATGCTAACGAAGTCATTGGTTGCTACGGAAAGTCACTTGCTCCTAAGGAACTTGTTTCTAGGGGACTAAGTGGAGGAAATGGTTGCTAGGAAAGTCATATGTTTTTACCTGAAGTCATTTGTTTTAAGCCGAACACACACATTTTAAGGGACTTACTTATTGCTAAGGCAGTCAGTGATTGCTAGTGAAGTTACTGGTTGCTAGTGGAAGTCACCGGTCGCTAAGGAAGTCATTAGTTTCTCAGGAAGTCACTGGTTGCTATAGAAAGTCACTGGTAGCTAAAGATTTAAGATGTTACTACGGAAATCAACGGTTGTTAAGGAAGTTTTTAGGACAGGAACTGGTTACTAAAAAAGTCACTGGTTGCAATGGGAAGTAACTGGTTGCTAAGGATGGCTTTGGTTGCTATGGAAGTAAGTGGTTTTAGGTAAGTTGTTGTTGCTATAGGAACAAGTTGGAAGTTAAGATTTTCCTTTAACTCCATCTACAGGCAAGATACCCCCAGAACATTGTAAATTATAACACAAGGGGCTTGATCTGAACACACTTGGTAGACATAGACAATGTAACCAAATATCTACTCGTAAGTTTTATACCTTGAGGATCTGGCCCCGGTTTCACGAAAAAACTTAAGTATTTACTCAGTAACATGCTCAACTTATTTCAACACTTATTAACCCCTTGCATGTTTATTCCTTCAAAGAATTCAAGTTTGTCAGAATTGTATTTACCCATTTATTACATTTATATACACTTGTCAGTATTTGTGCAGGAAATGTTGTTTTATAGCAAGTAATTTATATCAGTAAATTCTTAAAATTCTTGAGTTGTACTCAAATGAACTTTTCGATATATCTGACTTGCATTTAGTATTATACAAAAAATTTCTTTCAACATGTTAATTTCATTAAGAAATAGACTATCGTTAAAATTGACAACAAGAAATATTCTTATTTTTAGCGACCATTTGACTTTGAAATAATGTACTCAGCTGAGCAATTACTTAAGTATTTTCGTGAAATCGGGGCCTGGTGCAGAAGATTTTTAAAGGGTTTTCTGTATAAGTCTATGTAAAATTCAAGTGATCTCTTCCCCCGCCAAAGAAACAAATTTGATGTAGGTCCGCTATACAATGAAACATACATGTACTTAATATTTGTACTCTAGGCTTCATGGTTTAGAGAAGATGATTTTTGAAGGGATTATTATAGAAGTCTACCGTAAACAAGTGGCCCACGAGCGGGATCAGTATTAACCCCAGTCTCAAGGTTTGCACAAAACTTGATGGAAGACAATTAGATAATACAGTAAAGTTCCGGTAATAAGACCACCATTATAACCAGCATAAAGTGGTCTTAATATCGAAATGGTCTTTTTATCAAGATCTTTTTACTCTAAAATGGGTCATTTGGGACCGAAATGTTTGGTCTTAATATCGAAAGCGGTCTTAATATCGGGTGGTCTTAATAGCGGAACTTTACTGTAATACATACCAAATATCTAAGCTCTATACTTTGTGGTTTTGGGGAAGATTTTTAAATGCTTTCCCAGTCTCTATGGAAACCAGCAATACCTGGGTGTGGTATATAAGCTTTAATTGGTTCTCATGGTTTCAGAGAAGATGTTTGAAGTTTTCCCCAAAGAAACCTATATAAAATGAAGTTACCCCCAGGGAGGGAACAATTTTGACCCTTTTCCTTTCAATCGCCATGACACACATGGCCATAATGTACAATTAATTGAAAATTTGCCATACATGTATATGTAAATAAAAAGAGCTGAACGTGTTTGTTACGCGTCCGTGCCTAGCATTGTGTGTATATATGATGAACATATGGTTCCATTGATTTTCTCTGTTGTAGTTGATCTTCTCTGTTAGAACGAATGGTCATGTGACATTGTGCAATTATAGCTTATGTCTACTTTTTTATTACAAAACAGACCCATTTCACAGACTGAATTTTATGATGACGACTGTTGTATATAGCAGAGTGTCTCATTGTACTGTTTTTCTTTTTTAGTTACGGTGCTAAATAACATTACAGATCTACGCTATCATCTAGATTGCCAACATATAGAATAGTAGAAATCGTCTGGAAAGAAAACAAAATTCAAATATTTAAGAAATAAATGAGGGGAAATTGAAAAACAGTCTTTAGTATGTTTTCATTTCATGCAATCTTGTCAACCCTTTTTAATAAAATTAAAAACCAAAGATGCTTTAACTGTTTAAAATTTTTGTGCACGTACAATTAACATATTTATTATTATCTATCTTCTGTCTTCCAATGCGGGGACAAAGGCACTGATTTGTTCTCTAATTTCATTGGTAATGGACATCTATCATACATCATGTCAAGGAACTATATTTTTCCGTGAATGTATGTAACATACACTTGCATTAGGTTTAAACTTCAAAGTTGTGTTTTTGATACATGTAATTCTTTACTTATGTTTTTAATTATTAAAAAGTGTGTTTTATTCAATTTTATAACCATATGAGAGAAAAACGCGACTTAACTTTTTATTGAATAAGAAAAAGGGCGATAGGCACCGAGTTTTGTGAAGCCGGAGAATACCGGAACGTGCTGAAATACTGGCGTGTAGTTATCACCGTGTAAGCAGGAAGTTTATTTTTCACCCGCTATACTCTTTAAAGTATTTCTGTGGAGAACCCTAGTGTGTGTGCTAAAGGTCGTAAATATAGGTAATCAGGGAAAAGTGTAGACTCTCACAGCTTAAATTTACATATCAGTGTACATTTCATTACATGTCTATACTTCTTTTGAAATAGAAAGTAGCCAGTTATGTCCTCTGACTCAGTATTTTCTGAAAATGTTACGCCATTTTCATTACAAAAGTGTGATTTCTTTTTGTATAAACAAAATTGCCCCATGTATGATAACAATTTACATCCCACGCCAAATGAAGTAAATAGCTGAAAAAGATCAATTGGAAAGTAAATTGGGTCTGTCTGTTATAGAAAAAAAGCATTTTAAAAATTTCCTCACCAAACTGCGGCCTCATCTCCAAGGTGATATTGTTTTCATATGAATGTCATAAATAACTTAACTGTTGCAACTTAAATTAAATAAGTACTACAATTTTTAGACAACAAGAATTCTGAAGTTTCTATATAGAATAATTATGTGTAAGAAAAGCACTACATCCCCTTCTGGGCCTCATTTCTGTAAAAATCCAGGTTCTTAATTTTGTTAAATAATACAAAGTTGATTATTTGTGCGGCTGCCAACAAAATCAAATTCTGATAAGCCTTTTCAGAATAAAAGAAGCAATTTTAAAGTTTCACTTAAAACTCATTGGGGCCTCATCTCTGAGGGGTTATTCTTTTTTCTGCATCTTACAGATCTCGTTGTTGCAAGTTATAGCATATAGCATTGCAAATTAAATCAGTACTACTAGTTTAAGAAAACAAACATTTCTCGGTTTCCAAATAGAATATTAAAGAAAAGGGCTACACCCACTAAAGGGGCCTCAGTTCTAAAAACAAATCTGACAGGAAATGTATTGGGTAGATATTAGAAAGAATGATCATTGATTTCAGCCAATAGCAATTAAATTTTGATAACCAGTTAACCAGAGAAATAGAATTTTAATGTTTTATATCGAATATAGAAGTAAATAAAAATCAAAGGGCAGTTACAATGACGATACTAATAAAAGATTGACGAAAGTTGTGTTTGCGCCACCGAATTATGCCTTTGTACACTCATTTTAAGTTTCATGAAATTCTATCGACTGGTTCTTTAGTTATGACTATGGACAGACGGACGGACAACGCCAAAACAATTTCCCTCCTCCTTTCGCGGGGGATAATATGTACTGCGCGTTATTAATTTAACAATCCTTGCAAAACCCTCTGAGTAGGCTTCCATGCGGTATGAGATATCAAAGGTCAGTATCTGTACAAATGACCCATACTATGCGTGTGGTGAACCTTAAACTATAGAAAATGACCTCCTCCATTGTGTCCTTTACACAAATATCAGAGAAAGTATGTAGGCCTAGTGGCTTTAGGATTGGTGACGTCATCAAACGTGGAAGTAACAAAACTTAATTTCATTTTGGGACAGTTTTAGCAAGACAGTTGCCCAAGATTGTTGTATATCTATCTGCATCAGATGCAACACACACAACAACATTTTTGCCACTAGTTGTACATGTATACCTGGGGCATTTGACGATTTGTTAACATCGCATAACATTCTTGACAAATCTGTTTCTAAGCCTACATTTTAAGATATTGCTGTTACCAAACATTATTTTAAACTGCGACTTTAATACATCAGATGAAGTGTGGGAAGATCTTGCAGTGCGAAATAAACTATTCTGGGCAGTTAAACGATACCATGATAGACTTTGTTAATGCCAACTTTCTAACTCAGATGACTGAAAAACCAACACGAAATGACAACATTCTGGATTTGCCATTGACATTTAATCCTGACATTATCACTGAATTAGAAATCCATTCCGGAATGTGATCACTGCACAATTACCTACTAGATGTCAATTAAAAGTCAGAAGAAGTCCAATTTAAGAAAGGTGCTTTTGAAGGTGTAAACTCAGATATGAGTAGCTTCTGTAAAACATTCTAAGCAGAATAGATTTAAGAATACTCTTACAGATTCAATGAAGAAACACATTTTCAAGAAAAAAGTACCACACTCTGGACTATTCTTGGTTTTCCACAGAATTAAGCGACTCTGTCATCAACATAAAACGGACCTGGAAGCTGAAAAACAACAGAGACTGTCACTGCTGGCAGAGGTTTCTTATGTTAAGCAAACTTATCAAAAAAATATACTATAAAAAATATAAAATATACTTATAAAAATAAACTTATAACTTACATACTTTTTTTGGTTCTCAAGGTTTGCTTTTTATATATTTATACACGAGCATTTTTGTGTTTTACATACCATGCCTTTTGTTTCCATTGCGTGTGTTAGAGATTCACCTAGCAGGGATTACTTTTATTTACACTGTCCTGTGACTTTGGAACATGGTGGGGGTAAGAGTGAGGTTGGGTGCGCACCATAAACCGGTTTAAGCTCCCCAGTGGTGTTTTTGCCACTGACCGTTCCAAGGCGGTGCCCCACTGTGTTCCTTTAATTGTTCGTTTTGTCCTCGTGTGTTTGCTTTGTATGCTAGTGTGTGTTGGTAGTGTATATGTGTGTGTGTACATGATTGTGTGTGTGTGTGTGCGTGTGCGTGCGTGTGTGTGTGTGTGTGTGTGTTGGTGGTGTGCACTTCTGGGTGCTGTGGGGCTCGTTTTGGGGAGGCTGCGTTTTTGGTACGTGGCATTCCCTGTTTGATATTATTTTTGTTTTTATAAAAAAAACTCATCGGGGAAGCATAGCACATCGCAACTCTAAATACAAGCGTCATTGAAAGGAAGTGACAAAAAGTAACAGCCCAGTTTTAATACGAAATGACAACATATCGAGTGACCAAAAGGATAAGGTTAATATTTTGAATTATCAATACACATCATACACTAGAGAACCGGAAGGCCAACTACCAGCATTAGATTGTCCTCAACTTTCTCGAATACATAATATCAACTTTAATACTCACAGCATCAACACATTCCGCCATAATCTAAACTGTTCAAAGGCAGCTGGGCCCGGATCTTCTGCCTTCGTATGCTCAAGATGATTGCAAAGGATGTTCACCCGATACTGTGTCAGGACGCTAACATCACAGCCGTATACAAGGAGGGTGATAAAATTAATCCAGCAAACGATTGTCCAGTCTCCCTTTATTATGTAAATCTATCTTAAGCCACATCCGAGGACCTCTCATGGAGACTTGACCAGAAGCGGGCCATCGACATACTGAAACTTGATTTCAACAAGACCTTCGACACCGTGTCCCACAGGAGACTGCTGCACAAGATTCGACACTACTATATCGCTGAAACTACGTCAATAATATCGCAAACAGTATCCGCTCTGATCGTTTACAGCTTGAGCAGGACCTCGATATTCGTGTGAATTTTCACAAACCTGACTCATGTACTGAATATTACACGAAAAAGACAAAAAACATCGATACACATTACAATGTTGGAGGCTACACCCTCATGAGAGTAGACTACTATCTCTGCCTTTGAGTTTAACTTACATCTGACTTCACCTGGAAACACCACATTAATAACATCACTGGCAAAGCCAACAATACTATATCTCTTACCTACTAAGAAGACACTTATACATTTGCAACCAAGACGTCAAGGAAAATTAATTCAGAGCTCTGTTTCACCTACATCTTGAGTACTCCTCTTCTGTATGGGATTCCTCCTACAAACAAGACATTTTTCACTAGAAAATGTTAAAAAAAGAGGAGCCTGAGTCTTACTGTGAACAATACAACAACAGTTTCCTGTTCCGGATAATTCGAGACTCGTTTACTTTGAGGAGTATCCATCTCTTTTACTGATAAATGCAAATACCACACCGCTGTTCTTGTGTATAAAGTAGGACTAGTGAGTTATACGTCGTCAACATGTCAGAGATTTTGATATTTTCCAAAAATGAAAACCATAATCTGCGATCTTCTGTGCAGACGATCTAGTTTTACAAAGAATTCTTCGAACCAATTATTATAAGATTCATTTTCGTATTTTAGTATGAAAGTTTGGAATGATATTCCGTTTGATATTAGAGGAATTGCTGAACTCAACACATGGATTAGGTAACACTTAAAGACATCAGAGTATATTTTGTTCTAAGTCAAAAATTACTTCTAACAAGATATTTCGGCACTTACCTCTGGACTAACTTTTCGAAATCATATTTTATTTCCTATTTCTTAACCGACAGTATGTTGTTATTGTTGCATTTTAATTCTTCTTTTACATTGTTGAAGGCCATATGAAGATGTATTTTGATTTACATGTAAATCCTGGTATGTCTGATATGTAACCTTCATTCAATAAAGATTTTACTATTATTATTATCACTATTATTATTGGTTTCTTGTTATACTGAATTAGTAAGTCTGAAAAGTGGATAGACAAAGGAGCACCAAATATTTCACCTGTCCTGCAGATACCTGATTTTTGTATTGAATCAAATGTGACATGTAGCATTTTCTTTGAACAAGTTGCGCTATGTAGCATTATCTTGTATGTCAGCATTTAATTTCCTATACTGTTCAGGTTAGAACTAATAAACCACAAGGATAAAATTTGGAGTAAGACGCAATAATTCGATCGAAGATGTGACCACTTTATTCAATATACTTTATTGAATAACTTACCTCCTCCATTGTATGAATTGAATAATTCCTGGATAGAAAGTAGAATTCACTAAGATATTTTTTTTTGGGGGGGGGGGGTGAACAGGTTATAATATAAGTTAAGAGATATTGAAAGTTCTCTACCCTTGTCAACGGGGATTGGCTGTATACCATTAAAATGAAACTAAAAGGAAAAATACATCACTTAAAAGCATTGTATTATGGATAGTTATGAATACAACTTTAGCAGGAAACTGAATTTTGTTCCACATATATATTTCAAGGCTGGATTACTGAGAGAAACATACAAACAATGAAGATGAAATTTAGTGTCGACAAATTTTGGATACTAGTGTCATTTCTAACATTGGCAGTAAGTTTTTCACTTTGTGTTCTACACTTTTATTGCCGGAGGTATCTTCAGCATGATCACATACCACTACGTAATACATTTGTACGTGAAATGCATGTACCACAAGTCGCACGGTCCTTCAATGTAGCGTAATCTCTGATTGGCTGCTTCTTTTAAATTTGTTACTTGTAAATACCGTAAATACTGTTGGAAAAAGTACTTATAATGTTTGTATTTTATCTCACCTCAGCGCAAATTCTGATGGTAAGTGGTGTCTGTCGTCCGTCAGCGTGCGCCATACGTCGTCCAGAGTCAACAACTGCTTTCAACGACATCTCCTCCTTAACCACTGGGCCAATTTCAATAAAAAATTTGCTAGTTATCATTTTTGGTCGAAAAGCACAACCTTTGCTAACAAAGCAGTTTATATAGCATACTACAGTACTATATTTCACACAGTTGTTTTATTCTATTAACTACATATTACTTTCATTGATTTCAGGAAATGTTGACCTATTGCCATGGGTTAGAAAGGAGACCAAACTACCACCTGTCATCTACAGAAAATAAAGACAACGACTCTGTAATTTATATTAATGTTGAATATTTTAAGAAATTTTGGAAACAGCATAATGGAGGGTTATGTCCATATGGTCAAGTGCCACAAAGAAATAATACTGTTTGTTGCTTTGTTACAGCATGTGGACCAGGTAGGTTATGTATACCTTACTGTGTCAACAAAATAAGAGGTTGAATGAAAGTGCAGTGATGGGAGGGGGTTTGCGCATGTGTTACCCTGTGGTAAAAATACCTTATTAAGAATTTAGTTACCCTCATCAGGGCGTAGTTCAAACCTTAAATGTTTTATTGAATATTGAAGGTTGATGGTAAAAATTATAGTTTCACCCTTGTTGTATATCTGCACACACAGTAGTTTTGTGATCAATATTTCATATATGAAAATAGAATGGCGACTGATAGCAGTTGTAAGAAAAACTGCCAAAGATACCAAAACTGCCAAAGATACCAGATCACTTTTCTGTTCAGAATTCTTTCGGATGTTGTATAAGGAAAGTCAATATTCTGGGGTTATCTAGATAATAGGACAGAATGCACGTTTGCATAAAAAGAATAAATTAACTGTGGTCAAATATGTAGAAAAAGTGTGTATTCTGGGTCGTTGTCTTTGATGTATGTGTTAAAATAATAATATGGAGTATAGATATGAACTTCTACAGTTTCAGCTAGTTTAGTATACCCTCCCCCCATCGTAGATGAAGGGGTATATTGGTTTCCACGAAATCATCTATCATTTTTATAGAAAATATGCATTTTTTTTTAATTATCATTTTCAAATGAAATATATGGCAATTGCAACATGTATAACGACATGACTTATTCATGTAGCTACCACAATACAGCTGGATGGGTCTGTGGTAGATATTTTTCAATGATATTGCAATAAATATGAAGTGCTTTCCTTTAAGAAAAATCATCAACATGATAGTTAGATATACTTCAACTCACTTGAGATATGTTTTAACTCTCTTTCTAGAGCAAATAGAGTCCAGTTCTTTTGGTAAAGTTAGTGTGGAAAGGGTATTTTAACAGTTTTCCTAATCATTCTCGATACAGCAAAACAAAATATAGATAACACAAAATGCTACACTTGATAGTACACAGTTTGATTAGTAATGTACACGTATTCCATCAAGTTTTGCTCTAAGTTTTCTTAGTATTCTTATTTCCCCTAGTGTTTCTGACAGGGACTTCTTTTAATGAAGGTAGTTATATTATATATTCGTGTTTGTTGTTCTCAGGTTACGAGATTGAAGAGTGTCATTCAAACGGGACAGAAGACAAATGTTCCAAGTGTAAAGACAACTTTTTACAGATGCACACTATATCTTCACTGAACATGGAGGATGCCAAATGTTTTCCTGTAGTAAAGGACCATGAATACTGCCCTCATGGTGAGTTCTTCTCCACTGCACTGCTTATTTCCTTGCAGCTTTCTTAATTTGTTATTAATCCCAAGTCCAAGTTAGTGAAGTGTTTTAGCTCACCTGAGCACAGAGTGCTCATGGAGAGCTATTGTGACCGTCCGTCGGCGTGCGTTGTATGTCGTCAACAATAGTAATTGCTTCTAAAGACATCTTCTCCTTTGTCACTGGGCTAATGTAAATCAAACTTTACAGGATTGTCTGTCGTCCGTCATATTTCCGTCATTGTTTTTAATGACTTCTTGTCATAAACCACTTCATTGAATATCACCAATCTTAGCCAGAAGAATCTTAAATTTGTTCTGAATAACAGCCGCAAGAACAAAATAAAGATTCTTTTTTGAAAATCTTCTATTCTAAAACCACAAGGCACAAAGCTTATCTATTGTGCTAGGCATTATCAAGTAGATCTCTACTAAGTTTGTCCAAATCTTGCCCCTAGGGTCACTTGTTGTTTTGCATAAACTTATATACCAGTGTGAAAAACTTGAGAAATCGTCTCTCAAACCACAAGGTTAGATTATTTAGTATGTATTATTGTCTAGTGGATCTCCACAGAGCTGCTTCTGCAGTGTGGCGGCTGTAAAATATATCTCGGTGTTGTGTTGTCAGCCTCGTTCTGGTGTAGTGTAGAGTAGACACTTAGATATTAGATACTGGATGTTTGCACAATCTTCTTACCTTGAATTTTTAAGAACGATAAATGCGACCTTTTCTTATAAATTTCATCAAACTTTGCAAAGTATCCTGGCATTAAACCTTCTTAAATTTTTTCAAATGGTTCTGGCTGACTAAACAACATGGCTGTAAAAGCCATCAGTTTTGAAAATCGTCTTCTCTGAAACCACACGACATAGAGCTTACATACATGGTATATAGCATTGTCTAGTGGTCCTTTACCAAATTTGTTAAAATCATGCCATTCGGAGATGAGGGTGGGACGTGAGGTCAAAATAAGCCCTGCTCAGTCTACATAGACATATAAAGGAGATTCTTTTAAAATATTCCTATCCCAAAGCACAAGGCACATAGCTTAGATATTTGGTATATAGCATTTTCTAGTGATCTTCTACAAAGTTTATTCAAATTTGCGACAACAGCAATGAAATTAGGTCCATTTTTACAGTTTTGGGAACAAATTTCAACAGTTCAATTGCCGATGATCTTGAGTTTGACCTTTAGACCTACTCTCTTGTTGATGAAGCTACAGTCGTGCAATTTGGACAACGTATGCAGTTTTGTAAACATATTCCAATCTTGTTGTTTTCTTTTGCATACTTTGAATTTGATGTGTTTTGGCACCATTTTAATAACACATAGTTTTTAAATAGATTTCAAAACTTTACTTTCCGCAATGTTTTTCATGACCGTGTGTAATGACTAATGGTATTTAGGTTAGCTGTACACAGCCATCATGGCCCTCTTGTTTGGGATTGCTGTGATAGCCGAGTTTTGCTTATTTTCAGCCACTCTAACTCTAAACCTGGTGCTAGGTGATCTTGCTTTGAAAATAGTGACGATTATGATATCCATGAAGTCTGATCAAGATCTGCAATGGTTGCTGTTTTGTCAGTATATTTTCTCTTGGCACACCTTTGGATAATAAATTGTTAAATTCTATCCATATTGAAACATGGATAAGTCCATGACAAGAAAAGGGATAAAGTCTTTTTAAATGTTCAGGAGACATGAGAGCAGCAAGGAAACTATGGCATATGGACAACTTTCCACTGCCATGTGAATGCATACTAGAGAAGTGTTATATAGGGAATGATGTGGGAACCTGTACCTTGATGAAGAAGTGTGAACCTGGTCGCCAATTGATCAAAACTGGCAGTAAGTTTTCACAGATTTTCACACAAGTTACTTTCTTTATATACCTATGCGTTTTTGTTTTCAAGTAAAATGAATTAAGCAAGGATCGTATTATATCCTAAACAGTTTTGTACCCTTTGATAAGTGTTATCCCTAGTCAAAGTGAAAAGCGGTCCATAGGCAGTTTGTTTATCTTCACATTTAATGTTATTAAGCAGTTCTGTAGCTGTTAGCTAATTTTCAAGACGGTGATATTACTGCAGAACAACTGCAGCTTGCAAGCAGTTTTCTAAACCTTCTCAGTTCCTTAGCAGTACCTTAAACTTGTAAAAGGCAGTTCATGGGCTGTACCTTAGCAGTTCACAGGCAGTTTCTAAGCAGTACGTTAGCAGTTTTTTTACAGTTCGTAAGCAGTTCCTTAGCCGTTATTTTGGAGAATTATGCAATCAAACTGCCAATATGCAAATAAAAATGCCAAACTGATAATGGTACTGCTAACGAACTGCTTACAAACTGCCTGATAACTGCTAAGCAATTCCATCAAAGGTATTAGACACGCCCACCTACCGGCGAACGGGATGACATTGGTAGAATGTTCACCATGTTTGCAGCTAGAGTGACAGTTGTGCGACATGCAGTTTCGCATAGCACCTCGTCCTGACTCAAGCACATGTCCATGCTATTCCGTAAATTAGGAATGCAAATGCAATTAAAATGCTTTTATGTAACTTTCAGGAATTAGATGTTCATGAATTTTGACACAAGCAGTTTTTGTGTTCATTTGTATTCCCCCAACCAAATTCTGAAAGAATCCCCACCAAATGAGGTATCACCAAATTGTCGCACCATCACGTTTGCCAAACAAGTTGAAAATAATAAAATACCACTTTTCTTTTTATTGCAGAAAATGATAACTGTTTTAGTTCATTTGTATTCAAATAGTTTTATTTATTTGAAAAAGTTTACAAATAAAAACAATGTTCGCGTTGTTACAAATTTTAATTATTGGCAAAATTTTTGAATTTGAAAAATAGTGGTTGCATCAAATAACTTATAAGATCTTTAACTTGCAGAATAGCTTTGTTGTTTACTTTGACTAAAACAATGACTTATATGTTACTCTAATTGCCCTGAAAATTTCACCTAATTTACTTGTGCAATTTTAAGGTTATTACGAAAATGCTACTGGTAGCGTTAGAAAAGTTGTTAAGTGTAGTACAATATTTTGTTTTGTCTGGGACAATGTCATCAAGTTTTCTGGCAAGAGTTTCATACTATTTTTAAGATTCTAAGTTTACTTTATTATTGTCAATTTTAAGAAGTCACCAAAATTTATCCATACAATTATTTAAACATGTTAAATTTCCATATTAATACTTTTGTGATATTTTATTATACCCCCGAAACGAAGTCTGGGGGGTTTATAGGAGTCACCCGGTGGTTGGTCGGTCGGTCGGTTGGTCGGTCCGTTGGTCGGGCGGTCGGTCGATCGGCCGGGCGGTCTGTTGCATTTTCCTTGTCAGGAGCATAACTTGAAAACTACTGGTGGGAATTCAATACAACTTCATACAATGGTCAAGAACATAGAGAGGAAGTGCAGTGCACAAGAACCATAACTCCATCTTGAGTCTTTACAGAGTTATTGCCCTTTGTTACTTTTCCTTGTCCAGAGCATAACTTGAAATCTACTGGTTGGAATTCATACAACTTCATACAATGGTCAAGCACATTGAGAGGAAGTGCAGTGCAGGAAGCATAACGCTTTCTTGACTCATTACAGAGTTATTGCCCTTTGTTACTTTTCCTTGTCCGGAGAAATACTTGAAAACTAGTGGTTGGAATTCAATACAGCTTCATACAATAGTCTAGCACAATGAGAGGAAGTGCAGTGTACAAGAACCATAACTCTATCTTGAGTATTTACAGAGTTATTGCCCATTTTTACTTTTCCTTGTCGCAGAGCATAACTTGAAAACTGCTGGTTTGAATGCAATACAACTTCATACAATGGTCCGGCACAATGAGAGGAAGTGAAGAAGTGCCAAGAACAATATCTCTATTTTAGTTTGTTTTTGCAAGGTATTCTGTTACTACGAACTTCCTCAGTTTATAAAGCAGTCTTTCGGGGGTATTAATCACATTTAGTGATAGCTCTAGTTTAAAAAATAATCTATGTCTTGGAGTGCTTTATCGAAATTGAAGCATTCCCCGGAGGTGATGTGCCTAGCGGAAAAATTCACGAGGGCGAAGCCCGAGTTAATTATTACGCAGGCACATTACCGACGGAAAATGCTTCAAATTCGATAAAGCACTCCAAAACATAAATTATTTGGATTCTTAGAAGCCGATTTTTTGAAAACTATTGTAACTACTACGGACCTTTTTTCAGTTCGGCGGCAATGTGTAAAATAGCATAAATAGTGGCTGTTGGAATTCACTTCCCTATTCGAGCAACCATTCAAGATATTAAACAGAACTATATTATACAAATTTTTTTAGTTTAATCATCTAATACATAAAATATAAAAAGAAATACCTGACTGACATCATACAGAAGACGTCAGAATCAGAACCTAACAAAGCAGCCAATCGATTTAAATGCGTACCGTTAATTTGAACTGTATGTAACGTTTTAACGTGGAGTAATGACGTCAGTGTGATGACGTAAACGTTTTCATTCATAGTTTTGACTCCCGGAGTCAAAACATTGTATGACTGATAATCCTGAATTTCTTGGCCTTTTTTAAGGAAAACAAGGTGAGGATATTCTAAGGCTTACTTGACGCAATGAAAAATAATATTTAGGTTCTTAAACAAATCTTTATCATGCAACTGTTGTATTTATACTGATAATATTTTTGTTTCTATATTCTATTTTTGCGCGGGAGTAAATTTAAAAAGTCGGAAGGAGCTACTTCCATGTAAGAAACTCCGCCTATTTTTCCGAGTGCTTTAATCATATTAAAGCACTCGAATTGACTATAGAAATATACCGTAGGCATATTAGAATTAAGAAATATTCTACGGCTTGGAGTGCTTTATCGAAATTGAAGCATTCCTCGGAGGTGATGTGCCTGGCGGAATAATTCACGAGGGCGAAGCCCGAGTTAATTATTTCGCAGGCACATTACCGATATAAATTACATAGAACTAAATTACCTTGCCTGAGACCTGATTAACTCAGTAAAATGTTCTTGTTCATTCAAAATTGTGAAGACATTCTGAAACTGTTAGTGGCCAAGGTAACTGCCATTAAAAACTGCTAAAGATTTCCAGAAAATTAGATTGAACTACCAAGGGTTAAGATTAAGCAGTTCTTAACAGTTCTTAAACAGTTAATAAGCAGATGCTGTTTGCATCAGGCAGTTTATGAACACTGATTTAAAATGTAACTACTAAGAACTGCTTAAGAACTGCCAAAAATAATGAAACTGCTTTTCGACTGCTAATGAACTGCATAAATAGGCAGTTCTGTTTGACTAGGGAATTGTTGAGGCCGATGTTGGTGATTGTCGCTCAAGGGTGGATAACGAAATGAGCAGAGTAACTGGGTGTAAGCCTTGCTATTATTGTCATATTGTGGTTCTGCTGCATTGTAAGTCGTTCTATAGTCAAGTTTTAGTTACAGTTACTTTGATTTTTTCAGCAAATTTCGTCCGCCCTATTCCTCTGTAACCAGGTACAACCACACGGAAGTAATCGATACCAAGCCTATTTGTGCTTATTAAAATTGACTTAAGTGTTGATTTCTGCACGTGGGATATTTTTCAGCATGGTAATGCCACATTTCATACAGCTGGAGACTGTTAATTTTCTTATCAGAAATATTGATTTCATTGATGACTGGCCTGCTAAAAGTCCTGATCTCAACCCAATCGAGCACGTTTGGGATATTCTGGTCAGGCGATTCCCAACCCACCTACTAACGTCAACGAGCATCCTTAAGCGGTCAAACAGCAATGGAACACTTTAGTCAATTATATGCGCCAACGATGCACTGCAGTGGTCAACTCAAGAGGTGGTCATTTTCTTTCAACCTTTGGCCATCATTTTTGCACCAAACGATGCACCATGGAACACTGTTTAAACACATAATTATATAACAATGACTCCCGCGATTTGTTTTCACCCAGCTATATGTTCAAGCAAACTTAGCGGCAGTTTCTTATTTTGTTTAGTATATATTAAAATAATGGAACTTATTATCCAAAGTGAAAAATTTACGACACACCTCTATCTGGTTATTATGTGGATATGGTTGTTTACTTATAAATTACAGTAACATCTAAATGATTTATGGTTGTTTATTTTATGTTTTCCAGGAATTATAGAGTTTTCTCAGTGAAATAAAAGTGATAATCCACAGTCTTGAAATATGGATTACCATTATTTTCATTTTTTTGCAATTTTTAGCCCGGACTACGACAAAAGTATACCGAGCGTTATTAATGCTGGAGACCATGCGACGAGACGTTTAAAGACGCATTTGTTCTATGTTTTCTGATGACGTTTCCCGCGAGTTTTCGATGTTTTATAGAAAAAACTCAAAAAAATAGAGTTTTAACCATAAAATAAACAGAAAAATTGTTGGTATCGGTGTAATTTCATGTTAATTTCACTCGTGAACACCAAAAGTAGTATTTCACTCGTGAGCAAATATCACTTTAGCAATTTATACGTGACCTTCCGAAACCGACAATTAGCCCTGAATTTCATGCTGTCCAGGAAATATGATTATACATAAAAACCATGTACAGACTTTATTGAAAAAAGTGTTTACACAACTTACATATATACAAACAAATCATTTAGATTGCTAGGCCCTGACTGCATTAGGAATTGCAAATTTGTCATATTACAACTTAAAAGTTATATTACCCTTCAAAATTTTCATATTGAGTTATGGTCAAGGACGGAGCTGAAAGCAAACTATATGCTGAGAAATGAAATACATGTAGACTACGGATTTTTAACAATTGGTACAGCACAGTCTCGTTGCAAATAATACACGTAAGGAATCCGCAGGTACAAGGGAATCCTGAACCAAACCCTAGGTCTTCACGATTAGACCTCTTGATTCTGTAAGGTGCCCGATGTATAGCACCAATACATGCGAGACTACCTTTGGGTATCTAACCAAGTTTTAATGTTACTAATACAAAACCTTTTCAGTTTTTCATTTTTTCTATGAGTGTATTTACCGTAAAGTTCAGACATTTAATTTGATTCAGTATGTGAGCCCTGTCCATGGTATAGCTTCAAGACTGTCACAGGATGTGAACCTTGCACCATCAATGAAACATTGCTAAGGTGAGTCTGTATATCTGAAGCTTCAAAGGGCAAGTGCTTGTTGTTTTACGACCAGTGTATACCATTATAAACCAGCACACTCTCAAGATTTCAACGCAAAGTAGTCGTAGGTTATATGGAATAAATAAGGACTTACTGAAATAAAGTATGACTTACCACTACTTTGCGTTGAATCCTTGAATTCCATTCTTGTCTACGTCTATAATTGTTCAGTTAATAAATATTTAGCTACAGTTAGGGATTCATGCATATGCTTTTATTTGTTTTAGCTGTTTTGAGCACAAAGTGCATATGGTAAGATATTGTGATCATCATGTGTTCACTTTTAGTTCGGAAATGTTTCTGGTCATCTGGAGAAAATGACACTGGGGCTAAATGTAAGAGGAGAGAGAGAGAGAGAGAGAGAGAGAGAGAGAGGGGGGGGGGGGGGGGGGGGGGGGGAGAGAGAGAGAGAGTATGTAAAAGCATCATCTGAATCGCTCAGGGATTCCCTCCTAAACTTTATAAAGGAATGTTCAATGGATATTTATCTTCTAAGATTGCTAAAATGACTCTGCTTTGTTGCACATAATGACCACCGGAGCTAAAAATAGAAATATCTTTAAATGGCATCTCGTAAAACTCTGGTCGGATTTTGAAATTCATTTTAATTTCTAACAAATGTTGTTAATCCTCTTTCAAGATCTTTAAAACTGTTTGTAAATAATAAATAATATGGCTACCAGAGGTGGGCTGACTGATTTAAATTTATAATTAAATGTATATCAAGTAATTAACTCTTGATTGCGAAACAAGTTCTTGCAACTTATTTAAATCACTCTCTCAAGACTCACTCCAGATAAAATCAATATTGATTGTATGTTAGGGAATTTAATCGGAAGTTTCCCATTAGATAAGTACCCCCCCGGAAAAAAGGAGGGTAACAGATATAAAAGTATTTTTATCACATTCAGATGTTTTTGTCTTCTGTGGATGTGATCAATGCGGATCAATGCAGATCTAATCATCTTTTGCAAATGTTATCTGCTAACTTTAATCCCGGGGGTTGCAGGTTCGAGCCCCACTGGGGTCATAACCGTACCTTCTCATAGGATACCGGTACTTTTTGGGGCTGGGCTGGCGAAAGTCTTCACAAGACAAAAAAGTAGAAAACCTCTCTAGTGAGGGATATAAAGTCATCCCATATCTTTTGTTGATTTCCTTTGACAAGTTACTATTGTTCACTTTACAGGCAAGGTAAACCAGAAGGAATTTTCATATCCCCAGAACTCAGGACAACAACAGGTGAGACTTTATTAGAGAAAAAAATAGATTTGTAATGGTAAGCTTACCATTGACTTGTGTAACTACTTATGTAACAGTAGTTGAAATATATGCAGTATGGTAGTCCTTCATGTCCAGGCTGAATTGTTTAATTTGTGAAGAGAATTTGAAGTTATCTCTTACTAAAATTACATGTGACCAGACAACAATACCCAGTTCATTGTAACTGTACCTAGTGGCATATACAAAAACAAGACCTGGGCGTTTGAAACATCTGTTTAAATAACCATAATTTTTATACTTTGAAAGACTTTGTTAAACATTTTATGTATTAAGAAAAGGAAAAAGCTATAAACATTACACTAGTTTGCCCCACTACGAGATGTGTTAAGTTAATGGTCGGTATATTTTTTTCGAACAGCCGGGTCCAAGTCTCTATATTAAAGATCAATGTCATAATCCGTTTAATGTAACGGTACTTCGTGTTCACAGAGCGCCAGTTCGAGACATTATGACCGCTTACCTTCCGGCTACTAGGCTTTTACCGATAAGGATTGGATCAATCTATTTCATCCCATTGCTGTTCTACAAACATTCCTGTGAAAAGCTGCGTTTGACACTGTGCAGCTATTCCATTTATATATATAGTGGTTATATTTTGAACAAACTATCATTGTCTATAAGTATTGCAAAATTAAGAGTATCAGAAGCTTATGCAATAACAATTTAGGTATAAGCATGCTAAATACATTTTACAGTTTTCATACAGATTCCGGCCAGTGCAACTACCAACACTCGCCAACTGCTGAAATGCATTGAATTCTGCAAAATCATCATAGTCACACATAAAAATAGCAAAAGTTTATACATGTTGTCCAATACTTTATGCCATTAATTTAGAACTAGATGACACCACCTTCATTTTAGTGGTCACCGACCAAAATGTAAGTATTTCCAATATCAGATATTACAGTTACAATTTATTCCAGATTTTTCATTTGTTAAATGTTTATAGTACCGGTTGACAGAGGGGTTTTTTCCCCAGGTGAACTCGCCAAGACCCCAGTTCGTATGACTCCCATGCATACTGGTACCTAACAAAATTTGATCATCTAGGGAGTTTTGTTTACCTGACTGCACTACCCTGTCAGTTTTGCCCAAAGATGACCCAGTCTTTTATCTATTCATATTATTCGTGATCTAACATCCAACGATTATTTCAAAATAACTATTCCCATATGCATCTACGAACTGTCAGCCAATCAGCAATCAAACAGGTCTGCAGGTAACTTGGTTAGGCTACTACCTTTAACATACAAACTTATACAAATGAGTGCATTTTGATAGTAAAATATCACTGAACATTCTTTTTACAAACCAGCTGTTAAAAATAGAAGACATTACCCCCCCAGAAAACCAGGCTGTCTCTACATGTCAGGAAAATGGTAGCGTACCATACATGTTAACTGATATGCACACTGTGATGCTCTATATACTTCTAGGGGTTATATTCACTCAATTGTGTAAGCAGTAAGTCGTAACTATTTAAGGGAAATAGGAAAGACATACAAATTATTGCATCACCTGTTTTGAGAAAGAATGACATGGGAAAGATAAGCTTCCATTGTTTTTCGATTGACTTTACGTCAATGGATACCTCTTTCCTTGCAATTTGTAATAACTGTATTTGATGGTATTTTCCTAGAGTTTTGACAAATGCTTGTGCGAAAGGAAAGGAGGAATACGGGGGATGCAGTCAAATTCTGCACTGGAATGCCAGATGCTCAAATCCTCTCGGCTATTTCAAAACCCCTCCTTTGAAAACAAATATATATATTTCTGTCACGTGTGCAGAAATGGTCTTTTCGTCAATGCAGTTTGGAAGAAAGGATGTAAATGTTAGTTCACTGTGATTAAATGATTAATTTTCAAATTCAAACTATTTTTATGCCACTGCCAAAAAAGGTTTGGGCATTTAATGATCGTTTCGTCCTTTGGTCTGTCCGTCCCGCCTTTGTGTTGAGCATATTTTAAAAAGCCTTAAAGTTAATTTTGATAAGACAAAGGTTGTTTGGATAGGAAAGGAAAAATATAGTTCAAATAGTATTAAAACTAAATGGAAACTAACTTGGAATCAACAGAGTTTTGACATGCTTGGTATCAAATATCACGTAGATCTGACCAAGAATGATTGACCTGAATCTTGTTTAACTTTTCAAAAAAATATCGAAGAATCACTTCCAAAAAAACAGGAAAAGACGAACCATTACGCCAATAGGTAGGATCGTTGTAATTAAAACTATAGTCATTTCGCTTTTTAATCATCTATTCATCGCATTGCCCGACCCACCAGATATTTACATTAAAAAAATGAACGGCTTAATCTACGTTTTTATTTGGCAAGGTCAAAATAAAGTAAAGAAATATATTTTAACGAAAAGCTTTTCAGAAGGTGGACTTGGCATGATTGATATTTGTTCTTTTATAGTCAGCTTTAAAAACAACATGGTCAGACGTATTTTAAACAACAATGGAAAATGGTTAGATATTGTTAACAAATTGATTAACATAGATATATTGCTAAATTGAGGTCTACATTATCAAAAAAAAAAAAAAATAAGGTCTATTACAAACATATTTTGGAAAGATACTCTAAACCATACATAGGAAACTGAATAATTGTCAAAAGTTGAACATAAAAAGTCCTAAACTATCCTTTTTTTTATAATGCAGACATATTAATTGGTGGTCAAAGTGACTTTTTTAAATCATGGTTCGAATCTGGTGTTCATTTTATAGAGATTTAATGAAACCAGATGGAACTTTTGCAGTGTCTACTAGTTCAATCATGTATACAGCTTAAATGCAAATTTTGTACATTTTAAGGGACTAAGGACTTTCTGTGACCAGGGGCTACCTTAAAAAGATAGATTATGTATTTGACAAGCAAATAATTCGACCATTTATTCCATAAAAAATCTCATTAATATTTTAAAATACCCGAAAGGTTCGCAACCAATGCATGACATCCTAAAAACTAATATCCATGAACCTTCTTGTAAACTGAAATGGGAACAGAAGCTTGAGCTTAAAATCAAAGAAGATGAATGGAAGAAGATATTTTCACTTCCTTTTAAAATTACCAGAGATACTAATATACAATGGTTTCATTATAGAATAATACATAGAATCTTAGGAACTAATGAACTTTTATTTAAAATAAATTATAAAGATAATCCAAACTGTACATTTTGTAAAACTAGTAGCGAAAGTATAGAACACCTGTTCTGGAACTGTCCTGCTGTCTCGATTTTCATTCAAGATCTCTTCTCAAATCAACAAGAAAATTTGACATGTAAAACATTTATTCTTGGGTTCATAGACTCCAAAAGAAGTAGAAATTAACCTTCTCGTTCTTATTATTAAAAAGTATATTTACTACTGTAAAATGAATGATAAGAAACTGTCAGTTTCAGTTGCCAAGATTTATTAACCATCAGTACAACACTCACAGACAAACAGCTGTGACCTTAAATAAACTAGAAAATTTTGAGAGGACATGGGACAAACTCAAAAAATATTTAAATTGTAACATTTTTCCTCTTCAATTAAATGATCGTGGTGAATGTGGTTTAGGTGTTCATTCGATTTGACACAATTCATATGAAACAAAATTATTTTTCCCTAGGCAATTACTAGCTTACAGGGCGAAAATAAAAACGATTTTTATATTAATATAATTCTACAAATAACTGGCAAAATACTTGGTTATGTTGTGCGTATGTGCGTTTGTACGCTAAGGGTGAACTCAAATGTGAATGAGTTTTTCTACGTTTCTCTCAAAATCGAAACGGGTATCCTACAATTTATAATTTAATTAATGTATTTAATGAATTGAATTTATGAAATTGTGCATTGTATATATTCAAACATGTATGTATCTTTGATTATCGAGAGAACAAATAAACGAGGTTACCCAGTTTTTGGGCCTCAAAAAAAAAAAAAAAAAAAAAAATAAAAACTCTGGCCTAACCATAGAGTGTCCAAGATGTGTACTGAATACAAGACAAATGTCATTTGTCAATCTTATGGTGCTAAATACTGCAATAAAATGGGCAAATGAGATGTTCAATAAACAACACATTATTAAAAAATCTTAAATGTACTGAAAATAACATAAATATGTTTTTAAAATGTTGACATAATTAGACAAACTGAATATCTTAGAAATGGAAATAATGCATTAAGCCATCCTTGGCATGTAAAATGATATCCCTGCAGCCTAAATTTTAACCCATGGTCTTGATTTAAATATTCTTGGTAGAACAATAAGCAATCCTACATGCTAAATATGTTTAGTCTTACTGCTATGAAACAGCTTGTGGCATTACTATTTTAAACAAATTGGGTTTCACTATTAGTATTAACATGCTTTCTATAGGTCATAATTTGAACAATCTTGTTACAAGTTCACTAGGCTATGCTAAATATATAACCTCTAGGCTTTATTATACATGTCTATGTAAAACAAGTGACCCCCTTGGGAGGGGCCAATATTGAACCCGGGAGCATAATTTGAACAAACTTGATAGAGGTCCATCACACAATGCTGTATACTAAATAGCCTAGCTCTATACCTTGTGGTTTTGGAGAAAAAGATTTTTGAGGTTTTAAGAAACCTTTGTAAAATCAAGTGACCCCTCTGGGCGGGGTCGATTTTGGTCCGGGGATCATCATTTGTACTCTTAGTAGAGGTCTGCTACACAATGCCAAATATCTAAGCTCTACGCCTTCTTGAGAAGAAGATTTTTAAAGTTTTTCCAATTTGTTGCCATAGCAACCTGAGATCAGCATGGAATGGAATAATTTGAACGGTTTTGGTAATGCTTCATACAAGAAACATGCATGCCAAGTTTCATCAACATTGGCCCCGTGGTTTCAGAGAAGATGTCGTTTAAAGGAAAATGTTAACAGACGTACGACGTACGACAGCCGGAATTCGATCCTAATAGCTCACTCTTGCACTTTGTGCCAGGTGAGCTAAAAATCCAATCTTCAATGACTAGCGACCATTTCGTTTTGTCTTTTTTGAAAAGATTGTCAGCGCTCTTTCTAAGTGACTAATGGGGAAACAAATGTAGCTTAACAGGAGTGAATGGTACTAAGCTTATTTGTTCATACCATCGTCTCACATGATTTTTCATGAAGTTTCAGCCCTTTTAATTTTTTGTATTGTGTATATAGAGATTTTTGTTAGGCTATTTGGCAGTAAACACTGGATGGAAAGGGGATATGGTCACTGGAATTAAATTATCTATTCCTATGTCCAAGCGACGAAGGGGATATCAAACACTCTCAGTGATACTTATAGTTTTTAAACGCAATGGAATAAAAAATTGTTTTTATTATCAGTCAAAGCTGCCCTCCAGGGTATATTTAACTTAAAAGTGACAACTACTGTTAGTGTTAGAATTTTAGAAAACAGTATTTTAGTAATTACATGTACATGGACATTAAGTTTGTTATTATGTGTTTAAGAAAGTTTTGACTTCTACCTAGGCGGAGTAAAATAGGGAAATAAGCAACTCAGTGGTGTCAATGATGTCTGGGCGCTTCAATTATACTCAGATGAGTAAAGTAAGTGTTGTCGTGGCCCTCTTGTTTATGTTTACACTAGTCGTGATGAGGCATCAAGTTGTAAAAAGTTTTTTAACATAAAAATCTTACCTTTTACAGGGTTGTGGCGGTAGTAGCATATACACGTATCTACTACAGAAGGAAACTATCTTCAGGTACGTTCTTGACATAGATGCTCCTTTAAATGCAAACAGATAAAGTAAAGAGATGTTTAAGTCCCGTTAAACTAGGTCACAAGGACAAACCAGAGGAAAACCTAGTGACCACTGCTATTTTTAATCTGGGTTTGAAACTTGGCTACATGTGGAAAAAATCGAGATAACAGATTTAGTTTTGGTTTCCCTTGGATACATTACAATGAAGTCAAAAGGATTTGAAAGAAACATTAAATTGTTACTTCAATATTTTTACAGCTTCAGCTAGTGCGCCTCCTACACCGGGCACAGATAACGCCCTACTTCTACCAGACAAGTTCAATCTTACACCTACAGCAAATGTTTGAATTTGAACAAGACTTTCCGTGATGGAGTATTTGTGCCGTTTGCAGCATTGTCTCTGGAACCCTTAATTACATTTAGTAATCATGTTCATGCATGGTTGCTCTAACTATCGGAGTCAAGATTTTATAATGAAACGAAGACATTCTAGCTAGATGTTTTATATTTTATATATCTGTTATATATATTTGTAAGTTTATGTATGAAAGTTGAGAATGAAGAATTATTTTGATAAATTGTAATAACAGAAAGGAAGTAGGTTACTTAGTTACTGTCTATATATAAACTTTTTATTGCATAATAAGGCCTCCGTCCCATACACAAGATATATATATACATGTACAATAATTCAAATGCAGTGTGAAATAGCTGGAAATTTATAAGGCAGTCGACGGTTCCTTATACTGTATATGTATATTCACAGACAATAAGCAAAATACATATTTTTGAATGAACACAGTCAATATATTCAGCTAAACTAACAGCTGTTCTCTATCTTCACGAATAGTTTTATAAAGTAAAAACTTTTTAATATCTTTTAACAATTTCGCTTTACAAAGTCGGTATATTCAACTGAACTAACAGCTGATCTTTATCTTAGTAAATAGCATTATATACATGTAGTAGAACATTTTTAATAACTTTTAACAATTAACCATGTACAAATTGATAAAAACTGTTCTCTTTGTTTAGCGGCATAGTATATATACATTGCAATATTTCTGATCGTTTTAACATTTTCACAAGACATACAGTCATAAAACTTTTGAGGTGAAGCATTTAACGTAAAGTGTTCGGGGACATTATGCTGACCAAATATTTGAGTACAGCGGGCAAATGAGTACAAAATGGAATTCATATTCAATTAGACCTTCACATTATTATATGGGCAGTCACGATATTCTCTATCAATTCCATAATGCCTACCCTTTTCTATCATTAGACTATGCGAAGAACTTTGAAAACTTGCTATACTTGATCTAAATTTTGCAATATCTATAACAGTAACATACTTCTCTGTTTTATAAATAATATTAAAATGTACGTAGTGACAGAGTTTACTACTCTCACTACACCTACACCTCCACGTATGCACATGCTGGTCTTTCAACCTTTCTTCGAATTGAAAAAAAAAGTAACTTGGATACGCAACTTCTTGGCCCTCCCATATATAACGAAATCTATTAATAAATAAACATCTTTTAAGATCTGTAACCCAATTCGTATAGTCCAAATTATCATAGTAAATTAACATTTCATAGCAAAATTTTGCGTACCTATTTCTTGGCAAAGTTAACAACCGTATTCAACATTTAATGGAACGTTTTACCAAGTATATATTTGTGAGGTATCAAGCAACGTTCCCAAGAACTGCATAATTGCATGCACTTCTGTTCACGTTTAGAAATCTCTTACAGGCAAACATTTAAATACTTTCAAAACAATTCATATTCCTAAGTCCCCATATTTCGGAGCCATACAACAGAACTGATGCAACGTTAGTGTTAAATATTTTGAAAAACGTTTTTACAGATAGACAATGCAAGGATTAAATACTAAGTCTTCGATCAAATTTTTACAGGAAGACATTGCAAGGATTAAATACTAAGTCTTCGATCTCATCTAAATTAGAGCCTGTGTCTCTATCATCATGTATCACATGATCATATTCTGTACGATCATTAGCAGAAAACAAGCTATTAAAATGATTATACCAACTGTCCAAAGATGTATCTGGATGATGTCTTTGATTTATTTGTCAATTTGTTAAGCTCACGCCAAAATACATTCGGATTATATACCGTACTGTCTAATTGTGACAGGTACTTTCTATTGTACAAATATTGTTTCTTAATTAAATATCATTTTATAAGATCTTTTACTATTTATGTATTTTATTAGCAAGTCTCTATGATGTTTTCCATATGTACTGGAAAGAAGATCTGTTTTGTGACTTTTGTCAAATAAAAACATATTTCTTAAATGCATTGATTATATCTAAGATGCCATGGCCTTTTGCACATCATTGTCCCCTACAACAATGTTGCACTGTTGTCTGTATGTACGTTTTTGTCCAAATCCTCACGCACTAGGATTTGTTTCGAACTTTCACAGATGAACTACTAGTACCTTGAATTGCCTCCTGTCGCACAATTGGGAGGATTTGCTTCAAAAGTTCACAGATTGATGTGAAGAACATTATGTTCTATAAAGTGATTGACTTCGAATTTTGAACACAGATATTCTGAATTGAGGAGAATTGAGGAAGGCAAAAGGCAATTTCGCGTGAATATTTTTTAGGTTCCTTCCAAGATACTAGTAATTCACTGAAATTAAGAAGAACAAAGAACATCTGATGAAAGATACAAGAGTCATAACTCTACATTCAGAAATTTATGGATAAACTCCCCTTGTGAACTTTATTTGAACAGGTCGTATCCTTATAACTATCTTTGGCAATCCTGCTAAATTTTGATATATAAAAAGACGGAAATGAACATTAACCCTGTTTCCAGTTGTTGACCATCTTTTAACTAGAATTATAACTAATGTGATTAATACCCCCGAAAGACCGCTTTATCAACTGAGGAAGTTAGTAGTAACAGAATACCTAACAAAATACTAAAATAGAGACATGGTTCTTGGCCCCGAAAGACCGCTTTATCAACTGAGGACGTTAGTAGTAACAGAATACCTAACAAAATACTAAAATAGAGACATGGTTCTTGGCAATAACTCTGTAATTTGTTAAAAAAGAGTTATAGTGCTGTGCACTATCTCTCATGTTTGACCATTGTATGAAGTTGTTTTGAATTCCAACCAGTAGTTTTCAAGTTATGCGCTGGACTAGGAAAATTAACAAAGGGTAATAACTCTGTAATTACTTAAGATAAAGTTATGTTTGTTGTACACTGCACTTCCTCTAAATGTGCTTGGCTATTGTATGAAGTTGTATTGAATTCCAGCAAGTAGTTTTCAAGTAATGCTCCAGACAAGTAAAAGCAGCAAAGGGCAATAACTCTATAATTAGTCAAGATGTAGTTATGGTTTTTGTGCACTGCACTTTCTCTTCATGTGCTTGACCATTGTATGAAGTTGTATTGAATTCCAACCAGTAGTTTTCAAGTTATGCTCCGGACAAGGAAAATGCAACCGACCGACCGACCAACCACCGGGTGACTGCTATATACCCCCTAAAAGCATTTGTTATTGTAGCATGTGAACTGTGTGTCATGAAACACAGATGTTGATGTTAAAGCAGTATCATAAATTGATAATAAATACCTTGAGCTTGGTAAGAGTAAGGGGGGTAAGAGTGAGGTTGGGTGCGCACCATAAACCGGTTTAAGCTCCCCAGTGGTGTTTTTGCCACTGACCGTTCCAAGGCGGTGCCCCACTGTGTTCCTTTTATTGTTCGTTTTGTCCTCGTGTGTTTGCTTTGTGTGCTAGTGTGTGTTGGTAGTGTATGTTTGTGTGTGTACATGATTGTGTGTGTGTGTCGTGTGTGTGTGCGTGTGCGTGTGCGTGTGCGTGTGTGTGTGTTGGTGGTGTGCACTTCTGGGTGCTGTGGGGCTCGTTTTGGGGAGGCTGCGTTTTTGGTACGTGGCATTCCCTGTTTGATATTATTTTTGTTTTTTTTTGGTGCTAGTGATCCCAAATTATAACATGCACAACTAGACTTCATATTGTTGCTTTTGGTAATTTTGTAACAAGTGGGCCAAGATGGCACTATATTGCTGATCTAACTACCATTGGCTACAATACAAAGTTAATAATAGCAGAAAGGGTCAATTTTGACTGAGGGTCTTGATTTGAACAATCTTAGTAGAGAGATCCACTTCATAATGCTTAGCATTCCAAATATATGTTATAGCCCTAGGCCTTGTGGTTCTATATAAAAAGAGTTCCGAAGTTTTGCCTATGTAAAACCAAGTGACCCCACCCCCGCATTTCGACTTAATGCTACATTAATTACGCTATTAATAAGTGCTCAATAAATGTGCTATGTAATTTTAAAATCCTTCCATGCATGACAGAGTTACCATGCATACAGTATTCCATTACTTTTAAACACTAAATACAGGATTCCATTACCTAAAAACTCTAAGTGTGACCTTTACATTTGATTTGAGGTAGCGATATAGAGGATTCCATTATCTTTAAACTCTAGGTGTGACCTTGACCTTTGATGTAGCGACGTGGGTCTTGCACACGACACGTCGTCTTGATGTGCTATACATTTGTGCCAAGTTATATCAAAATCCTTTAATGCATGACAAAGTACAGTCCAGACACGAATGTGTAAGTGGGGACGAACAGACGACGGACAGAAGGACGGTGCGATTTTAATATGCCACCCTTCCGGGGCATAAAAATGTATTACATGGATGAATTCCAAAACCGCCGAAGATTGGAGTCGGAAAACGGTTTTTATTACCCCAAATTGCACAGTGCAAATGTTAACATTTTCACGATAAATATGGCTGAACTCGCCGGACATTTGTTGCCTGTTTTTCCTTTCGAAGTACACGTAAATTAATTTTAAATTTATAAAAAATGGATTAATTGTTCCCGTTTTTTTAAGAGGGCAATGCAAGGATGCTACAGAGCAAGTTAGGTGACATTCTGCCTACTGGTTGATGGGAAGACATTAAAATGTTTTTCTTTTGTAAGAAACAGGGACCCGTGTGTGCATTGGACCAGAACCACTTCATGTTTTTGAAAGGGGTCAACGCATCAATGTTACAGAGCAAGTTTGCTAAAACAAGAAGGCCATGATGGCCCTACATCGCTCACCTGAATACAAGTCCACTTGCTTAATGGGTGTGGTCATTTTTGACCCAAGAGGCATGATTTGAACAAAGTAGGTGGAAGACCACAAGACAATGTTACATACCAAATAGGTTTTCCTAAATACGGGTAAAACAAGTGACCCCCTTGGCGCGGCCAATATTGACCCCAGGGGTATGATTTGAAGAAACTTTGAAGAAGTCTACTAGGCAATGCTACATGTAAAATATCTAAGCTCTAGGCCCTGTGAATTCAGAGAAGAAGATTTTTAAAGTTTTTCCTATATAAGCCTATGTCAAACCAAGTGACCCCGTGGGCGGGGTCAATTTTGACCCGGGGGTCATAATTTGAACATTCCTGGTAGAGATCCACTAGATACTGCTACATGCCAAATATCTTAGCTCTAGAACAAATTTCAAGATAACAATATTTTATTTTTTTATTCCTATATAGCCTATGTTAAACCAAGTGACCCCCGGGCGGGGTCAATTTTGATCCGGGGGTCATAATTTCAACAATCCTGGTAGGGATTCACTAGACAATGCTACATGCCAAATATCTAAGCTCTAGGTTTTACAGTTTCAGAGAAGAAGATTTTTAAAGTTTTTCCTTTTTTGCTATAGCAACCGGAGTTCTGCATGTAGTTCTTTGAACACTTTTGGAAGAACTTCATGCAAGGAACATCCCTGTATAATTTTATCAATATTGGCCCACTGTTTCAGAGTAATTGTCGTTTGAATCAAAATGTTGATGGAAGACGGCGGACGGACAATCATCCATTAGAAAAGCTCACCCTTGCAAAGCCAGGTGAGCTAAAAGCAAACATTCCACTTGATTGTGACGAGACAAACATTCAAATTTACATGATCAGCGATAAAATGTGACTTCTAGAGTATGAACACGGTTGTTCTTTTAAATGACCTGATGACCTTGTTCTTATTCCCAGGAACTCCACACAAACACTTGAAACAAATTTCAAGCCGATTGGGTATTAGATGCAACCTTCAGACTGTTGACAAGGTTTAGATTTAATCATTCTGTTCAAATAACCTAGTTTTGACCCTAAGTAACCCAGTTTCAAACTGATCACAAAATCATTTGGACAAACTTCCGACAAGTTTTCATCAATACTGGATATTAAATGTGGCCTCTGAGAGTATTATCAAGATTTTCCTTCGATTTAACTGTGTGACCTAGTTTTTGACCCCTGAGGACCATGATTCGAATTTGACCTAGAGATGCTTCGTCAAGGCAGTCATTCTGACCAAATTTCATTTATTCCCACGAAATGCCACAGACTCCATTGCATACACAAAAATTGTCTATGACTTGGCCGGGTGGCCTAGTTTTTGACATGGGAAGACTCATATTCAAACTCAACCAATACTTTATCAAAACAATGATTCAGACCGAGTGCATGATCCAATGAAAATTGCAACCTCTGTTGTAAACGCACGTGATTTGACCTTAGGATCTAGTTTTTGACCTCAGAAGACCCATATTCATAGTCAACCTAGATCTTATCAAGATGATCATTCCGACAAAGTCTCACAAAGATTGTATGAAAAATCAATCTCCATTACATACATAAGGTTTTTTATTACTTGACTAGGTGACCTAGATTTTGACCTCCTATAACTCAATTTCGACTTCGACCTAGATTTCATCAATGCAGTTATTTTGATCAAGTTTCATGAAGATTGCATACAAAAGGTTAAAGTGGACAGACATACAGCATACAGACTGACATCGTATACCGGGCAATCTCAAAAGCTCGCCTTCATGAGCACTATGTGCTCAGGTGAGCTAATAAAATCAAGTAACCCGTGTGTGGCACAGGGATGCGTGATAATTAGCCCGTCAATTGACTCAAACATCTACCGTAATTTCCGGACAATAGGCCTGTTCACTGTTTTGGCCGTACACCAATATTTTTACGATTTTAGAAACAAAGATTAACTTTTGGGCATATTGGCTGCGGCCGATACGCCGAATAAAAAAAAAAAAAAAAAAAAAAAAAAAAAAAAAAAAAAAAAAAAAAAAAAAAAAAAAAAAAAAAAAAAAAAAAAAAAAAAAAAAAAAAAAAAAAAAAAAAAAAAAAAAAAAAAAAAAAAAAAAAAAAAAAAAGGGGGAAAAGGGGGGGGGGGGGGGGGGGGGGGGGGGGAGGGGGGGAGGGGGGGGGGGGGGGGGGGGGGGAAGGAAAAGAGAAAAAAAAAAAAAAAAAAAAAAAAAAAAAAAAAAAAAAAAAAAAAAAAAAAAAAAAAAAAAAAAAAAAAAAAAAAAAAAAAAAAAAAAAAAAAAAAAAAAAAAAAAAAAAATTTTTTTTTTTAAAAATTTAAAAAAAAATTTTTTTTTTTTTTTTTTTTTTTTTTTTTAAATGAAGGGGGGAAAAAAAAAAAAAAAAAAAAAAAAAAAAAAAAAAAAAAAAAAAAAAAAAAAAGGGTGGGGGGGGGGGGGGGGAGGGGGGGGTTTGTTTTTTTTAGGGGGGTGGGGTGGGGTGGGGGGGGGGGGGGGGGAGGGGGGGGGGGGGGGGGGGGGGGGGGGGGGGGGGGGGGGGGGGGGGGGGGGGGGGGGGGGGGGGGGGGGAAGGGGGAAAAAAAAGGTAATTA
>JAFMSR010000004.1:54457044-54521954 GCA_022818135.1 Saxidomus purpurata
AATTGGCAAATAAGCAATTGGCAAAAAGCAATTGGCAAAAGCAAATGACAAGTCCGAACCCGCATTAATTAGGTGACAGTGACATAAAGAAGTAAGTTCTGTCATCCAGTCAATCAATTATTGGTTAAAATACATATGAACAATTAAAACATCATCTTAAAATCATTTTTAGTCTTCTTCACATGTAATGTATCAAATAATAGCTGATTTTTATTGGTGGAAACATACGTTTTTATAACAAATTGTCCACAGTATAAATGAGACTGTGAGTGAAGTTGCAAAAATGTATAGATCTTTGTCACTTCTAAAGTTTTTCAACTTAATTTTTACATGAACGCATAAAAATGCATTAATACATTGAAACAAAAATAATATCAAACAGGGAATGCCACGTACCAAAAACGCAGTCTCCCCAAAACGAGCCCCACATCACCCAGAAGTGCACACCACCAACACACACACACACACACACACACACACACACACACACACACACACACACACACACACACACACACACACACACACACACACACACACACACACACACACACACACACACACACACACACACACACACACACACACACACACACACACACACACACACACACACACACACACACACACACACACACACACACACACACACACACACACACACACACACACACACACACACACACACACACACACACACACACACACACACACACACACACACACACACACACACACACACACACACACACACACACACACACACACACACACACACACACACACACACACACACACACACACACACACACACACACACACACACACACACACACACACACTACCAACACACACTAGCATACAAAGCAAACACACGAGGACAAATTACTGTGGTTCTTCTTTCTGTTTAGGAGATTTAAAGTAAATCGTCTACCACATGGTTGTCAATTTCGTTTAGTCTTTCTGCATTTCCATTTCTTTTCTTATTCCATCCATAAAGCATTTGTGCCTTTTGTAAAAAGAAAATCCTCTTGAAACACTTCTTTGATTTTCTGTCGCTTTCAGTTTCCCCATTGTTTGCATAGGCTTGACCCTCGCCTCTGCTCACTGCAGTATCTAAATACATCCTACAACTGCGGGTAAGCTAACCAATATACATTGTTACCATAAACATGTGATCAGTAGGTAAGTAGAATAAGGACTTGCATTTGTAATTGGTTAGCTAACACGCAGTTGTAGGATGTATATAAGGTACTGCAGTGAGCAGGGGCGAGGGTCAGGCCTAAGGGGATGATGTCCAGACCCCAAGCATCTGTGGTGACAATGCATATAAATACAAGATTTGAAACAATTCGATTTCCTCTATCACATCTCAGGTATACTGTTTTATGTCGTTTCTAAAAATAGTACCGATATATACCTATACGCATCCGGCTATGCTCGTTATCGATCGTGTAAAAATGGAACCAGTCGTTTTATTGTGAGATGCAAAAATATAAATCTGTTTTCAAATTTACCACTATAACATTCACACAAGACAAAATCCGAGCTGTAAACGTACCCCGCACACGCTATTTCATATTCTGCAATGTGGGAATCCTATTTTTATAACTTATACTAAATAACGTATATACTAAATGTTATTTGTGCAGAAGCGACAGAAGTGTTTTCCTCGAAATTCTCTTAATTCAACCATATTCGATGCAGTTTGGAGTGGGATTTTATTCAGAAAATTGTTTTGCATTGGAAAAATAGGTTAAAGTCTGTCCCATCCCACTGTGGGACCTCAACATTGACCTACACTAAAAAATAATCGAATGTTTCTTGAAACCTAAATACCCGTTTTGTGATGTAGAAAAAAGTCACCCTCGAGAATTTCAATCGTTTGTGCATCAGTTGGCTCGTTTTCTCATATCTTTATTTCAGTCTCACTTTACATGATACAAAATATCACAGATTAAAATATATACACATACTATCATGCAAACCTTTCTATACAGAAATATGAGAGACTATATGACAATAAATAACACAAATATTCTCAATGACATTATTTACATAATAAAACTATGTAACCACTGCTAATCTAGATTTAAAAAGTGACCCTAAATTAAGAGAGATAAAATACTGATCAAGGGAAAAAAGGCACTAAAGCGCAATTAAGAAATGTTTTACAAAATCAATTATCAGCTCTGATCAGATCAGAAATGAACTGGAATTGAGAAAGAGGCGTTGATCGAGAAAAAAACTGCTAGTTGTGCACTTATGAAAGGAAATATAAATTATGCAGTAATAGACGATGAATATTTAATAACTGCGATCTGCAAATACCAAAATAGTGGCAGAACTGTATATGAAGACTTATATTTATTTAAACATTTCTCTATACAATAATAAATTTAGCACAAGAGTAAGATTATTCAAGTAAGCTTTTGTTTAAATGGCTGTTTAGGTATTTATGTTCAGGACAAAACACTTGCAGATTTTATAATATTTACTAAAATCTCATACGAGTCATAGTTTCTGTATTTTTAATTATTTATCTCTGATGCTTCCCCTCCTACTAACTGCAGGGTGTAGTGCTTATGATGTTAGATAGGCCCATAAAAAGCATTCATTCGTTCGTTCATGCATTCAACTTTTACAGAAATACCTCTTGTTTCTGTGGTATCTTGGTTATTGTTTAGTATGTCTTTGACAAGCTTAATTGTACAACATGTCCCACAATTGTATTTATTTGTTCGTTCATTTTATCTAGTCAGTTCTATGTTTCTTAGAGTATAACATCGCTAAGTTTATAAATTTTAGTTTTTTTATTCGGTAAAAGTGTACATGACATGGCAATGACATATTGATAAGGTGACTTTAATTACAGTAATATTCATGATTACTATTTATTCGTGACATCTAATTTATTTGACTTACACATTTGCAATCTAGACATACATACTTATTATTTGAAACATGGAAAATTTTGGCAAAATATATTATGCAGTCACGACTTGAAGCACAATAAATGATTTCAAGTACATGTAAGTGTGAATTGCACTGATGTGGTTTCATAAAGAGACGGCCGAGTTTAGTCCTTTAACCAACCATTGCATCTCAGTTAATCTTAATTTGTACATTACGGCTTCATATTGAATTGTTTTAAGTAACACATACTTAAAATTTACCAAAAAAAGTTTATACTTATGTTATACTTTATAATTGCTCAACCATGTAAACACACGACACTCTCAAAATTTTATCGATTATTTAAAAGGATTAACAGTTTGATGAGTGTGTGAAAAATCAATAATAGGCGATACCGGCGGATACAGGTACCGGCGGCCGTCTCAATAAACTGGAGACCGTCGTTAGTATTGTCCGCGTTTTATACCGTACCCATTTCCGGGAAGCGAAGAGGAAGTGGAATAAAATTTGCGAAATAATACAAACGTAAGTTTTTTTACAGTCGTTCATCCAAAAATACAGTTAACACTATAAGCAATATATGACTTTTGACCAACCTTTGGTTTTTCTGTTGAAGTGTGTTTGTTAAAGATTGTCATTTATCGATCAACGCTGACACGCAAAAAATTGTCTCCGTCCCACTCAGGGCACAGGTGTGTTGTTTCCACTCTGCAACCAAATGCAATTCAAGGGGACTCCAATACAAGGGACTTTCACCTGATACCTATGCTATTGCTCAGGTCATACATTTATTCGTATATCTGGGTTGCTGGAGTGCCCTGCAAGATAGCTGCCAAGATAGTCAAAATATTTAAGGCGATATTTAAGTGACGTCTTGAGCAAATTCTGAGATATTTTCGCTTTGGGCCAGAATCTCGCTATAACATCAAAACTAGAAACCTACCTTTCCGTGGTGAAACAGAGATTTAGGTAGAAACATCTAAAGACAATATATTTTAACTAAGAACCTGTAATATAACATAAAAATGAATGTATTTACTGTTCAATATCGTCAGTCGCTCAAGTTTAAAGAAAGTTATCAGCTAATGTTTCCTTTCACAGTTTCGTTTGTTTACTCCCTCCGCCATATTTATATGCTACCACGGTAGTGAGATGTGTACGCTGAAAATGACTATATCCCGTAACGTTCTGTACGTAAAATAGTCGGACTGTTTGCTAGTTTTATAAATGATGGTGACTGCGGACAAATCGAACTTTTTTTTACGGGCCTGCACATCATATTTCATATGCAAAACTTGTGCTTGGTATATTCGACGTGAACGCTGCGTTGAACGCTGTTATAAGAATCACACAATCATTTTCTGTACGTGCGTTTAAGGATTTTCGATACGAAATTTGACAGCTTATCCAACTATTGGAAAGACTTTACTGACTTACAACATGTACAATCCATAACAGAGCTCGACTTAGGACTGAAATCTTGATTGGACCTTCGGTCCACCTCATCTAGACTTCACTTGGCCCGAGGTCAACTGACCTGGACCAAAATATTTGTATCAATAAAAACTATTAATTCACTATGCAAAAACATGTTTGAAAAATAACGTGACTTCGAGTGGAGTTTTGAGTGAAAATATCGATCGCTGGACTATCGCGTTTCTCTTCGTAATTCTGAGTGACTTTTTTATTACATCATGTTATTAAAATGTAGATAAAATACACCTGTAAAAGCGATCTGTTACAATTAGATTCTTTGAATCCCAAGGATTGATTCACACATCGCCGCCGCGGTATTTTCATTGCGAATCCGCGGCCGCTACCATATACTAATACTGCATTTTTGATATCATCGTTTCAAAAAATTATTTTTATCTGAAGCTCAATGTATTTGTAAAATATTTATTTCCGTGAAATATCCACCGTAATTGGTCAATGTTTATTTTCCACTGTGCATTTGTCACTCGTGGTAGGTGTGAAAAATATGGCCTGTCATAAAGGATGACAAAATTAACTCTTTCAATTTTGAAATTGTTTGCAAGTCCAAGCTATGAGATACCACTGATTGATGAAAGCGAAAACTTATTTCTCTAACAATTAAATAGTTCCAAATGTTGTTTATTTAAAACAAAACTACCGGAGTAATTTGATCTGTTTGTTACAAAATCGTCCAGTTTCAGCGTGTCCGTATTTCCTTTGCCATTTATTGTGCTCTTTTTCAGCAACTGTGACAGTCGAATTTTTCCAGTAACAATTTTCTTATATTCATTTAAATGAATAACCTTTGCTGAATGAAGTAACTTTTACTGCAAACTTCTGTTAATAATAGAGATAAAGCCGCAGGTGTCATGAGATCAAAGAAGATCGCCGACGCTTGTCGGCGCTAGTCAAGTTTCTTTGATCTTAGTAAAGCACGTGGCATTAAAAAGACAGATATATTTTGACAGTTTAAGACATGTACAAGTACCTGTTGACTTTGGATTATAAAAAAATTAGTTTGGATGCGATTATGTTACGAGTTTTATTTTTGTTGATACAATATTTCGAAAACGCTACACAAATGTACATCGGCAGGCCTATGAATTTCAATTTAAAATGTATAAAAGACACACAAAAAACGCGTGTTTATAAATATCTATGGAAAAGAATTTAAATTTAATATATCGTAAACCCGTTCAATCACACGTCAAGTACGGCGATTTTATTAACCCCCGCAAAGTGCCACGATATTTCTCCGTACTCGAAGTCCCTCCAAGTTCTAAGTCACGCTATTTGGCGCAATTGGAGGTGTATAAAACTCGATTTCAATTCGTTATATATTGGTGTCGGTGACAAATCAGAAAGCACATTATTAATTTGTTCTAAAAACCCCTGACAAACAAAGATTTGTGCCATTGTCATCTCATTTTTGATGTGGACCGGCGGACCAGCTTACTGGACGGTCAGTTGGACCGTGGGCTTTTTAACTGGACACGGGCCAACGGTCCAGTGCTAAATGGAGCCCTGCATAATTGTTTTTCATTGTCAATAATTTGCTCTCACACATGATCACCCGTTGAAAGCCAGTATATTCATTAAAACTGAGAAATTTATATACGATATAATTATGCAATTCAATGCTGCAACATTGTCCGTTTCCGAATACATTTTCATATGACTAAAGGAAAGATGTATGTTACGATAATGATTAAAGCAAGCGAATATACTTTGTTGTTATGACTTATTTTAATTGTAAAATATTCACAAGCTTTTGTGTCACAAATATTTGATAAGATTATGTATGTATGTGAATATAAAGAAGTATGTAATCTTTTAAATAGTAGCAATGTATTTAAATTCTGCGGCGCAGGAAATTACAAGTTACACAGCTTGCAATGACTTGATTGCTATGGCATATACATGTGGCATTGTTCCATTGAGTTCCCGCTGAAAATATTCCCGCCAAATATGACATGACCACGTGCTTTCAATAGAACACGTCGTGAACAAATGAATGCAGTTCAAGCACATGGCAGGCATATACACGTATGGCAAGTGCTGTTAAAATTATAAAGATAAATAATTTGCTGTCCTCCTTGCGGAGTTTTGATATTTAAATTTTAAATACTGACGAACAGCCTACAGTACACATTTACGTCGCGTAAGCTTGTCCGCAGTTAGCCGTTCACAGTAGTGTAAGCTATTTATTGGTATTTATCACGTGACTTTAGCGGAGATGTATAAACTTAGGTAGTGCATGTGTTTATAATTCGTCAAAACTCTTATTTTGATGTATTGCGAGATACAAATGGAATAAATTGATGTGGAAATGGATATTCTTTAAAGGTATCATCAACAAGTTACAGAAATATAATTTTTTTAAAGACTTTTGACGGTTTAAAGCCGCCGCCGAAAATTTGGGAGGAACGCTCACCATAGAAAGCCGGGTTTCTGCAAGATGGCTGCCCGATTCCAAGAGAGCGACCTCACAATCCTCTGCGACACTGGATGACGTCACCGCACAGACCCCTAAATTCTTGCGGTAACAGACTGCCAAAGGGCCCGATCACTACAGGTGCAAGACACACTATCTTTTTTAGGTTAGGGCCCACCCTGTCGTTCGCCACTTTGCCATTTGGCGAAACTTCGATTAAAGTGGCGAAGAAATATCTTGAGTGGCGAAAATGAAAAAAAATCTCCTTATTTTAGACCGCCATATTTGTTTGTTCTAAATCGTAACCTCTCATGAAAAATTGACTGGTGCCGATAATTTTACCTTGATTCAAGATTGCAAAAATAGATACGAATACCCAGTCTGTGTTCAATGAACATCTTGACACGCAAGAAATGCAATTTGCAATCAATTAGCAACCAAATTATCAGGTAAGTATAAACAATTTGTTTTGTTGTAATTACGGCTGATTAGATGTTTGATGCCTTTAATAATATTAATTTAGGAGAATCATTCAATTAATAAACAAATCAATGAAATAATGAACGGTTTGATGATTTTGCAAACATTGTTGCCGCCGTCTGATCTTGTGTGCTGCCAATAAAAAATTTTTTTGAAAGACTTTTACAATATCAAAAGAAAATCTGTAGAAAAATAAGATTTTCGACTATAAAAAGGTACAGAAACTTGTCCAAAATGCCACTTATCAACATCTGTTACAATGGCTTCTTTAGACTGTAAGAAACGTCCGCTCAGCGATTCTTTCACTGAGAAATGGTTTAAGTGAGGCAAACTTTGACAATTTAATGTTAATTATAATAGAAGGACCTGAGATGTCCAAATTTGACTTTAAAAGTGATTTTAAAATGAAGAAGAAGAAGACAAGACGTATTTTATATTACTGCAGGGTTTCCACTGGCCCTTAATTTTTTTTGGCCACAATTATTATATAACGCGTTATGAAATATATACAGCGGTATGCAAGGGGGGTTCGGGGAGGGGTGTCCCACCTCTTGGCTTTTTTTTTAATTCACAGATAAGACACCATTTGAAGTGTGCTGAATACCTGTAGAAGCTGAATTACAACTTGTATTAAGGCCTGTTATACACATACGCGTCAACCTACCGAATTTTTTAATAGAAATTAAAGCCGCAACCTCTTTACTTTAACCCTTTTAAACAAAATTTGACATATCAAGACTCCGGATGTGTAAGGGATTTTTCGATCCCGTCAATCAAATTCAGTGTATTGTCAACTCGTTAAGTCGGTGCGAAAGTCGCGACGGATCAAAGGTGCGGCGGGTCAAAGCAATGGTGAGGCGTGGTTGCCAATTCACACGTGTCGAATGATTGTTATTTGTTTTCATGGATTTCTTTAATTGCCGGTGACTACGTGTAATTAATGTGAAAAATGCGGATCTTTAAAGACTAATTTATTTGAGAGGTTAAATGATAGTTGTGATTGGGTTTTATAAAAAAATGATTTCTGAACGAATTTATCAGTCTGTAAATATTTCGTTTGTAGTTAGTTGCTGTTCTTAGTTTAGAATATACGAATGTTCTGACTTCGGTTCAAGAAACACTACTTTCACTTTGTCACGCATACTTTTGTTTTCGCTTGGGCGATACAAGTTTGTAGATGTGCTTGATATTTATTACTAGAAGGTTTGGGTATATGCAAAAATAAAAAGTAATTAAAATTGAATTTGTGTTCCAATGTTTCAGGGAAAATTTGCATCAATGAAATAAATACCAATAGTTGTCTGTCTTGAAAACAGGGAATTTTGTGCACTATTCGTCCATATACGTCAAAAACAACAACAAAAAGCCCCTCCTCTTATCTCAAACTTCGTTTATCTCGAAGTAAAAGGTCTGGTCCCTTGAAATTCGAGATAACAAGAGTCAACTGTACATACATTTTTGTGGCCTTGGAACCTAATAATGCCCTGTCATATGTATTGGACAAGTTTTTTTTTCTTAAAAAAATCAGTCTTAGGCCCTTCGGAAGTGTCTGGAAGCAAGCCTTTTAAACACATTTCAAAGCATTTCCTGACATGTAGTTTGGCAAATAAAGAAACAAAGTCTGTTGTACATGATAATTTGTAACAGTCATATCAGCATTTAATATTTCTATAACTTTATTTAAAAATTCTTTTTTTTATATAAACATAGTTAATTTATATTAATCATTTCATTTAAGTATGTAGTTAAATACAGTTGCTAGCTAAAAACATCGTATTCATATCTGTTCTTTGAAGTCTTTATAACACTGTTTTCTTTGAAGAAAAAAAATCGGGATCGTGAAAATAGGTGAATTTCGTATCACAATTTCACGTGTAACTTACCAAATAATTGCAAGAAATCATACTGAAATGATTTAATTCATAGAAAATTATGTTTTTTCAAACAAGCTAACGGTACATTTATCAAATCTTCAAGTTTTTGTCAACTTTTCAAGGGAAATTTTTCCGTCAAAACAGGAAATATATTTTTGATTACAAAAAAACTTTTTTCAGCCCAGTGTGTGCCATTAGTAACTTAAAGTATGGTAAAAATCATCAAATTCACATAATTCCCTATAAGCAAATAATCACATTATTTTGATAAAAAAAAATGATTACGCAAGTGAATCGTGAACAGTTCCGGGGAAAAACCCGTAATTTTCTTTGCAAACAAGCCGTTTTTAGTCATTTCTCTGAAAGTTAGCTGCCAAACAGTAGTTTCAACAATTAAAAGTTGAATTGTGATTATTTCTCTTTAACGTGACAAACGGTGGCGATTAGCTGACATTAGTCTGCAAACACAATAATTTTCGAGTCACTCCAATGCAAACACGCCGGTATTTTCATATGCATATTAAACAATTAACACATGAGCAGTAATTATGTATCTTTTAATTCGTAAACGGTCACGAAAAACAGCACTAATATATCTTTAAACACGCCAATTTTCCAGTTACTTCTCAGCATAGACGCCACTTATCATGTTTATTGGTCTCATTGTTTACAATGAAAAATAATAATTAAAAACTAGGCATTAAGTTTGTCGAAATCTGAAAAACAACAGTTAATAAGCCGATAATTAATCAGCAAACACTTCACAGCAAAAACATCTCAAATTAAAGCATGATTTAATCCTGTTTAATTGATTATCAGGTGTTACGACCGCCTACCTGTGCAGTAATAATGGGAAAACCTCGCGATTTAAAGGTTGTGGGGATTTGTCCTGCCCAATATCATTTGACTGACGACTTTGATTGGTAAAGCGACATTGAAGTGCGTTTTGCCTCCACCATCCACCTATCGAATCGGCTGCAGTAGGTGACATATAGCTTATAGATTTTGTTGGCCGTGTAATTTATTTGGTAGCGATTACAGAGAAAAATGTAATCACCTCGGGTCAAACGTGTGCACAAAAGAAACGTGCGTCCTGAGAAATCATCAGTTGGCGTTAATTAAGCGTTTCCGAGAGTGCTTTTGACCTTTACCAAGATTGTTCAGATCATGACCCAAAGTTGAAAATCTACCCTTCCTGGGGGGGGCAGTCACTTGATTTTTGCCGAGCCACTTGCAAAAGCTCGATATAGCTGTCCAAATGGCAGTTCGGTGTATTTGCGTCCGTGCGTGCATCTGTCCGAGTTTAGCTTGTCTGGGCTGTAACCATGGATCAAGGGATTCTTAAATAATTTGCGCAAGAACCAGGTCCCGAGGTCTAAGGTCAAGGTCACACTTAGAGGGTTAAAGGTCAAATTCAAGAATGATTTTGTCGGGGGAATTTTTTTTCTGCAGGAGGGTTTGGTAACTTGGCACAAATGTTCACCATCATGAGACGGAGTGTCATGCGCAAGAACCAGGTCCCTAGGTCTAAGGTCAAGGTCACACTTAGAGGTTAAAGTTTAAAGTCAAGAATATCTTTGTCTGGAGCATATCTTTTTCATGCATGGAGGGATTTTGATGTAACTTGGTACAAATGTTCACCACCATGGGCTACCCTTGTTTTTAGAATTATTTCCCTTTGTTGTAACTATAAATAGCTTATATTGTAATTTTTTTATTACTTGCCGTAGAGAAAAATCGAGACCACTTTTCTGTGGTACAACATGCATGTTACATCCAATATTTAGGTTTATTTTGACCTATCACTACTTGGTAAGGAGTTAGCCCTTTTGACAGCTGGCGGCTTGACATATGTTTGTACATCACAAGCTGTGCCAGGGGGTCACTCCGGTGAGGTGAACAGTATACAAATATCTTGAACCTCTTGTAAGTAGGAGTCCTTGACCATTAATCTGGAGTAGTGAGTGTCAAAGTTCAAAATTGCCTGCATTCAATCATGTACACAAGGAAATGATTATATATACACAATGCATGGATGTTGATTTTTATTTCATTCACAATGTTGTCAAATGTATGTCAGTATTTAATTTCCTGTGCATTTCAGGTTAGAAATAATAAACCACAAGGATAAAAACTGGGAGAAAGACGCAAGAACTTGAGCGAGGATGTGACCACTTTATTCAACACACTTTATTAATAAACTTACCTCCTCCATTGTGTGAATTGGAGAATTCCTGGATAGAAAGTAGGATTCATTGAGAAATATTTGAGTTGGACAGGTTGTAATAAAAGTTAGAAACTAGCATTATAGAAAGTTTTTCTGCAGGAATTGGCTGTAAACAATTAAAGAAATGAAACCGAAATGGAAAAAACATCGCTTAAAAGCTTCGTCATGTTAGTAGTATGGATAGTTATAAAATCAACTTGTGCAGAAGAATGTTCTACATAGAAGGTTCAATGCTGGATTACTGAGAGAAACATGGAAACACTGAACAGGAAATTTAATGTCAGCAAATTTTGGATACTGGTGTTATTCCTAACATTGACAGTAAGTTTTTCATTTTGTGTTCTACACTTTTATTGCCGGAGGCTTCTCCTGCATAGTCACATTATTTTATATACTCGCATACCACAATGTAATACGAGAAAGGCATGGACCACCAGTAGTAATATACCATTCTCACACTCCTTCGTAATCATAGTATCAAGTTCTGATTGATTCTTTTAAACTTGTGTCTGGTAAATACTGGGTATATAGTTGAAAAAAAGAAGTATTTATAATGCTTGTATTTTTAGCTCATCTGAGCACAATGTGCTCATGGTACAAAATGTAAGTTACTGTGACTGTGTGTTGTCCGTTGTCAACAATTGCTTCAAACAACATCTCCTTATTCCACTTGGCCAATTTCAACCATGATTGTTCCTTCGATGGTCCTCTACCAAAATTACTCAAACTGTTCTGCACTGCTGTACAAAATGGCCGCCAAAGCAAAAAATAGGAAAACCTTTTAACAACCAATGGGTCAATTTCAACCAAACTTCACTGGATTTTCCATGGATTGTTCTCTACTAAAAGTGCTCAAAGGTTCTGCTCGGCTACACAAAATGGCTGCCAGAGCTAAAAATAGAAAATCCTTTTAAATGATATCTCCTCTTTAACCAGTTGACCAATTTCAACCAAAGTTCACAGGGCTATTTGCTTGAATGGTCCTCTACCACAATTGCTCCAGCAGTTCTGCTTGTCTGCACAGAATTGCCCACAGAGCTAAAAATGGAAAAACCTTTAAACACTATCTCCTCCTTGACCATTAGGCATTTTTTAGCCTGACTCTACAGGATACAAATGTAGTTCCTTGGATGGACCTCTACCAAAATTGCTCACCCAGATCTGCTTCAAGATGAAATTTCGGACATGTTAAATAGAAAGAACATTTAACATGTTTAATCAAAATAAATAAATTCTAAAACATGAACAAAAAATATTTAGTAAATTTCTGGTGGGGGGTCAAAAGCTATATTTGCAAACAATTGAGCCTTAAAACAACCACAGAAAATAAGCGAGTGGCCACTTCTCTCTGCTCCTGAAAACTTCTCCCTGTTTTTCTAAGAGGGAGAAGTCACTTCTCCCTAAATTCTGGGTCTCAGCCGTTCCCTGAGATATTTTCTGTTCATCCAGGTGAGCGATATAGTGCCATCATGGCCCTCTTGTTGTAGTAGAGGTGTAATACAGCATTTACACATTCTTGCCATTGAGCTTACTTTTATAGTGATGTGGTGGAGTGTCGGCTAATTGAACTGAAGGTTCCTAGTTTGAGTTCTTCTCAGGGTGTAAAAGTGTGTTTTGAAAATGGTACCCTTTTAGTACCTATCTTAAAACTTTGGACATGTTGGATAGCAGACATGGTTTTTGGAAGGTTCTATTATCACCTTCCATCGTAGTCATGAAGCCTTCGGACTGAGTCGTACAACATCTCTGGTTCATTTCAGCTTATTCTTACCCACTCAATATATATACTCATCGGCAAAAGAAACACAACTTCCCCTTGCACTTAAACTTTATGCACTTTAACTCAATTAGACTGAGGTCAATAGTGAGAAATAGTCGTATTGAAAACAGTTTATGAATAAATTAGTTCATGGTCATTTTAAGCAGTCTGATGGGGGAACTAATTTCCACCTGCATATTTCAGGAAAAAATTGTGTGCTGACTTTTTCTATAAAATGATAAGAAATTGAAAAACTTCTTTTACCTTTGAGTATAGTACCAAGAGAATCATGTAAATCATTCTTTCTCTGTACATTGTCCATGCACGTACAAGCACCTAGGTAATTAGTGGAAGGATTGATTTTAATCCTCACATCAAAATTGCTCAGGGGTTTCAATCAAAATTATAAAAATAATAGAGTGAGTGGATAATTACAAGTTTTAAAAATTAAGCATTTTGGTAGAAAAGCCTAGACTTTGCAACAAAGTAGTTCAGATGTAAATTGTGCTGTCATCTGATAGCACTTGTTAAACTTCAAATTGTTTATTTCAATCAGTTGTTATTAGTGGTGCAACGATATACCAGTATACCTGTATATTGCAATGTAGAGCCGGACTGATATGTACTGCAGTACAAATTCCTGTATCACGATATTCAAAATTAAATGAACTTCTTACTTTACACCTTGCTTTACATGAAAATGAATAAAAAAAAGAAGAAAATTTGACCATCTTTGCCACTCCTTGGTTACAAATAAAAAATTTCTTGCCCATAAGTCAAGTTAGCTTTCAATAGGCAGTTTTGTGGTCATTTGTGATCAATATGTGGCACCGTCTTAACGGTAGTGATTTGATTTTATTCTATTTTCTTAGCTTTCCTGTTACATCAATATATCGCAATACGTATTGCAATATGGGTTGGCTGTAGCGCAATGTATCCCAATACGGATTTGACCGTATCGTTGCTCTCCTAGTTATTTTATTCTGTTAATTACAATAGACATTACTTTGACTGATTTCAGGAGCTGACGGCTAGTTGCCATGGGGTAGAAAGCAGACCAAACGTTCCCATGTCACCTACAGAAAACAAGGGCAACAACTCTGTAACTTATAACAAGGACGAGTACTTTAAGAAATTCTGGAAGCAGCATAATGGAGGGTTATGTCCGTTTGGTCAAGTGCTTCAAAGAAACAAAACTATTTGTTGTGTTGTTAAATCATGTGGGCCAGGTAGGTTATATTATACATTACTGTGTCAACAAAATAAGATTGTGAGTGGAAGGGCAGTGAGGGGGTTGGTGCAAATGTTAGTAGTGATAAAAGTACCTTGTTAAAGTGATTTTACCGTTCAAAGTGACCATCAAAATTTAAGCTATAACATTAACCGTTGATTTATACTCTTAGAACAATAAACTTTGCTTAAGTTATAACCAAAAAATAACAACCTGTATGACAGTTACATTCACTTTGAATATAGAGGAAATGTGTAAAAATCTTTTTTGACTTTTTGACTATTGTCAAAATTTAAAAATCCACCCTTTCGGTTATAAATGTATATTTATACCCCCGAACAGAGTTTGGGGGGGTATATAGGAGTCACCCAGTGGTTGGTCGGTCGGTCGGTCGGGCAGTCCGTTGCATTTTCCTTGTCCAGAGCATAACTTGAAAACTACTAGTTGGAATTCAATACAACTTCATACAATGGTCAAGCACATTGAGAGGAAGTGCAGTGCACAAGAACCATAACTCCATCTTGACTAATTACAGAGTTATTGCCCTTTGTTACTTTTCCTTGTCTGGAGCATAACTTGAAAACTACTGGTTGGAATTCAATACAACTCTTTACAATGGTCAAGCACATTGAGAGGGAGTGCAGTGCACAAGAACCATAACTCCATCTTGACTCATTACAGAGTTATTGCCTATTGTTACTTTTCCTTGTCTGGAGCATAACTTGAAAACTACTGGTTGGAATTCAATACAACTTCATACAATGGTCCAGCACAATGAGAGGAAGTGCAGTGCACAAGAACCATTACTCCATCTTGACTCATTACAGAGTTATTGCCCTTTGTTACTTTTCCTTGTCCGGAGCATTACTTGAAAACTACTGGGTGGTATTTAATACAATTACATACAATGGTCTAGCACAATGAGAGGAAGTGCGGTGTACAAGAACCATAACTCTTTCTTGACTCATAAGAGAGTTATTGCCCTTTGATACTTTTCTTTTTCCGCAGCATAACTTGAAAACTACTGGTTGGAATTCAATTTAACTTCATACAATGGTCAAGTACATTGAGAGGAAGTGCAGTGCACATGAACCATAACTCTATCTTGACTCATTACACAGTTATTGCCCATTTTTACTTTTCCTTGTCGCAGAGCATAACTTGAAAACTAGTGGTGGGAATGCAATACAACTTCATACAATGGTCCAGCACAATGAGAGGGAGTGCAGTGTTGAAGAACCATAACTCTATTTTGACTAATTACAGAGTTATTGCCAAGAACAATATCTCTATTTTAGTGGGTTTTTTTTTTGCAAGGTATTTTGTTACTACGAACTTCCTCAGTTTATAAAGTAGTCTTTCGGGGGTATTAATCACATTTAGTGATAGCTCTAGTTTAATTTGTATTTGTCAATAACAGAAATAATTTGATTAAACTTAATACAGAATGCTACAGGTGATGGAATGATGGTACATGTACACAGTTTGGTTAGTAATGTACATGTATTCCATTAAATCACAGTTTTGCTCTTAGTTTTTGTCGAGCTTGATATAGTTGTTCAAATGGCAGTTCGGGTATGTGCGTGTGTGCGTCCGTCCGTGTGTCTGTGCCTCCGTCCAAGTTTAGTTTGTTTGTGCGTGCGTCCGTCCATCCGTCCGTGGGTCTGTACGTCCGTCCGAGTTTAGTTTGTCCGGAGCATATCTTCTTCATGCATGGAGGGATTTTGGTGTAACTTGGTACAAATGTTCACCATCATGAGAACGAGTGTCATCTGCAAGAATCAGGTCCCTAGGTCTATGGTCAAGGTCAGACTTACAGGTTAAAGGTCAAATTCAACAGTGACTGTCCGGAGCATATCTACTTCATGCATGGAGGGATTTTGATGTAACTTGGTACAAATGTTCACCACCATGAGATAGAGTGTCATGCGCAAGAACCAGGTCCCTAGTTCCAAGGTCAAAGTCACACTTAGAGCCCAAAGGTCAGATGCAAGAATAATTCAAGAATGACATTGTTCGAAACATTTCTTCTTCATGCATGGAGGGATTTTGATGTTACTTGGCACAAATGTTCACCACCATGAGACAATGTGTCATGCTTAAGAACCAGGTCCCTAGGTCTAAGGTCAAGGTCACACTTAGAGGTTAAAGTCAAATTTAAGAATATCTTTGTCCGGAGCATTTCTTCTTCATGCATGGAGGGATTTTGATGTAACTTGGCACAAATGTTCACCACCATGAGCTACCCTTGTTTTTAGCTCACCTGGTACAAAGTGCCAGAGTGAGCTATTAGGATCGCTTTCCGTCCGGGGTCCGTCATACGTCTGTCCGCACGCATGGTTGGTCACTTGGTTTTACATAGGCTTATATAGGAAAAACTTTAAAAAATCTTCTCTGAAACCACAAGACCTAGAGATTAGATATTTGGCATGTAGAAATGCCTAGTGGACTTTTACTAAGATTGTTCAAATTATGACCCCCAGGTTACAATTGACCCCTCCAGGGGGTCACTTGATTTTACATAAGCTTATACAGGAAAAACTTCTTCTCTGAAACCATATAGCCTAGAGCTTAGATTTTTAGCATGTAGCATTGCCTAGTAGACTTCTTCAAAGTTTGTTCAAATCATACCCCTGGGGTCAATATTGGCCCCTCCAAGGAGGTCACTTGTTTTACAAAGACTTATATCGTATATAGGAAAACCTGTTTGCTATGTAACATTGTCTTGTGGTTTTCCACCTACTTTGTTTAAATCATGCCTCTTTGGTCAAAATTGACCACACCCATTAGGCAAGCGGACTTGTATTCAGGTGAGCAATATAGGGCCATCATGGCCCTCTTGTCTTATTTCCCCTGTTGTTTATGACAGGAACTTCTTTAATGAAGGTAGTTATATTATATATTCATGTTTGTTATTCTCAGGTTACGAGATTGAAGAGTGTCGTTCAAATGGGGCAGAAGACAAATGTTCCAAATGTAAAGACAACTTTATACAGTTGCACACTATTTCTTCGCTTAACATGGAGGATGCCAAATGTTTTCCTGTAGTAAAGGACCATGAATTGTGTCCTGCTGGTGAGTTTTTCTCGGCTGTACTGTGGGTAAATTTTGCAGGCTTATTTTCTTGCAGCTTTTGTAATTAGTGATTATTCCCAAATCCCAGTTTGTGTAGTGTTTTCATAGATCTTGACAAGTATCTGAATTTGAAGCAGATCATTCAAACAAACTTGAAAGCTTCAATGTGCATCAAGTGGTCCTTAAATTGATCAGTTTTTGCATGAAGGAGATTTTTTTTTCAGAAGAATGAACACGATTTTATATGCCTGCCCTTAGACAGGAACACCTGTGGATGCAGCATCCACAAACATTGTCCATTCACTTTTTCCTTTTCATTCAAAATTCGCTAAATTTTATCAAAATGTTTTTGGGCATGATATCTCGTCAAGGTTGCTAATCGGTCAAATTGCCCCAGGCACTTCTGGATAATGGCTCTTGAATTATTTAAATTGAATTGGAAATTTAAATGAATTCAATAAATTTTAAACCCAGAAAATTATGAAAAGCATTTATTTAATGGTAAACCAGCATCAAATATTGGCCTGATGATATCAATGTCGTGAAGATATCTGTCAATCGTTGTGGGTGGGTATTACGACGAAATAGTGTGAAATGCGCTACAAAATGGAAGCGTTTTTGGTAGATTTCTTCTGTTTTAGAAATTCAAATGATTTTAGTTTAAATTATTTTTTATTAGCTCACCTGGCGCAAAGTGCCAGAGTGAGCTATTAGGATCGAATAATGAGCCCTGGTCAAAATTGACCCCACCAGGGAGTCTCTTAGTTTTACATAGGCTTATATAGGAAAAACTTAAAAAATCTTCTTCTCCAAACCACAAGGCCTAAAGCTGAGATATTTAGCATGTAGCATTGTCTAGTGGACCTTTACTAAGATTGTTCAAATCATGACCCCCTGGTCAAAATTAATCCTTCCCGGGAGGAGGTAAAAGGCACTTGATTTCAATTAGGCTTATATAGGGAAAACTTTGAAAAAAAAACACAAGGCCAACAGGCAGATAATAGATATTTGAAATGTTACTTAGCATTGTGAAGTGGACCTCAACGAATTATGTTAGAATCATGACCCCTTTTATAACTTGTAGTCAGGTGAGCGATATAGGGCCATCATGGTCCTCTTGTTTACATTCGTAAATAGTCAGTTCAGCACATGGCGGATAACGCATACAATTCGGACAAAACTGTATTCAACTAAATTGAATATTTGAATGTATCGTTACAGCCCTAGTCATGACCAGTAGATGACCTCCATTTTTTGGTCAACAGGTCAAAGGTCACAATGACTTTAAGCTCAAGACCCAGGTCCTTAGCGCAACTTTGAGGTCAATCATCATAGGATGTTCGTGTCTGATGTATGGAAGGATTTTGAAATTACTTGGCAAAGATGTCTACCATTTCAAGTCAACATTTCATGTACAAGTCATCCCTAGTCAGTGTTTTTTTTGGGGCCCCCATTCCCCTCCAAAATGAATATACATTTTTCCCCATTTATGACAAAAATTCCCCTCAAAATGTTGAAAAATATCTTTGACTTTTTAATCAAGAGATGGCTAAAATTGGTATAAAAACTTAAGTTTTCATAAATTAAAACGCTTCAGAATCATTTCTAGTAACTATCAAATACCTTTCATGAGAAACAGACCGATTTTTTGTTTGTCACCTATTTTCGCGACCCCGATTTTTGTTATTTTTTTCAAGGAAAACGGTGCTCCAAAGATTAAAAAAGATACTAATACAATTTTTTTCAGTTGAAAATAGCAATATTACTTTTTATTCACACCAATGCTCCTAAGTTGTGTTCCTGACACCAGTATTTTTATATAAAATTTTGTTATGTTAAATTCTTATGTCTTCTCTTTATATTTGGCTAAAGAATAATGTCATTAACAAACTTGATAGTTTTGGTTCTTTTTTACATTTCTAAACGGTATATTTTATACATTTTCTAAAAAATTCCCCTTTTATGGCAAAATAACTAAAAATTTTCCTCCTGACGGTCCCCGCCACCTTTCCCCTCAGACTGAAAAAAAACACTGCTAGTCCAAAGGTTGAGGTCACACTTGGAGTAAATCTTCATTGGATACTTCATTTAAGCTCAAAGTCTATACCTTCTTGTGTATGATTTTATATGAAATTTTGAATATGGGTAATGAATATTAGGGTAGTGCACAAGAACCATATTCAAGTGTTACCACTTCGGGGGCATTCATCACTTACGAGTGGCAGTTCTTGTTTTCACCTCTTTTTATACGCCCGAAGGGACATATTATGTTATCACCTCGGTGTCCGTCTGTCCGTTAGCAATTTCCCTTCCGCTCTCTAACTGTTGAACCCCTTAAAGGATTTCGAAGAAACCTGACACAAATGTTAACCAGACTGAGACGACGTGCAGAAGCAATGTTCCGGATGGCTGGATTCAAGGTCAAGGTCATACTTAGCGGTCAAAGGTCATATAATTTTGTTTCCCTTCCGCTCTGTTACTCTTGAACCCCTTGAAGGATTTCGAAGAAACCTGACACAAATGTTAACCAGACTGAGACGACGTGCAGAAGCAATGTTCCGCATGGCTGGATTCAAGGTCAAGGTCATACTTAGCGGTCAAAGGTCATATGATTTTGTTTCCCTTCCGCTCTGTAACTCTTGAACCCCTTGAAGGATTTCGAAGAAACCTGACACAAATGTTAACCAGACTGAGATGATGTGCAGAAGCAATGTTCCGGATGGCTGGATTCAAGGTCAAGGTCATACTTAGCGGTCAAAGGTCATATGATTTTGTTTCCCTTCCGCTCTGTAACTCTTGAACCCCTTGAAGGATTTCGAAGAAACCTGACACAAATGTTAACCAGACTGAGACGACGTGCAGAAGCAATGTTCCGGATGGCTGGATTCAAGGTCAAGGTCACACTTAGGGTTGATTTTGTTTCCCTTCCGCTCTGTAACTCTTGAACCCCTTGAAGGATTTCGAAGAAACCTGACACAAATGTTAACCACATTGAGACGATGTGCAGAAGCCATATTCCGGATGGCTCACTTCAAGGTCAAGGTCACACTTAGGGTTCAAGCATCATATAACTGTGTGGATATTGCTCTGCATTTGCTCTTGATTACAGTGCTCTTGTTTTTATTTGGGAGATTCTATTTTGTTTGCTTAATTTTTTTATTGAATTACTTCCCTTTTATCTTACTATCAATAGCATATTTTGTAACTTTTTTATTATTGGCAGTACGGAAAAACCGAGACCACTTTCCTGTGGTACAACATGAATGGTACCTCCAATTTTTTGGTGTTTTTTGACATTTTTGTACCAGGTTAGGATTTTCTGGTTGGGGACTTAGATTTTTTTATATAACTTCAATTTTTTATTCTTGTTCCTGTCCGTTGGGCTTCAACAGCCTAAATTTTGCTCCCATTCTCTGATACAACACTTCGGGCGTATATTGCTGGGCTTTGCGGTGCTCTTGTTCAATTATGACTTTGAATTTGATGTGTTTTGGCACCATCTAAATAACACACATATTTGACATAGACTTACAAAATCTTAACAATCACTGTATTTTACTTTGTTTTCTTCAATGTTTTTTTTTAACTTGTATAATTACAATAAATACTCAGGTGAGCAATACATGGGCCATCATGGTCCCTCTGTTTTGGGTTACTGTGGGTGGCTGAGTGGTGTAAGGTGCTCTTACTTTGCAATTGCTAAGGCCAAAACTTGTGATTGCCTTGTGTCTGTCGTCTGTCTGTCCGTCCACACTTAATCTTGTGTATGCAATAGTGTTTGCATTTTTCACTAGATCTTCATGAAACTTGGTCAGTATGACTGCCTTGATGAAATCAAGGTCAAGTTCTAATATGGATCATCTGGGGTCAAAAACTAGGTCACAGGATCAAGTAATAGAAAAACCTTGTGTATGCTATAGAGGTTGCATTTTTCATTGTATTTTCATGTCTCTTTGTCAGTATGATTCTCTTGATGAAATCTAGGTTGAGTTCGAAAATGGGTCATCTGGGGTCAAACTAGGTAACAGGGTCAAATCATAGAAAAACCTTGTGTATGCTATAGTGGTTGCATTTTTCATTGGTCAGTATGATTGCCTTGATGAAATCTAGTTCGAGTTTGACAAGGGTCATCCGGGGTCAAAAAACAAGGTCAATGGGTCAAATCATAGAAAAACCTTGTGTATGCAATAGAGGTTGCATTTTTCATTGGATCTTCATGAAACTTGGTCAGAATGATTGTCTTGATGAAATCTAGATCGGGTGCGAACATGGGTAATATATGGTCAAAAACTAGGTCAGGTGTCAAATCGTAGAAAAACCTTGTGTATGAAATAGAGGTTTCATTTTTAGCTCGACTATTCGGAGAATATGGAGAGCTATTACAGTCACTTGTGCGTCGGCGTTGCTTCTTTGGTTAAAGTTTTGCCTGCTAAGTACTATCATGCACATATCTCAGTAACCACTTATGATATTGACTTGAAACTTTGTTCATGTCTTTAGGGGTGTCATACAATCAAGTCAGATAACTCTTGTATAAATTTAGTACAAATTATGGCCCTTGTTTGACTTTGAAAATTTGGTCAAAGTTTTGCCTGCTAAGTACTATCATGCACATATTTCAATAACCACTTATGATATTGACTTGAAACTTCGTTAATGTCTCTAGGGGTGTCACACAGTCAAGACAGATAACTTTTGTTAAAATTTAGTGCAAATAATGTCCCTTGTTTAACTTTGGTTAAAGTTTTGCCTGCATGGTACTATCATGCACATATCGAAGTAACCACTTATGGTAGTTATATCAAACTTAGCAATAGTGTTCAGGGATATATTTGTATTAAACAATTAATTTACCAAAAATTTAATATTAAGCTCTTGTTAATTGGACCTTCATAAAACTTGGTTAGTATAATTGTCTTGATGAAAATTAGGTCCAGTATGAATATATGTAATCTGAGGTCAAAAACTATCTCCCGGTTAAAAACCTTGTGTATTTCATACTGGTGACAATGGGTCGTACTCTTTAGAGGATGGTGGACCTAATAAGCACAGTTACAAACAAAATACAGGTGACATTTACAACCCAATCATCAATGTAAATTGGTCAAAAGGTTTACCTTGTCAAGGTCAAGTAGAATGTTTGTGCTTATGATATATAGTTTAGAGTTGAAGTTTGGTCACATATTGTCAATATAAAGTCGCAGGTGAGCGATATAGTGCCATCTTGACCCTCTTGTTTTATTTATCCCCCCGTCGAAGGGGATATTAGTAATGGTCTCCGTCCGTCTGTGCATCCCCACTTACAAATTCGTGTCCGGACTGTAACTCTGTCATGCATCGAAGGATTTAAAAAAAACTTGGCACACATGTCAAGCACATCAAGACGACGACATGCAAGACCCACATCCCTACCTCAATGGTCAAGGTCACACTTGGAGTATGAAGGTTATGGAATCCTCTATATATGCACACATTCGTGTCCGGACTGTAACTTTGTCATGCATTGAAGGATTTTAAAATAACTTAGCACAAATGTCTAGCATATCAAGACGACGTGTCGTGTGCAAGACCCACATCCCTAGCTCAAAGGTCAAGGTAATACTTAGAGTTTGAAGGTAATGGATTCCTCTATATACAGTCAAACTTATGCTTACGGCCACCTGTTACTAGCGGCCATCTGCGGACAACGGCCAGTCTGAATTCCCCCCGTCAAAATTTGCTCTAAAAAGGGCCTGGAATAGCGGCCACCTGCGGTCAGCGGCCAGTAAAAAAGCTTCCCGTCATCGGGTCCGTGATGCGGAGAACGGCCACTGAATTTTTTACAGCTGCATGGCTGAATCAGAGCATTTTGTTTCTTGTAAAGTTGTTTGCACCTCAAACGACGGGCACAAATATCAAAGATGCTTTTGGTGATGAAAAGAAGTGCTTACATTTAATTGTCACACGTAAAATTAATCCATTCAAACTGTCCGGTAATTGCCAAAATTGCTTGATTGTTTATTTGATGCAGAACATCTTCGCAATTTGGAGTCGCAGTTTTCATTGTTTGTGCAACTAAATAATAATCGTTTATTTCAGCTAATTAATGCAATCACGTTTCGTAAATTGTTTGATTTATTACAGTTAAACAGAAAAACACACACTTTAATCTCGTAAATTAGCCGTTGTATTTTTATTCACAATCGGCAATGAAATCAAACAACGGCAAAGGGGCGTAATCCACGTTAATTAAATGATCGTTTCCTGTTTCAAAAAGTGATTAGCGTCACAGTTTCTAGCTTATTAAAGTGTTTTAAGGCCGATTAACTAAATTCTGCCATTGTTGATCCGATACAAAATCATTTTGTATTTGATTTGTCATGTGCGACCGTTTGCAAAATTAAACCATATGCACGAAATTCGGATAAATCGTTATTCGGTTAATGCTTATAGCATGTGTATCTGACAAGTGATGATGGAACTTGATAAATAATGTTAAGTATGATGAAAATATATCATTTGCCCACACCTCCGAACAAAGGTCACCTGTGAACAACGGCCGTTTTCATGGTTTCCCTTGACCGGCCGTTGTTCACAAGTTTGACTGTATGCATATATACACACATTCGTGTCCAGACTGTAACTTTGTCATGCATTGAAGGATTTTAAAATAACTTGGCACAAATGTCTGGCACATCAAGATGACGTGTCGCGTGCAAGACCCACGTCTCTAGCTTAAAGGTCAAGGTCACACTTGGAGTTTGAAGCATATATGCACACATTCGTGTCCGGACTGTAACTTTGTCATGCATTGAAAGGATTTTAAAATAATTTGGCACAAATGTCTAGCACATCAAGACGATGTGTCGCGTGCAAGACCAACATCCCTACCACAAAGGTCAAGGTCACACTTAAGAGTTTATAGGTAATGGAATCCTGTATATATGCATACATTTGTGTCCGGACTATAACTTTATCATGCTTCGAAGGATTTCAAAATATCTTTGCACAAATGTCTAGCACATCAAGCAGATGTGTTGCGTGCAAGACCCAAGTCCCTACCTCAAAGGTCAAGGTCACACTTAGTGTTTAAAGTAATGGAATACTCTATGAATGGTTACTCTGTCATGCATGGAAGGATTTTAAAATGACATAGCACATTTATTGAGTACATGGAGAGGACACAGACTGAGGCACCTCTTTCGGGGGCATTCGTCACTTGTGAGGGACAGCTCTTGTTTTTTGCATGGTATTCTGTTAGTACGAACTTCCTCAGTTTATAAAGCAGTTATCGGGGCATTAATCATATTTAGTGATAGCTCTAGTTAACAATGAATTGTACAGTCCATATTTTAAAATGGACAAGTCCATGTCTAGAAAAGGGATTAAGTCTTTTTAAATATTTAGGAGACATGAGAGCAGCAAGGGAACTATTTCATAAGGACAACTTTCCACTGCCATGTGAATGCATACTAGAGAAGTGTTATATAAAGGCTGATGCGGGAACCTGTACCTTGATGAAGAAATGTGAACCTGGTCGCCAACTAAACAAAACTGGCAGTAAGTTTTCACAACTTACTTTCTTTATATACCTATGCGTTTTTGTTTTCAGGGATGAATCCAGCAAGGAACATGTTACATCCTAAAAATTTTCCGTACCCGTGTGAATGTGTGTTTGATAAGTGTTATGTTGAGGATGATGTTGGCGATTGTACCATAAGGGTAGAGACTATTTGTGGTCGGAATTACGAAATGAACAGAATAACTGGATGTAAGACTTGATATTGTTGTCTTATTGTGGTTCTGCTGCATTGTGGGTGGTTGTATAGTCGACTTTTAGTTTTAAGCTTCAGTCTGAAAATTGCAGCAAAGACATCTTGAAGCAGTTTGCTGCCAAACACTGGTATTTATTATACCCCCAGTATATTGGAATCATGCTTATCTGAAATATTACATTTAGATACTCAGAAATTTTTGTTTTCTGAAAATAATAGTATTAATTTAATTTAACTGACATGTATAAGATGCAGAAGACAAATTACCCCTCAGAGTTGAGACCCCAAATAGGTGGTGAAATTTTAAAAATGCTTCTTTTGTCTGAAAAGGCGTGTCAGAATTTGATGTTGTTTGGCACAAATAATCAACTTTGTATCTCTTTAACAACGGACACTTTAAAAATTGGATTTTTATGCCCCCAAAGAGCGGCATATTAAAATCGCACCGTCTGTTTGTCTGTCCGTCCGTCTGTGCATCCCCACTTACAAATTTGTGTCCGGACGGTAACTCTGTCATGCATTGAAGGATTTTAAAAAAACCTGGCACACATGTCTAGCACATCAAGACGACGTGTTGCGTGCAAGACCCACATCCCTACCTCAGTGGTCAAGGTCACACTTGGATTATGAAGGTTATGGAATCCTGTATATATGCATACATTCGTGTCCGGACTGTGACTTTGTCAGGAATTGAAGGATTTTAAAATAACGTGGCACAAATGTCTAGCACATTAACACGACGTGTCGCGTGCAAGACCCAAGTCCCTAGCTCAAAGGTCAAGGTCATACTTAGAGTTTGAAGGTAATGGATTCCTCTATGTATGCATATTTGCGCACATTCGTGTCCGGACTGTAACTTTGTCATGCATTGAAGGATTTTAAAATAACCTGGCACAAATGTCTAGCACATCAAGATGACGTGTCGTGTGCAAGACCCTAGTCCCTAGCTCAAGGGTCAAGGTCATACTTAGAGTTTGAAGGTAATGGATTCCTCTATATATGCATATATGCACACATTCGTGTCCGGACTGTAACTTTGTCATGCATTGAAGGATTTTAAAATAACTTGGCACAAATGTCTAGCACATCAAGACGACGTGTCGTGTGCAAGACCCTTGTCCCTAGCTCAAAGGTCAAGGTCACACTTAGAGTTTGAAGGTAATGGATTCCTCTATATATGCATATATGCACACATTCGTGTCCGGACTGTAACTTTGTCATGCATTGAAGGATTTTAAAATAATCTGGCACAAATGTCTAGCACATCAAGAGGACGTGTTGCGTGCAAGACCAACATCCCTACCACAAAGGTGAAGGTCACACTTAGAGTTTATAGGTAATGGTATCCTGTATATATGCATACATTTGTGTCCGGACTATAACTTTATCATGCTTCAAAGGATTTTAAAATAACTTTGCACAAATGTCTAGCACATCAAGCGGATGTGTTGCATGCAAGACCCAAGTCCCTACCTCAAAGGTCAAGGTCACACTTAGTGTTTAAAGTAATGGAATACTGTATGCATGGTTACTCTGTCATGCATGGAAGGATTTTAAAATGACATAGCACATTTATTGAGTACATGGAGAGGACACAGACTGAGGCACCTCTTTCAGGGGCATTCGTCACTTGTGAGGGACAGCTCTTGTTTAGTCTACTTTATCCTGAACTATACCACCAAAGTCAACTATATCAATTAATCTGTTACAAAGAGCAGCCATTGTGGGAGTATGATAGTTCTAGTTTACAACTAAAGTGGTCCCAGACTATCTGTAACATGTCCATGGTATAGCTTCAAGCATGTTTAATTTTATAATTCAGTGTGTGAGCCTGGCTGTCCATGGTATAGCTTCAAGCATGTTAAATTTTATAATTCAGTGTGACAGCCTGGCTGTCCATGGTATAGCTTCAAGCCTGTTTAATTTTATAATTCAGTATGTGAGCCTGGCTGTCCATGGTATAGCTTCAAGTCTGTTTAATTTTATAATTCTGTATGTGAGCCTGGCTGTCCATGGTATAGCTTCAAGCCTGTTTAATTTTATAATTCAGTGTGTGAACCTGGCTGTGCATGGTATAGCTTCAAGCCTGATTAATTTTATAATTTAGTATGTGAGCCTGGCTGTCCATGGTATAGCTTCAAGCCTGTTTAATTTTATAATTCAGTGTGTGAACCTGGCTGTCCATGGTATAGCTTCAAGCGTGTTTAATTTTATAATTCAGTGTTTGTGCCCTGTCCATGGTGAAGTGTCCAGAGTGTTTAATATTATAATTCAGTATGTGAGCCTGGCTGTCCATGGTATAGCTTCAAGCCTCTTTAATTTTATAATAAAGTATGCGAGCCTGGCTGTCCATTGTATAGCTTCAAGCCTGTTTAATTTTATAATTCAGTGTGTGTGCCCTGTCCCTAGTAAAGTTTCCAGCCTGTTTAATGTTATAATTCAGTATGTGAGCCTGGCTGTCCATGGTATAGCTTCAAGACTCTTTAATGTTATAATTCAGTGTGTGAACCTGGCTGTCCATGGTATAGCTTCAAGCCTGTTTAATGTCATAATTCGGTGTGTGAACCAGGCTGTCCATGGTATAGCTTCAAGCGTGTTTAATTTTATAATTCAGTGTGTGAGTCTGGCTGTCTATGGTAAAGCTTCAAGCCAGTTTAATGTTATAATACAGTGTGTGAACCTGGCTGTCCATGGTATAGCTTCAAGCCTGTTTAATGTTATAATTCAGTGTGTGAACCTGGCTGTCCATGGTATAGCTTCAAGCCTGTTTAATGTTATAATACAGTGTGTGAATCTGGCTGTCTATGGTATAGCTTCAAGCCTGTTTAATGTTATAATTCAGTGTGTGAACCTGGCTGTCCATGGTATAGCTTCAAGCGTGTTTAATGTTATAATTCAGTATGTGAACCTGGCTGTCCATGGTATAGCTTCAAGCCTGTTTAATATTATAATTCAGTATGTGAGCCTGGCTGTCCATGGTATAGCTTCAAGCCTGTTTAATGTTATAATTCAGTATGTGAGCCTGGCTGTCCATGGTATAGCTTCAAGTCTGTTTAATGTTATAATTCGGTGTGTGAACCTGGCTGTCCATGGTATAGCTTCAAGCCTGTTTAATTTCATTATTCAGTATGTGAGCCTGGCTGTCCATGGTATAGCTTCAAGCCTGTTTAATTTTATAATTTTGTGAGTCATGTCCATGGTTTAGCTTTAAGCAGAGTTAATTTTATAATTCGGTGTGTGAGCCTTGTCCATGGTAAAGCTTCAAGCATGTTTAATTTTATAATTCAGTGTGTGAGCTGTGTCCATGGTATAGCTACAAGCATGTGAATGGATGTGAACCTTGCACCATCAATGAAACATTGCTAAGGTAAGTATACCAGCCCACTTCTCAAAGGGACATTCATTAAATCTTTCTATACAGTGTCAGTGTTTCTTGTAGTGAACAGTGTATAACATTTTAAACCTGCTTACTCTGATAACTGTCTACAACTTTTGCTGTTCAGTCAGTTAATTTTCAGATTTATGCCGATGCTCGTTTTTAGCTATTCTGAGCACAGAGTGCTTTTGGTGAGATATTGTGATCACTTTCCATATTTTCTTTCTGTGAAATGTCAGTTGCATATAATTAACACTGGAGTTAGATGTAGAGAGTTTCTTTAAAAACATCGCCTGAATGGCTCAGGGATTTTCTACTAAACTTTATAAAGAAATGTTCAATGGATATTTATCTTCTAAGATTGCTAAAATGACTCTGCTTTGATGCACATAATGACCACCGGAGCTAAAAATAGAAAAATCTTTAAATGGCATCTCGTAAAACTCTGAAACCTCTGTCTGGATTTTGAAATACATTTTAATTTCTAACAAGTGTTGTTTCGATAATCCTCTTTCAAGATCTTTGAAAGTGTTTGTAAATAATTTTTAAAAATGGCTACCAGGCGTAGAATGTGATCTATCTGATTGAGTTTTTATTACATTCAAATGTTTTTATCTTATGTGGATATGATCGTGTTCTCTGTTAACTCATGTGAGTGATATATAGGCCATCATATCTCATTTGTTGATTTCTTTTGTCAAGTTCCTATTTATTACTTTACAGGCAAGGTAAACCAGGAGGTACTTTCATACCCCCAGAACTCAGGACAACAACTGTTACAAGTGAGACTTTTTGAAGAAATAGCTTCAATTTTATACTATAAATTGCTTTGAATTCACGAGGTCTTTATTTCACAATTTTTCCTTTTCATTTATCTACAATTTATTCATAATACCCAGTTCCCAGGCAAAACCAAGACCTTCAACCGATGTTTAAATAACCATGGCTTAAAATTTTGGGTGTAATTTGTATACTTTGAAAGACTTTATTCACGCAAAAGGTGGGCATATTAAAATTGCACTGTCCATCCATGTGTCCGGGCTGTAACTTTGTCATGCATTGAAGGATTTTTAATGAAAACATTTGTGTCGGACTGTATCTTCATACGCATGGAAGGGTTTTAAAACAACATGGCACCACTTTTCAGCATGTCTCTACCTCAAAGGTCAAGGTCAAACATAAGAGTTTTAAGGTAACTGTGTGTCCATCCTTCAATTTTTAGCATATTAAAATGGCACTATCTACATTTTTTCGTGTCCGGGCTGTAACTTTGTCATGTATAGAAGGATTTTAGAATAACTTGGCACTAACATTTATCACATCAAGAGGACGTGTCACGTGCAATGCCCATCTCCCTACCTCATAGGTCAAGGTCACACTTAGAGTTTGAAAGTAATAGCATTCTATATATATGCACACATTAGTGTCCTGACTGTAACTTTGTCATGCATCGAAGGATTTGAAAATAACTTGTTATAGTTAATCAGCACATCAAAACAATGTGCCATGTGCAAGACCCACATCCCTACCTCAAAGGTCAAGGTCACACTTGTTGCTTTACGGTAATGGAATCTTGTATATATACATATACATTCGTGCCCGGACTGTTACTTTGCCATGCATTGAAGGATTTAAAAATAACTTGGCACAAATGTTCAGCACATCAAGAGGATGTGTTGCCTGCAAGACCCACGTCCCTACCTCAACGGTCAAGGTCATACACAGAGTTAGAAAGTAATAGAATCCTGTATATATGCACAAATTCGTGTCCGGACTGTAACTTTGTCATGTATTGATTGAATATTTAATATAATTTGACACAAAATTTAATGTTCAGCACATCAAGACGATGTGTCGTGTGCAAGACCCACGTCCCTACATCAAATGTCAAGGTCACACTTAATAGTTTAAAGGTAATGGATTACTGTATGCATGGTTAGTTTTTCCTGCATGGAAGGATTTTAGAATTACATGGCACAATTGTTGAGCACATGGAGAGGACACAGACTGTGAGACACTTTTTGGGGGGGCATTTGTCATTTACGAGGGACAGCTCTTGTTTTGTCATGCATTAAGGGATTTTCTTTTTTTTTCTTCATAAAACCTTTCAGCAATACTTCAGACACAACTTTTGGGGCATTCGTCACTTTCATGTGGCAGCTCCTGTTTAAACTTTGTTAGTATTAAAGACGATTGCTACAGTTTAATTCTTGGCTACATATCAAATATGTTTATATTTTGCTGTTGTTTAATTAAATGTCACAAACAATTACTTTTGAATAAAAAACATACAAAAGTATTATTTTGAGCAATAATATCACTTTAACATTTTTAAACATATAACTATAGCAAAAAAATCAGTATATCAAGAAAACTTATTACCTCCCTTTAAAAGCACCCAAAAAGTCAGTGTTTAGTAAAGTTGGACTTTTAAACTGTGTTAAATGCTTTCAGAAGGATACTCTTTTGTTACATATTACTTGTAAGTGTTTCACTTTACACAGTTTGCCCAGTTAAAGTTTCATTTAGCTATCTGTATTACGTCAGTGGCAATAAACACATGGCCTCCCCTCCGACACCACCCTCCCACCCGAGACAACAACTCATTTTTCTCAATAAAAAGGCTGGTGACCTATCATTTTTAAATTAGTTCTCAATAAAGTGATGTTTGAACAATTCTACTGCAAAAATATTAAGAAATTCTCAATGCTTGAACATTAAGAAAAAAAACTTTGAAAAATGACTACAATTAAATTTTACATATTTTTTTACAGAAACTAGTTTCTCTTTTTGTTTTTTTTTCAGTTTGAATACATTTTGAAATCTCAATTCATGTAGTTTCATAAAATAAGATCAATTGCTTGACATTTTAAATAAAAATCAATTGTGAGTTGCCAAATTTAGAGATTTAATATTAATAAAAATGAGATAGGGGTCATTTTCACTGCTTTCGGGGGTATACTACAAAAAGTGTCCATTACTTCTAAATAAGGCTGGTGACCTACCTTTTTTATTTTATATTCTGACTAAGCAGGTATAAGTCTAACGACAAACGAAATTTCATAAAATTCTCAATGCTTTAAAAAAATGATGAAACTGTAGCGATCGTCTTTAAGTAAAGTAAAAACCTAATATCTATTTTAAGTAAAGTAAAAATATCACACTATTTTCCCCCACTTCCAGTTTAATTTACTGATGTTTAATTTAAAGGTCAGGTTGAATTTTTGAAAAACCTGGTCCAAGTTTCTACATAAAGGTTATGGCCATAATCCCTTTTATGTAATGTAAAGGTACTTTGTGTTCACATAGCACCAGTTTGAGTTATTATGACCGCTGACCGTCCGGCTTCGAGACCTTAACCAACATGAATTAGATCAATCTATTTTCAGTCCATTTCTGTCTTACATATATTTTAGTGTTTATTAACAGCAGTTACCAACAATGCTGAATTTATGCTTTGCAAGCAGTCCGTTTAATGGTTATATTTTGAAATAACCATCATTGTCAAAAAATGTCAATAGTATCACAATACAAAGTAGTTACTTCCAATAATTAATTGTCAGGCATGTTTGCAATATCAGTTGTGTTGCCATGGTGAGTGTCAATTAAGAGCAAGATTTTCACTGGGTAGTCATGCTTATATTTTCAGCAAGTGTTCAAGAGATAAGCTCCAAAGAAAACCCGGCTCTCTCTACGAATCAGGATGTTGGAGAATCATACAAGAAAACTGATAAACTTCACATTGTCTATATATTCCTAGGGGTTTTAGGGGTTATAGTCTTTCTGATGTAAGCAGAACTTTCACTTCTTACATACTATTAGATAAAATCTTAGAGAAATAGGAAGGACCTGACGAATAATTGAGGCACTTGTTTTGAAAAAGGACATTATTAATAATTATTATTGGGTACTGTTAACTTGTAATCTATTTTCTTGAAGTACCAGTAACACTTTGTTTAAATTATGCCCCTGGAATCAATTTTGGCTTGCCCTATGGGAATTAAAATAAGAAAATAACTCAGTGGTGTCAAACAAGTCTTAGCACTGCAAGTATACTCTGATGAGTGCAGGAAGAGTTGTCATGGCCATCTTGTTTGTGTTTACACTAGTCATATGTTTAGGCATCAAGTTGTAAAAGTAGTGTTTTTTTTACCATGACATTTTAATGTTTTACAGAGTTGTGGCTGTAGCATTTATCTGCTACAAAAGGGATAGACCTTCAGGTAAGTTTTACACATATAAATGCTTCTTTCAATGCAAACAGATAAAGTAAAGAGATTTAAAAATAAAGTCCAATAAAACTAGGTCACCATGACAAGTCAGAGGAAAACTTGGTGACTACTGCCATCTCTAATTTAGGCTTGAAACATGGTTACATGTGATAAAATATTTAGATAAATTAAATTTGGTTTCTATGAATACATTACAATGTTGTCAAAAGGATTTGAAACAGACATAAGATTGTTACTTCAATATTTTTTCAGCTCTACAGAGTGCACCTCCTACACCAAGTGCAGATAATGCCCCTCTTTTACCAGGCCAGGTCATTCCGATACCTACAGCAAATGGTTATGGAAATATTCTTTACCACTCAAATAATCACAGTCTGCCAGAAACACATGATAAAAACAGAAATATCCATGGAAATTATAACCACATTAATAACAATAATCCTGGGAATGCATATGTTACTGACAATGTATCCGAGGGGCATAGATTTGAAATTGATCAAAATAGAGATTTGAATAGAACATTTATAGGGATGGAAAGAGTTGGGAGATTAAATGGTGCTGTTGCAAATGGAGTTCTACAGACAGATGTGAACAGAAGAATTTATCCACAATTAAATGAACTAGATTTACCAGCTTATCCACTTCCTACTGACAGAGATAATAATGCAAAGGAATCTCAGAACAACAACAAAAGGAAGCTCGAGCTAAAGGAAGCTGCATTTGCAGATCAAACAGATGGAATTGAACCAGGACAAGGTGAAACAGATCCTTCTGAAAGTGATATTGATAAGAGGTCAGACAATAAGCTTGAGTTATCTAGAAATGTGAAGCATAGTACAAAGTACAAGGAAAATGCATTAGTGTCTATACATGGGAATGCGTTTAGGGGTTGTAATATTACCATAGGTACACCAGTTGGTCATGGTAATACACAAGTCAAAAGGAAAGTTCCAAACCAAGAAAATTTGACAAGTATTTCTGGTACATTTGAAATAGATACTTCTTTGAAGTCTGAAGATTTTGTAGCTGAGAGATCTTATTCTGATCAAACTCTTAAACAGCCTGGAAGAAGAAATGGAAATCAAAATGAACTCAGACTTGATGGAGTATTATGTGGCCATGAAGATCAAATTTGTAGACCTGAACTCGGAGGAAGTGGTGATAATAGCAATATAGGCAGTAATCTACAAAAACAGGAGGTCAAACTAGACACTGTTCAAAAATATCCAGGTCAAGAGAGAGAAGAGGGAAAGGTTGAAACTGTGGAAGAACAGGACATAAAACCTGAAAGTGAGGGTTCACCAGTGACTGAAGAGAGAACAGTACCAAGGTTGACTGTGGCACCATTCCAAAATCCAGCTCCCATAAGTAAGTAATTGTACAAATGATTATGCATAATACATTATAAAGTTTATTTTAGAGTGTTTTAGCAGGGTGCTGCACCCTGTGGTTTTTATACTTCGTCACTGATGTGACTATGAAGTCAGGCATGCTTGTGAATGCTAGTTGTTTTTGAACACTGGTTCGTCTTTGAACACAGACTGTCAATGAATAAAAGCATGTCCATGAATGCTAACGTGTCTGTGAATACAAACATTTTATGAAGATGGGCATTTGTACTCAATTGAACAATGGGAAGGAATACTGAAACTTGCGATCAAAAATTCAGATACAAATGTACATGTAGAATACAGTTTTGATAGGTTTGCTAATCAGAAATAATGTTTTGTACTAAATATGATCATTCTTGCATAAGCTTGAATGACACCTTATGCATTCATTAATCTTTAGGTTTTGTTTATTGTTATAGACTGAAACATAACTTGATTAACAATAAAAAGCCACTGAACTTCATTTCTTGACTTTGAAGACATTTTTTACAGTGGTAACTCTTGATTGAATTTTCTTATCATTTCTTGAAACCAGAGACAAGCAACTTGTTTTTACTTTATCTTTGTCTCCAATGAGACTGATGTTAAAGCAATTTCAATAAACATATGCAATATTTGAATGTTTAAATAGCTTTCAAATATTCAGAAGGAATGCACATGCAACAATTGAAATTGTTCACTTAACTTGTTCTTAAACAATGTTACATGTTCAGGCATGTTGTGATTAGATCACAAGTTTGTTACGACAAGTGATCTAATCACATGCAGTAGAACCTTTAACAGTGATTCAATACATGATAAATCATGGGTATAGATTTATTATTTCTGTTCTACCAAAATTCCATGTAGCACCGAATGTTACTAACATTGTTTAAAAGCACATACTCCTTTTTTATGTGTGTGTCTCTCTTAATGTCACATTATCATGAGCAGATGAGAGATGTCAAAATACATGTGTAGTACTTCGACATGTGTTTATGTTTATTTTCATAATGAATGACTTCCTTCTTTGCAGATGGAAGTAAATGTACCAGTAGTATTAGAACTCCTAATACATTGTTATGAAGACTATGATTTGACTAACTGCTGATATTGTATGTAACTGGTTCATGAAAACTGATAGTAAAGGAGTTTAATATATCATTTATCAGTTTGTAAAAAGAAACTAGTGAGAAAAGAACAAAATAACTTTTTTTATGCCTCTTTTACAGGCCGCCCAGTTGGAAGAGTTCGTAAGTCACCCATTATTTGATTCCACTTTTGTCGTACCTTATTTATACATTTAAATAATGAAACTAGGATTAGGAAAAATAAACTATTTCTTATGGAACTATTGAATAAAATGTATGAAATGTTACTTTTCTAATTGTTCTAAGAAATAAAATTAATCACAACATGTTTGGACTTATTTTACGTCTTCTTCAGATGCAGTAAAATATATAACAAACAAGTAACGTATCATGAAAAAAATACTGCACTATGTTTCTAATATGTACTTATCCATTTAAAAAGCAAAGTTAGGAATGTTTTTGGTACAAATAAAGGTCATTTATGTCAGTAAGACATCTTTCTTAATAAAATGAGAGCTACTTGTAAATGTGATCCTGAGAATTTAAAGATACTAAGTCTTGTTAAATATATTTTTTCAGCTCCTATTGTGCGACAAAATAGTGGAGTTGAAGTAAGACATGTGTCTGGCTATCCTTCTTCAAGAATTTCAGACGAAGATTCCGCATCATCAGTTAACTCCATGTCGTACGCTTTTATGCATATGGATTCTGGCCTTAGTAACGGTTATATCAGTAGGAATGTGGACGACTTCAGTGAAGTAGATGAGAATGAAAGGCAGCAACTGCAGAGTACCATCTATGATGATGTCCAGGCAAACCAAAGAGTCGGCCCGGTCATGAATGGCTTGCAGAGACAGCTGGATGGAAATGAACACAGTTTTGACCAAGTGAGGGAAATGCAATCAAATTTGAATGCCCCACCATTAACAAGAAGGGATAATACCAGGGATGACATGACAAATTCTGTACCACCTATGAGTCAGAGGCTAGAACCAGAAGGTCATTCTATCACATACACACCAGAAAATGACAATTTTATTTCAAGACCAGACATGCAGCAGACTGATAGAAAAGTACCTGTAAATGAATTAGATCACAATGAAACACATGAAAAACTAGTTGGAATTAATGATACCAATGCAAAAACTGTAGATACAGATGAAGATTTGACTGAATTCAAGAAGAAAATGAAACAGCTAGAGAATTTTGAAAATGATGCAGATTTGAAAAAGCCTTCAGAATTTGAAGATGTATCCAAAGATCTGAAAAATGAAATTGAAAGCAAGGGTAATACTTCAAATACTGAAGATAGTTTTGAGTTAAATTCGGAGGAAATAGGGAATAAGTATAATGTTGAAAACATCTTATATGAAGATGATAAAACTACAGATGGAGAAAAATCTGTGAATGAGGGAAGTACAACTGAAGGTAGTGAGGAAAGTTTCGAAATAAATAGTAAAGACATTGAAAAAGTGCAAACTTTAAAAAAATCATGTAAAGATAGGGCCATCTGTGAAAGTGTTGATATGTTAGAAAGTTATGAAATTGATGAAAATGACCTCCAAAAGATGAAAAATGAAAACCATGAAACTACTGATGTTGCAGAGAGGGAAACAAGTTTTGAAATTGACAGAAACAATTTGAAACAAATTGGAACTGAAGAGATAGTATTGGCAGAAAAGTCTTTTGAAGATAGGATCAATACCGGTACTTTAAATTCTAGTGGAGAAGCTAGTTTTGAAATAAATAGCAATGAAATACATAATGTTGAACTAAATCAAGCAAGAGATGATAACGAAGTTGGTGATGTAAAAAGTGGAAATGATGAGACTAAAGAAATAGCAAATAAAACTGATGGTGATTCACAGTATTCCCCAATGACATCCTCGGATGAACTGTCAGATACTGATAGTGGAGAAAGTGAAGAATCCTGATAAGAAATTTGCCTTTTTGTGTCTGTCTCAAGGTGAGCTATTGGTGATTGCTTAATGTCTGTCTGTTCACACATGCCCCAGAGGCTACAGTTTTCACTGGATCTTCATGAAACAGCCAGAAAAAGTGTTTTGATGAAAGCTAGGTCGACTTTGTATACGGGTCACCTTGGGTCAAAAATTAGATCACCAGGTCAAGTCATTGAGTCATTGTGTATGCAAATGAAGGCTGCATTTTCATTGGATCTAAACTTGGTCAGAATGAATGACTTGATGAATTCTAGGTCAAGGTTGAATACAGGTCATCTCGGGTCAAAAACCATATTATACCGCCTTGATAGCCTTGTGGTTAGAGCGTCCGCTTCGTGTGCGGGAGGTCGTGGGTTCGATCCTCTGCCGTGTCATACCAATGACGAGAAAAAAATGGTACTGACAACTCCCTTGCTTGGCGCTCAGCATTAAAAAGGGTAGTGTCAGGAAGATAAAAGAGAAGCTTCTGGCTTCTGGGAAAAGGTAGATACTTGTTACTGGATACCTGTTTGTCGCACAATAGCTTTGTAGCTAATGTTGTCTGTTGATCATATGCGATGTTAAATAAGGTTTCTTTATCTTTAATCACAAGGTCAAATCATAGAAAAATCTTGTATATACAATAGAGGTTGCTTTTTTCATAGGATCTTCATGAAACTTTGTCAGTTGAATTCAGATAAGATCATCTTTGGTCAAACTAGGTCACCAGATCAAATGATAGAAAAACCTTGAGACTGTATGCAATCGAAGCTGCGTTTTTCATTGGATCTTCTTGAAACTTTGTCAGAATGAGTGACCTGATGAATCTAGCTTGAGTTTGAATATGGGTCATCTTGTGTAAAAAACTAGGTCACCAGGTCAAATTGAGTTGAAACTTTGTTGGAATGTTTGTCTTGATGAAATTTAAGCTGAGTTTGAAAATGGGTCATATCAGGTCAAAAACTACTTCACCGTTGGAAATCAAAGAAAAACCTTGTTAACACTGTACATGTAGAGGCCACAATCCTCATGAAAGTTGGAATGATTGTATTATCTCTAGGCTAGGTCACATGAGGTCACAAGGTCAAAACCTTTTTAACATGCTACATTTGATACCCATTTGCATGAAAATTAGTCAGAATATTGTCTTGATGTTTTGAATCTGGGGTCTTCTTGGGTCCGCAACTTGGTCACTGTAGCAAATAAAAGAAAAAGCTTTTGAACACGATAGAGGTCACATTTAACATTTAATCAACAGTTACCCGGCGTGGGGCTTGGACCCCCATATACTGATTTATTAAAACAAAATAATAATAACTTTATACATATAGTAGTAAAGGTATAGCACTCCTGGGTTCGAAAATCACTAATAGATACACTGGACTTATTCAAGAGGGTCATGTGCTCATAGTTTCAATTCAATTTTCAAAAACTTTGTCTTGTTTGACGTAGAAAAGATTATTCTATAACATTTTGCATATATTTGGTCCAAACATTGCTTTCGCTAAATGCAGCGAGCCAATAAACTTGTAAAATCTGAGCTGGGCTTGCAATGTGACCACAGTGAAATTACATTCGATTTGGTACACAATTTCTTAGAAGTTTATGATGCCTGACCCAGACGTACATATTCAATAAAGGAGAGTGTATATATTTGTGATTTCTGAACCCTGGAGCGCTCTTCCTTGACTACTATACATGTATGTACATGTATATAGTGAAAAGTAGATTTTTATATTTTTATTTGGTTATATGTGGGTCCATGCCCTGCGCCGGATACCTGTGATTCAATCATGAAAATGTATCAGAATATTTTTCTTGATGAACAATGCCGCTCCGATGATATAGGGCCATCATGGCTCTCTTGTTTTAATGATTAACCACTTTTGACAACAATAGTATATAACTACAAAAGGACATAGTTTTATGTCATGAAGAGGACTATTTCCTAATTAATTGGTAACATTTTCAAAACTGGACATCTTACTCAATGATTTTATGTCCACAAAATAGAAATATCTTACTAATAAGTCCTTACTGTGATACTGGTAGTTTACCTTTCTTTCTTAGATATTTCTGTTACCTTGGTTACAGACTGCTTAAGTGATGTTTTACTGTTCCACACATGATACTCACAGTAACTGCTGCTTTTTATCAGATTTCTTTTAATGGATTTGAATTGTACAAATGGATATTCTTTTATGACCTTATTTTAATGATTTTGCCCGGATGATCAAGTATTTACTTGTGTAATACAGTGTGTTACACTTTGAATAATCTTATACATAAATTTGCTGCAGCATTGCAACCTCACTGTAGTTTAGAAGTGGAACATAAATATTTCAAATTACATGTACGTGATTTGTGTAGTGATCGGGGAAGGCAGTGTTATATTAAATAATTGTTTTATGTTTTTGTTGAATTGTTAGTTGTCTGTGTAAGATTAATTTCATCGGAGCATGCCTAGAGAAAATATTTTAATGTACACTGCAGATTGTAGTTGGAACAATATTAACAATATTTCATGTCCAGACTGTAACTTCTAATGGAATTAAATTTGTATAACATATTATTTTATGCAATTTTTGTACAGATGTAAAATGTGTATATAACCAGCTTGATTTGCTTTTCCCAAGAAACATGTTTAATGATATTATGTATGTGGCCAGAAACTTTGTTATTGTGAATAGGTGTTTTGAATACAGTAAAACTTGGTTAACACAAACTTCAATAACTTTAAGATCCGGGATAAATCGAGGTCTCTAGTTGGCCATATTTACTATATGTTTAACTACACATCACTGTGGATAACTAAAGCACCGATAATGCAAGGAACACTTGTGGTTCGGCCAGGTAATTTTCTTATTAATTTACCTCCAGCAACTTGAAGTTTCTGATTACATAAATCTGTTCACACCTTTGCCAACACAATTACTAGTACACGTATATGTTTGACATGTTGTGAGAAAAGCTTATATTGTTAACTCTCACAGAATGTTTGTTTAGTGCTGATTAATTGTCTCTATAGTTGCCCAACTGTAAACTTTCAAATTGTCAGCTTATTACTTTGATTCAGTAATAGGTTTGAGTGTACTTCAAAATCCCCTTTGTCATAATCCCCTTGGTCCAAAAATCACATAGTAGTCATAATCGCCTTGATGAATTTTACAAGTGGTAAAGCATATATTGAATAAAAAAAATTACTTTGGACCAAGGGGATTATGACCAAGGGGATTTTGAGTGTCTCCCGTAGGTTTGTTTCATGTATTTTGTGTGAAGACATTAAATCAATATTTCGATACATTTGTAACATTTTCTTTTCTTTTTTTTAATGACTGCAATAAATTACTTAATGAAACATGTATCATAGATAGTGCTTTTACAACATTTTCTTGAAAATGTCACAAGTGTTACAACATAAAGAATCAACGGTACCATGGAAATAAACATGGATTTTCTTCATTAGTACTTCATATTCACATTTTGTGCGTCATTTATACAGTGCATATTGATGATTAACGACGGCTTTCCTGGCAGTAACACATGGAGAAATCAATGCACTTTTTCAAAAATACCCAAAGTTGATGATATTTTCCATTGTAATTGTCTGGCATTTCAGATAACTCGATACATTCATTAACTCAAGCATTTTACTCTGAGACTTTGAGTTATTGAAGTTTTACTGTACATTTTGTATATTAATATGTAAATTCTCATGTTTTTTAAACTTTAGACTGTGATTTGTGTGGCATTCTCTTATACAAATGTATACACTTTTTCATACATTTCAAGAAATATATGGTTTTAGATCAAAAACAAAATTAACTAGTATTTCACAGCTGCACTTCTAAGCCAGCTTTTGGGCTTAAGACTATTTTTGTTGATGACAAAAAAAAAACAATAAATTTTGCCATAGCAATTCTTTGGTGTGGTTTTACACCCGTTGTAACAGTATTGTCCAAACCATACTTTTACGGAAAGATCAGTACATTTATAGAGACTCCTATCCTCCATAAGAAACTACCAACTTTCTCTTACAAAGAGTAGGGTCGGAAGTGGGGTGTTTCTGTCGTATGCAACATGGTCTCAGGTACCCTCCTGCCATGGTTGCTCAAACTATCAATGTCAAGATTTGAAAATGAAACGAAGAAATCTTAACTAGATGTTTTATCTTTTATATATATATATGTTGTATGTATATTTGTAAGTTCATGTTTATTTTGAAAATTGATAATGAGTTATTTTGATAAATTGTAATACAGTGGAACTTCCGAAAACCGGACCTTCCGAATACCGGAAACTTCTGAAAAACGGACGATTTGTTAAGTCCCGAAATTTACTCCTCTATCTTCTATGTTAAACGTACTTCCGAATACCGGAACTTCCAAATTCCGAATATCGGACGATATTTTCATAAATTTTAACTTATCTTAGTACAAATTGTCTTCCAAAATCCGGACACTAGAAACACTCGGATCATAAATTGTCTCCGGCAAAATGATTGCCATTGTTCGGCCAATTAACGGTTATCGTTTATTTTGACACGTGTTAGAATCACAACCTGTCAATCAAAGGATTAAGAATGTAACAGAAGACTGTAATTATTTGATAATGATATCCAATAAAGAAAGGATCGGCGGATTAGTATTAGGTGAGTGAAAATTGAGAACATTAATTTTGACGAAAATATGTATCATTTTGGGAAATGCCCGAGACAAGTCCGAAACGTCGTAGAATTTAACTGTCCCTTCAGGACATAATTAAAATAATTTATGAGTTTGAAGTGGTTCCAAAACCAACTCTGAGGTGTGCGTTTTATTTTGAAATTTATTTAACATGATATTAAGCAAAAAAAATTCTTGAAGTATAAATGTATCTTATTTTCCCCAAACACGTCGCAATTCGAACTTTGTTTGAGAACAGTGTCCTGTATATTCCATTTTGTGCTGCAATATGTTACACAAGGGTTACAATCACTTCTATGCATTAAAACCTATGGACTTTTCAAACAATGAAGAATCTTTTGATTATATCTCCCTTTATCAGTCCTAATGACCCTACACTTCCAAATACCAGAAACTTCCAAAAACCGAACTTTTCTGCAGGTCCCATCAGTGTTTGGTTTTCGGAAGTTCCACTGTAACTGAAATTACATTTATTAGGGATGTAGGTAACTAAGTTACTAACTGTTAACATGTTGTCTGATTTTTTTGCATAAAATGTGCCTGAAGAAATGATATATATAATATACCTGTGATGCTGTGGGCTGTTGCACATCATTGTCCCCCCACAAAGTGGGAGGCATGTAGTGTTGCTGCTGTCTGTATGGACATTTGTGTCTAACTCCTCACACACTAGGTTCTGCTTCAAACTTCACAGATGAACTACCTTGATGTGAAGATGGTTGTACAGGAGTTAATGTCAGCAATCAGTTATACCAGAATTATTATCCTTTGTTACTTTCAATATATGGAGTATAGTGAACTGCCTCCTGACACACTGGGAGGATTTGTTTCATACTTCCACTGATGAGCTACCTTGATGTTAAGAACATTATATTCTCAAAAACGATTGACTTCAACTTTTAAACACAGATATTCTGAAATGAGGTTTTTTGCATTAATATATTTTTAAAATTATTTCCAAGGTAATTCAGTGAAATTAAGAGCAAAGGACAATTGGTGAATGTTGCATATACAAGAGAAATAACTCTACAGAAATTTATGGATTAACTCCCCTTGTAAACTTTATCCGAATTATCTGACTAAATTTGATATATAAAAAGAGGAAAATTAAAGGAATTGTGTTGTTCATGAACGTTAACCCTGTGTTCGGTTGTTAACCATGTTCAAAAAACATTTGTTGCAATCTAATTTTACAATTAATTATGTCATGATAGATCTGTATGTCATTTTTGAGCTTAAAAGTTTTTCCCTTCAGAATCATGTGTATTCTAACATGATAAAAATATGTCATTAGTGTCATAAAACACATTTGTTCATGTTAATGCAGTATTGTTACACAAAGCAAATGAAGTCGTATTCTAGCTGCAGTATTAGAAAATATTTTAGAATTTAAAGTAATTTAAACAATTTACTTATCAATTCTTGGGGTAAAATTTAATATAGAAGTTGGTCAGCAGCTGAAATAATGTGCAAGAATTTAAAGCCAGTTGGTAAGTCTTGTATTTCAGCTGTGTCTGAAGCTAGGTAACAGTCAGTAGAATTAAAAACACAAATTTTTAATATTTACAAATATAATGGAAAACCTGCCTTTTTGTACTGACATTTTAGTTATCTTACAATAGGCTACAGGCTTTAGCAATGACCTAAAATACCAAGGTTTCTACTCGCCCTTCGATTAGTATTGAAGGATATTTTTAATTCATTTACAAAAGACCTTGACATAAACAGGTCTTATTAAAGAACTATTTTATGACAATACGGCTGTTTTTAAACAACCATTTATGCAGCCCAGTAATGAACAATGCATGAAATGTATTGATAATGATTTCTATTTCTCTGTTCATTTAGTGTTGAAGAATTTCTTTCTGCCAGTTTAACTGTGACTTTTTTTCCAGATATTTTCTTTAGCACAATCATGACATTGTCGAGAACAGATCTTGTGGCATTTATTTTTATCCTTTGCTCATGTTTTTACTAAATTAAAGTTTATATATTGTGTCCTGCAATGTGAAAATTTCGATGTTGCATACACAGTGGAAGCACCCAAGATGTTTCTATCTTATAAAAAGTGTGATTTTTTTCATTTAATAAACATTATGTATACTTACATGTGCTTATATAACAATAAATATTATACCACTGCATCAGTTTGTTTACCAGTTCATTCTGGGTTTGCACATGTACGATGTTTTTCATGCAGCCACGACTCCCCAGACTTCTGTCCAGGGACCACTCGGTCACTATGCATATTTCTGCTTTTCCTGTCAAGTTCATTGTTTTGATTTTGTAAGGCAGTGTGACTAAATATTGGAAATCAAAACCATTTCCTAGAAACTCTTAATTCATGATGGTGATCATTTATGCAGCTACAGTTGTTTGTGGTATTAATACTTTGAACACAATGTCGTGAGAAAAACACCTCTCTACCCACTACCCTGTATTAACAAAACGTCACCGGAAGATGGGGATATAGTTATGGAAACATTTAGTTAATACTAATTTATTCTAGATCGATTGTGAAGAAAGCATGAAGCTTATTGAGTCACTCTCAAGTCTGCTTCCTGGAAAAACCAGTACTGATGTCATATGAGGAGGTATAGTCGTGACCCCAGTGGGGCTTGAACCCACAACCCCTGGGATGAGCGGCAGACACCTTAACCTCTACACAAGTTTTTGTCTGCCTTTCAGTCTTTCCAAGGAAATATCTAAGCCATTGTTCATAAGATTTCATTTACAGCTGGTATGTTTATTGCTATAGTCTAGTTTGGCCTTGAATGCTATTAGAAGCACACGAGTTCAGCCCTTGATACTGTCTATAATGTAATCTATAGGGCACAATATGTTCTGTTCACACAGGTCTGATTTCTACCCTATGTATTTGGGAATTCACATTTGGTGTAAATGTTTATCAGGATGAGGCAATGACTATGTTTTGCAGAAGCCCCAGACTCAATAGATTAGAGGTGAAGGTCACTTATCAACATTTAAAAATATTGCTCCTTTGTGATAATTTTCTTAAGTAGTCCTGCCACATAATTTGGCATCATTATGACATGGGTGTCACATGCAAGAACAGTGTCAAAATTGAGTAATGTTTACTGTACTCTAATATGCTTTTTTATACCCTTTTCAAGAAGGAAGGCCATATTGTATTGCTGATGTTGACCCATTATGAAAAATGTTTAAGCATAATTACACAAAAGCCATTTTGCTACAATATTCAAACAACATGGCGATGCCTCCTAACAAATAGATGACCTATCAGTGTGTTAGATCACTCCTTCCAAGGATAGGACTACAGTGACAAGCCTTTTGCATCATCAAAGTCACAGTGACCTGTACAGTGTATAGTCAGTAACTCTGGAACCATGCTGCATACCTTGTCTTATTTCAAATGTAACAATGGTTGCTTGAATTAAGGCAGATAAAGGATAAGAACTTTAGGGCAACCTTGCTGGTTATCAAACAAGCACATGATACAATACACAATCATTGCGATGTCTGTTAATGATTTGATGGGTTTTATTTTCAAGTAAGCAAACAACAGGGCAAGGGCAAGTCCACAATCTCCCCTGATCTTGTGAGTTTCAAGTATTCAAAATGGTAGTTTTAATTCTGTGTGTCCTCACTGTTGCATGAAAATCACAAATTCATTGAAAATAGCCTTATATTAAATGATAACAAGCACAGAGCTCAGTTCATTATTTTTTATTCAGCTTCATCTAAATGTCAGTTTAACAGAAATAATGAAGTGAGTTACTACAAGTGAAAAGATTTTGTACACAAAAGAACTACAGTATGGACCAGCCACTACAATAAAAACAAAACATTTAAAGTGAAAAATCTCTAAAATAAATGCATTTTTAAAATTATTTTGATGAAGTCAAAGTGTAAACATCCAGGGAATGCGTATAAAAAAACAACAAAAAAAACATACTGCTATCTAAATCTTGACATGAATTCAGGAGACTTCTTTGTAAATTGGCAAATAATTTCTAGAACAGCATTATCTATTTACATGAAAAACGAAAACAGCTCAGAGGCTGAGAAGGAATTGTTACTTATTTAACTAAAGTAACGATATTTAGAAATTCACCATTTACTTATAAAAATACTTTTACACTAAATATATGTTAGTAAAATATAAAATACATATTCAGCCAGTGAATATTTGTCAAAATAGAAATTTGTTATCAATAGGGCAAAAGTAGGCATGTTATAATTGAAAAATGTTAATCAGAACTGTATTTACCAAAAAAAGAAAAAATTAAGAATGAAGTACATTTAAAATGGCTGTTAAAGATACAGTTTCACAACCATGATGTAAAGCACAGGTCTATAGTTAACAAAATGAAAGAAAATTTGACAATAATTCAGAATCTATGAAAAAATTAAGGAAATGATGAATACTATCCGAAGGAAATGTGAAGTGACAAAAGAGAAGTTTCAAATAGGAAAATATGCCAAATACAGTAGATTCCGGTTATTTGCATACCGAATTTGTCAGACTAAAATATGCAAATATCCGAAATATGCATGTATCCGAAAATCAGTTGGAAAGTTAAAGTTTTTACATAACACACTATGTTTTATACAGATGCTTAAAGCATACACATTTCCTGGTACTGAAGCTTTCCATGAAATTTCTATTTATTCTAGCCAGTGGTTGCTGAGATATTGAGACAGAGGGGCAGACGGACAGATTGATGGACAAAAGCAGCAACTATAGGCATTAACGTGCAGTTAAAAAATTAAACACCTATTTTCTGTATATATTATTTTGTGATGAAACATCAATCCCTATGTAGTCCATTTGCCATATCACAAGTTGATATAAGTGATCAAAGTTTTGGAATGTTAAACCACTTTGGTAAGTCTTTTATCAAAAGAAATATTTTTACATTGTTAAATGATACAACTATAAATGCCTTTTCTGAAAAAAACATCAAACGTACCACGCTATATTACATCCATTTTAACGAAATAAGTCACTTACAAAATACTTGTACTACTATCACAGATAATTGAAAAAATCACAGAAAACTGGAGAAATCACAGGAAACTGGTGAAATCACAGGAAACTGGTGAAATCACAGGAAACTGAAGTCTTAACAGCAGAAATGTACAGTTTGCGTAAAGTTGTTCTCGCCTATGTCTTTCACAGCTTCAATTCCAGATTTTGTTAATCACTTTAACTTTACGACCTCTGGGAACCAGATCCACTGGTGTGCGACCTCAGAGATGTTCGGGAACCAAAACCATTGTTTCGTCCCATTTCAAGCTTTTCAAATGTGCTGAGAACTGGCAGGGATGGGAAAGTATCCTCATCCGAGTTGATCACATGGAGTCCTAAAAATAGAATGCATCATGTTAACACTCAACCTTGTAATATAGTCATAAAAAAAACAGTGAAATCTGAAAGACAGTTACATCTCAGGTTACAAAATGGGATGTTGATAGGATTAATTATGGAGCAGACATGAATTGACTCGAATCTTTAACCTTCAAGTGTAGGGGTGTGGTTGTAACATGTGTGTTCTGCATATTGTCTCAATGAAGTTAACATTGGAATCATGAAAATCCTTCAAGGGGATTGATAGATGTAGTCCAATGACCTTTGACCTTCACTTGTAAAATCTAAGACTGGTTTAATTAGATATAAGTTTTACCTTGATCTGCCATATCCCAGACTGGTTTGTCAATAGCGTTATCCAGACAGTAGATCAACACCTGATCAAGTTTTAGTGCACGAGCTCTCTCTCTGTGGAAACAGAATTCGTTATTATTATAGACTGATCATAATAGAGTGATTATAACTCAAGACAAAATACAAATAAATCCTGGCTACCTGGAAATGTTCAACATATATATCTGTGAAACTGTTACTGTTAATTGTGTTATATTTGCTAAGATTTAATTTTCGTTATTTCACGAATTTCCAATTTCCCTAATTAAAAACTCTCACATAGATTTACTACTATGGTCAGGCTGCTTATGATCTACACTGTTCACAAAGGCAGAATTGCTAGCCACAAGCAGGGTGCGAGTCCTAATAGAATCATTGAAACTAGTCACAAAACCTAATTGCTAGACTTCTTACATCATGGTTTAGCAAGGTGTTAATTCATTTAATATAATTTACTTCAGTTCTCTTGAGTCCATCATACAGAAGACAACTTTCACCACAACTTTCTGCAAGACAGGGTCATTTGTCTTGGCAAAACTCTTGAGAATGTCTTTCAGATCCGGCATGGACAGCATCCTTTCACGGGACTGAAAATTTAAATACATATACATGTTTAACAAAACCTGTTTAAAACAAACAGCAAACTGGAGACTGGCAACTGAAAGAAAAAGGCCATTCTTTAAAGCAGGAAACTGTTTAATTATTGCATATTTACTTTATGATCACATGGAAAGGAAATAGCAAACACTGCCAAGTTACAGTGTTTCCATAGTCAAACCCTAATGGTACATACCCGATGATGTTCAGCGAAGTAGAGGAGTATCTTTCCGGCAAGCAGGCTCAGTTTATTATTGTCTGTCCGTGCAGGTATGCTCAGCAGAATGTCTAACAACTCCTCCTGCAAAATCAGAAATCATTTTCTACTGTTTGAAACTACATGATTGTATATAACAGATTTAGTGTTTCTCTATTTTTGAGCAAAATAAATGGCTATTCAAAGAATACAGGCCCCAGTTTCACGAAAAAAACTTAAGTAATTACTTAGTTGAGTCTGTTATTTCGATTGCTAGTTTTGGCCTTTCATGTTTCTTTATTGTTGACTTTTTCATCTATATCAGAAACACATTTGACAATTTCATTGATCAAAACACAGTAACTCTAAATTTTATTGAAAAAGAAGTAAACAAAAAAGAAATTTACTTGAGCAAATACTTAAGTTTATAATGCAATACTTAAATTTGAATATGATATTTTCATGACTGAAATAAATATTGCAGACAAATACTATTAACCATACTAAAGTTTAGCTATAAATACATTGTTAGAGAAAAAATAAACATGAAATAACAATATCTTAAACAATAGTACGATTTTAAAATAACAGACTCAACTGAGTAAATACTTAAGTTTTTTTGTGAAATTGGGGCCAGGTCCTTAAGTTACAAAACTTTTATGTGAGGCAACTCTCAAATCTCTGTCTTCCCGTTGGTCAAAGATTCCATTAGACTGTCTTATAGCTGTTTAGATCAATCACATTGGATAGTGGTTTAAAACCAATCTTTTACAACTGTAACCTCATACATAGCTCAAAGATACTATATTTAAGCTGCTTAAGTGTTGACAAGAGGCCTTGACAGGGATGTACTCCTTCTTAAACCTGTGATATCAAATCTGACACCAAATGACATGGTTTCAATCAAAAGCTAATTATTCTAAAAAATTCAGAAGGGTCATATCAAAATAGTCATTTAGTGTGTTAAGAAATAAATGCAGACAGGCAATGGACTCAAGTGACTAAAACATTTTAACACAAACCTGGCCCCAATTTCACAAAAAAACTTAAGTATTTACTCAGTTGAGTCTGTTATTTTAAAATCGTACTATTGTTTAAGATATTGTTATTTCATGTTTATTTTTTCTCTAACAATGTATTTATAGCTAAACTTTAGTATGGTTAGTAGTATTTGTCTGCAATATTTATTTCAGTCATGAAAATATCATATTCAAATTTAAGTATTGCATTATAAACTTAAGTATTTGCTCAAGTAAATTTCTTTTTTGTTTACTTCTTTTTCAATAAAATTTAGAGTTACTGTGTTTTGATCAATGAAATTGTCAAATGTGTTTCTGATATAGATGAAAAAGTCAACAATAAAGAAACATGAAAGGCCAAAACTAGCAATCGAAATAACAGACTCAACTAAGTAATTACTTAAGTTTTTTTCGTGAAACTGGGGCCTGGAGTTTAGGTCAGAGAAAAGAATTATTCTAGAATAATTTACAAGGGTGATTGCTTGTCACTCTGACCTATAATGTTACATATGTTCTGGACATTTCTTCACCTATCCTCTGCTACTGACTTGTCCGTCTTTCAATTTTGACAGAACAATAATATCATTATTTTGTTCAAACAGGTGGTCACTGAAAATTTAATGACTTGAAAGAATTTAGATCAGTGATTTTATGAGGGTCTGGCCTGAGGATTAAGTTTAACTTGTATCACACTGAGAACCCGAAACAGTGCATATCATAATCAGACTGCACAGATATGAAGGTTGATCATGATCTACACTCATCACAAAGGCACAATCACTTGCTGCCAGCAGGGTAAGACTTTTAACTGTCTGAGCTAAGCTTCTTGATTATAATAGCAATAGTTAGATATTACAACTACACCATTATACGAGTGCGACATACTCACCTGGTCACAAACGACATCCGAGCTCTCAATAGCCAGTAATTCCAAGGTAAGAAGTGCGAATCTCAGTGTCTCTATGTCATTACTCTTACACAGATGGACCAGAGCTTGTGCTGTAAATACACAATAACACGTCTATCAACAGCTTCTGAGCCAAGCTATGAGAAAACTAATGCTAAGTGCTATCATTGTGTAACACTACTAACATTGTATGCGCTAAATGTTACTGAAATGTATAAATGAACAGTATGGATTCAAATCAAGTTGATCAGGATGCAATCCGATTGCTCAATTCAGGTCACCTATTGTACATGGTAAATGTTCATATGAAGTTTGAGCACCAAACACAAAATACCATTAACCTTGTCCACACACTTCATCTTGTATTAATCTATATTTATGGTCATATTTTTTCTCTCTCTAAAACTATAACAGTTTATGAACTTATTCTTTATAAACACAGCAGAATCAGTAAACATGTGTTACATGACTATCAAATTAAAATTGATGTAACAACTTCTGCTTATAAAAGGCATTTAATTTCACCTCCTCATAAATTTAACATATTTGGCATGGTACACTTAAGATAGTCCAAGGAAAATATTTAATAAAACATACAATAAAACAATACCAATAAATGCTTAAAAACAAAGTTTACCTGGAGTTGACCTGGTTGTCAGATGAACCCTTATTTCACTGTTGAAGACCAGTTCTAGAAATATGCTTGCAATCATTCTCTGAGTTTCAATGGAACCAGTCTTAGCAGCATTAGCTAAATCTAGTAATCTGCAAAATATCAAACCAGTCTTAGTAACATTGGAGATTTAAAGGGACATGCTCTATAACTGATGTCAAACTAAATAACCTCAAAACATAAATGATATAATCTTTGGAAGTATTATAACTCAACCTATAAGTTTCAGCTATACATTCCCATTCATTATCGTTAAAATCAGCGGTTTAAAATGTACTGCAGTACCGTAAACCATTCAATAATCTATGTAGAGTTGTTGTTGTACAATTAATGGGTGGATGCGATTTATTACAGAAAGCCTCTATATTGATCAACTGTGGTAAAATGAGGCAATTTTCGCCATAGGTTCTTCTTTGAAATTGTATTTATTTATCATTTTTTGTTCATTGAACACATAATTTATGTTTCGAGAATATAATCTGCTAGATGAAGGGAATGCCCCTTTAAGAATCTACCAAAGCATCGAGGAACCAGTCTTAACAACATTGGATAATTGAGAAATCCACAAAGTCTTAGCAACATTGGATAAGTTAACAATCTACAAAAGCAGTGGAACCAGTCTTAATAGCATTTGCTAAATCTAATTGTAAAAATACTGGAACAGAACAGTGGAGCCATTGTTAAGAACACTGGCTAAATATATTGGTATATGAAAACCATAATTAGATTTGTTGGTACATTTTATAATGACTTAATCTAATGTATGAAGCTAAGTTAGCTCGATGTTACAGTCTGTAAAACTAGTGGGACCAGTCTAAGATGCCTTTGCTTCATTTACTATGTTACATGTTGTTACTGCCAATTGATTCTTTCAAAAGACTGTGTTAGACAAATAAATAGACCTAACCCATGGTCCTCTGCAACAGCATGTCTGTTTTCATCACTCTGGCATATAGTGTACAAAGCATGTGCTGACTCTTGCATCACACGCGCACTGTTTGAGTGCAGGAGAGAAGTCAGGTTACGCACCCCACCCACTTCTACAAAGTTGTCCTGAAAACACACAATACTTGTGTTAACCCATATATATCTACAGGTGTGTGCATTGTGCAACCAGTGTTGACTCAGATGAACATGTGTCCTAATATACACGAACATAAGTAGACAATTTTAGAGATATGAATGACCCAAGTTTTACTTAGGGTAGATGCACTTGTCACATCCAGCTCCCATCTCCCCACTATCAGTTTTGGTAGTGGAAAAAAGAATGTAAGATTGACTTAGCAAAGTCAAATTCCATTGTATCACAATTAAGCACTTAATAAGTGGAAGAAAATCTATGTTTTTCTTCTACAGAAGTTACAACACACATACTACAATGTTTGCTTAAAAAACTATGCAATTCAAAATCTATGCAATTTGAACCCATATTTGTAAAATTTTGGCCGTATAAAATTTTAAATACATATTTTGCAACATTTTTCCAAACAAAAATATCTAATATATAGTATATGTATACCTGAATAGACTGTATAGTAATCAGTTCGGACAGTGCCTCCACCGCGTATTCTTGAGTCGGTTCATCATTGGATGTCAGCATGGCTAACAATACATCTAACCTATTCAAACGTCAAAACTGAATATTTATTTCATACAAAATTTTTGGTAAATACAGTTTATGAACATTCCAATCATGAAATTAACCAAAGTTAGCTTTGATGACAAGCTAAAAAAAAAAACAGGAGTATCTTTCAAATGTGTGTTCTTTTATCTGAGAAATGACTAATCACTCTGGTCTTCAAACATAATGTCAGATACAATGTGACTTACACAACATCTAAAAACTTAAAGCTTTGACTTTATCACATTTATCAACTGCTTTGAATAAAATCATGAAATATTGTTGGTGTTCCCTTCTCTGTTATGCGCTGACTTTAGAAAGGGGACATAAAGTCAGTCAAATATTGATGTGATATGACACAAACTATGCATAAACAATATAGGTGTACCATGAGCAATAAATTCAACAAAGTTTTATAGTTTAGAAACAAAACTTGTAAACTTCCATATATATACAGACAGAAAATGCAACACTTAATGCCCATCTGCAATCTTCAAACAGTAAATGCATAAATATTCATTTTACATACATATAAAATAAGTAAAACATTTTGTATCTTAAGTTGATATCTTACCCGCCTTCTGCGACTATTCTGAATTTATTATCATCACTAGAGGCAGCCATTGTCGCCATCTCGTAAGCCGCTGTCCGTTTATCCTTCAGTTTAGAACTGCGAGCCAGTTTCAGGACTTCCTCCACGTCTCTTTCCTGTACAAGGTACTTCTCAATTATGTCACCATTCTAAAGCAATCAAGAATAAGTAAATTAGCAAAAAAGGTAGAGGGAGTAACCATTAGACTGGAAGAAAATATTTAAAGACCTCTAAGCACTAAGTCATGTGACATTATCATTTACCAAGGGAATATACATGTACGTAGAAAAACCATGGCAAGTATTACAAACTAATTAGCAAATGGTAGTGATCATAATCACACTGCATGGTCACGAAGGCAGAATAACCTCATTGCTGTGAGCAGAGTGAGTTCAATCACAACACCATAGTTACATTCAAACACTTACCTCAATTCTGAAATTGTAAAGCAACAATCCACAAACAATATTGGAAGTCAACAACACAACTGCATGGATGCCAAATATAAATGCAGAATAGACATTCTGCCTTGAGCATCCATTTGTAAATTCCGCATCTGTGCATCCATCATTCTACAATACAAAAAGGATGCACTAGAGCAAATCTGGATTAAGCAGAAACTCATCTCAGTGCCGTAATATCAAACACTTATTCAGGAGATAAAATATAGCTGTTTTTAACACATACTTATAATCATTTGGGAGATAAAATACACTTATATATCAAACAGATGGTCATTCAAGAGATAAAATAAGCCTGTATTTTACACACAGTCATTTAGGTAATGAAATACAACTGTATTAAAAACATAGTCTTTCAGGAGATAAAATATACAGTCACACCTGTGAATAAAGGCCAATGTTTGAAAGTTACAGTTGTGGTCTTTGTTTGCAGGTGGTTGTTAATCACAGGTGTTTAACTGTAGATGAATAGAGAGGCATAATCTCCCTGCTGGACTTAATATACAGGGAGGTGTTTATTTGCAAATGGTCTTTAACTTAGGGTTGACAGACCGTAGTAAATTGGTGATTTTCATTTTAAAAAACATCAATTTCAGACAGTGTAAGATTGACAACTCTCAGTCATAATGTCCTAGATTTTTTTCTTTAAAGATTTCCCTGTAACTCACCACAATGTCTTTGATTGTATCAACAGTCAGAAAAATGGCAACACTCATGATAGCCAGTCCTGCAATACCCACGATCCCACAAAACAAGAAACGCCTGAAAAACAGTGAAACCTGTATCTTGCATGTCTTGTCATGATCCTTTCATTTGTATGATATCTACTGCTGCTAACATGGGTGCTTGGTCACATATTTTCAATTAAAACAAAGTATGTCTGAAATATGTAGTTGAACTGATACAGAAATGTGTTCTCATTTATGAGAAATCTCCTGAGGTCATGAAATATACATGTATAACACAGTTGATCTTGTGTGTCTGTATTTGGTCATCAAAATAGAATTATCTCATTGGACCTTTTCTTTTGGTCAAGAGAAGAAATTTGAATGTACTTTTTTATACGTGTATTTACCATTGGAAAGTGTTTCCGATGTATCCTCCAATACGTGTGTAGCTGGGTATCAGGTACCACAATGGTGCTAGATAAGCCAGTAACCAGAAGACCGAGTACCAGTAGGATGTTAGTAGATACAGAAATAGGGCCAGGAAGTGCATGTACATAAGGGTCTGCAACATAAGTGAAACCTCTTGCATTTACATTTAAAACAATGTCTAACAATATCTGAAAATTTACTCAAATTAAAACTTGTTTAACACAAATTTACCTTAGACGATATTTACAAGCACTTGGAAAGGGCTACACACTAATTATGTACATCTACATTGTAGTTCTGTGACAGTTGTTGGTTTAACTATATGCCTATTATAAAAATTTCCTAATGTAATGTTCCAAAATATGTAACTGCTATGGGTCAGATATTGGGTTTTCTATGACAAACTCAATTTACATGAGATTTTAGTTTCAGTGAATACATACATGCATATCTCTGACAAGACGTTCTCGCCAGTTAAGATGTTTTATCTCATAGTGAAGAGCAGATTTCACTGATGGTATCTTCTCACTCTCAGGGTCAAAGTTCATGGTCAAATTGCTGGACATTGACCTCAGGTCAGACATGTCCTGAAAAAATATAATGCCAGAATAAATTTGGATAGAATCCTTAGTTGAAGTATTATTTCCTAAAATCTAGTTTATATATATATTTAATACTTTTAAAGTAATACCACCATATTATCATGTATGTATTCTACATATTCTACATACATATACATCTATACATTCTTGGACAGGTCCACTTTGTGTAACATTTTACAAAAATGTATTGCGAAAATTACAAAATAATTGAACTTGACATTTTTCAATGATAGTGTGATAAATTTAAAGCACTTTTAAACAAAAGCATTTCCTTAAGAAGAACCAACATGTGTAAACCCAGTTAACCAAACATTTTTATAATAGTGGATGGCTACAGCAAAGTTTTATAGTTATTCCTCAACATCAAAATGAAGCACTGCCATAAAGCAGATGGTCAGACATTTTAGTAGGCAAAATAGAACAATTGAATACTTTCTGGTATACAGATCTTTGACAATGCATGTATATATGCAAAGAACTATGACTAACTATGAGACAACGATATTACATTGGTTGATACAGCTGAGAGCTAAACTTCTAGTGACTCTTTAATGTTTTATATTTTCCGTTTTTAATATAATTGGAAAAACGTTTGAACTCATCTCAAATAAAGATCTAATTGCTTACACTGTTAAATATTTGTCAGCAATTTGACAAAGGAATTAAATTAAGGCTTCTAAAACTGGATTAATTATATCACTATAAAGCAAACTTATGTATTGTTTCTTTTCAATCCTTACATCTCTGTTTTCTGACAACGGAACCATTTTGACAACAGCATTTGGTCCTATGTTATAGTCTTCAAGAGAAAAAACATCCCTCATATACTGCCCATTGTACCTGAAAAAAACACAACCTCATAACAACAGGCATTGTAAGAATAAACCAATCAATATCATTTTCACAGTTTTACAAGTTTCATTTCCTGGTTTGGCCGCTTACAACATTTATTATAGAGCCGCCTCAAACATTGCAAGTGTGACCATATTCTACCAATCATGAGCCGATATGAGCCTGAGGTGACCTCCTAAATATAGATAACATATGAACTGGGAAAAACCTGAAATAAAGTGTTCTTGACCAATGAGAAAAAGAAGAAACTATGGTCATCATGTCTCCTAACTTAAAGTTTGTCATAATGCATGATGTGCGGTCTTTTAACTTACTATCTTAAATAATCATTTAAAATTAATCATTTAACTTAACAAAATGTGATAATGTAATGTAATATAATAATAATGTGATGAAGTATGTTATTTACTAAGATTTTAACTATTCAAATATGTGATAATATGTGATAATATGCAAACATATGGAAAAATTTGTTGTTGTCGGAAATACTAGCTGGTTTATAATATTGTAACAGGGACAGAAAATTGTATTTGTACTTTACACTTTTTTAACAACCATAATTGCTTTACCACCAGGGTTTTTATCACATTTCTTAAGCCGGGGGTAGGTGGGACAGGCAACAGATATTAGCATAAAATTTTTTTTTTTTTTTTTTTTTTTTTTTTTTTTTTTTTTTTTTTTTTTTTTTTTTTTTTTTTTTTTTTTTTTTTTTTTTTTTTAAAAAAAATTTTTTTTTTTTTTTTTTTTTTTTATAAATATTTTTTTTTTTTTTTTTTTTTTTTTTTTTTATTTTTTTTTTTTTTTTTTTTTTTATAAAAATTTTTTTTTTTTTTTTTTTTTTTTATTAAATTTTTTTTTTTTTTTTTTTTTTTTTAAAAAATTTTTTTTTTTTTTTTTTTTTTTTAAAAAAAAATTTTTTTTTTTTTTTTTTTTTTAAAAAAAAAATTTTTTTTTTTTTTTTTTTTTAAAAAATTTTTTTTTTTTTTTTTAATTTAAATTTTTTTTTTTTTTTAAAAAAAAGGGTTGTTTTTTTTTTTTTTTTTTTTTTTTTTTTTTTTTTTTTTTTTAAAGCTGGGTGTAGTATATAATAATGAATGGAACTAACCATTACAATAATCATGATAATGTATCTTATAATATATTTACAAAATGAACATGATAAGATAACTCTGCCTTAGCCTGGTACCATAAAATATTGTTTTTATTTAGTGTAATACCAGTTTTTACTGTGATTTTTAATGAAATGTTGCTAGTTCCCAATCTGATCAGTGTCCAATGAAACAGTAATGTTCTGTTATTTTCAGCTTTGGCCTATAGGGGATCATAAGTGTAAGTTATGGACATTTAGGTGTCCGATTCCAAACATCTAATAAATTTTAATAAAATCAGCTGTGATAATTAAGTTTACAACCTACCTCAACCTGAACTGGAAGTCTTCTCTACCTATCTCATACAGGATATGGAGCATCTGAGCCCTTACTCTTGCCACTTTATCATTTGGTTTTACCACCGTAAGAAAGGACTTGTACTGAAAAAAACATTAAAAAATCTTACTCAATAAAAATATAATGGTAGAAAATTAAATGATTGGGTTAAAATGTCAAAGGTGGTGAAAAATGTTTTTTACTCAAATTAATATCGCAGCTTTTTAATGCCAGGCACTGTAAGAACTTTTCGAAATAGACTGCACTTTACGAAAATAATGCTGTTGTTTTTTTTGGTCAAAATCAGAATATTTTACTAAAGTGTGTCAAACCTACGCAACTTCCACTTAGGATCTTTGTCCAAGAGCCGCTTAAAGGATTCTACTGTACATCTTTTGTTTTAACATTAACAATACTTAGCTGTTCAAATCATTAATTATGCAATAGACTTCACAGCTCTTGGTTTTTGAAGTTTGTATGGATGTTGCCTAAAGTCATGTGGGGTTACTAATATCCCTGTTTCTCGTATTCTCAGGGTTTCTCATATTCTTGTTTTTTACATTAAAGTTGTCAAATTGGCAAAATTTTGTTATCATTTACAGAGATATGATACAAAATTGGCACAAAAAATGTTTCAAGTGATTTGAGTCATTTGACAGAAAAATAATGAAATTATTGGCATTTTTGTGGTGGGGTTAGTAGAAGTGCCCATGTTGTTTTATACTGCTGTCTATCATTATTATTTTTATGTAATTTGTAACATATTATCATGATTATGTCAAGCTATGCACCTTTGGCATTTATAGGTTTTTGGAATCTACAATGTAGCAATGCCCGAGACTTGAACATAAATCCCTGAGAATACGAGAAACTTTCTTCTCATTTCTGAGTGTGAAGGTGACCTCAGATACTGTAGCAAAATTTATATAAGGAGAAATATCCAATTTATGATGACACCATCTGAAAGATGAGTATTTTTTCTATCAAATAACATGTAAATAATGTTGCTAAAATGTGTACTGTTTTATATGTAACAAATTTACATGCTTACCCCCCTGAGAATACGAGAAAACAGGATAGGGTAAAAAAAATGTCCCAAAGTTGAAGTCCAATTTAATTTGTGCACAATTAACTGATTAAGTTTAAAAACTAATCATGTCTGTTTCTTTATTGCAGGGTAGGTAATTTTGATGCTTTCAAACGATGTTCATAGGGTACATCTTCAAATCATGAATAAGTTTTGTAGCATGTCTTTGAACATAAAACCAGGCTGAAGATTGATTTTTTCTAAATGATGCAAACAAGAGAAATGACATAAAGTGCCCAATATTTGGTCAGACAGCAGATAAAATTTCCATTACAAGTTCAAAGTTTGCCTGACATGTCATGCAGATCGTCACTTTTCAGGAAGACTGAATGAGACTTTTACTTCAGACTTTGGCACTGTCTAATTAAGGGCACCTTGCCAATATTTTTACATTTTTGGAGCGTGACTACTATTTCAAAATTAAAGAAAACACACAAAAGAAACCCATACAGTACGAAAGGCAAAACTATGAACTTCCAAGAGAATATAAAATCATTACCTGAAAGTCCTTGCTTTCAACGTAGACGATCATTTTCGACAACTAATATACTTCACAACTTGGTAACAATGGACGCCATTTTACGTAGTTTCCGCTTTACTATTTCCGCTACGAATACAACAAAACGTCGTTATCGTCTACAGCATAAACCCCCGTTATAAGTTTAAGAAATGGTTTCATTATAATTTTAAGAAATCGTTTAAAGAATAATTTATGTTCTGTACTAATCTACATCTACAGGGATACTCTTGATAATCAATTTCTGATCATTAAGGTAATATACTGATATAGTGCAATTCATTTTGACTGTCCAAAGTTGATGATCCGCCTTTATCCACATACAAGGTTTAATTTATTTCTACCGACTTTAAAGAGAAATATCTCTGAAAATAAAATTACCGCTTGCCTGCCTGTCAGTCTGCCTGTCTGTATGCCTGTCTACCTGTATTGTGATACAATCTCGGGCCTCTCGTGAATAGTATGGGCTGCTTTGAAGTTTTCTAGCAGGATATCCACTGTATTGTCACGAACCTATAAACTGTATTATAGGTCCGTGATGTTGTAATTTGTTTATGTATTAGGAAAAGAGGTCAGGGCCCAACTCTGTGCCTCGTGGGATACCAGTACAGGTCTGGTACTTGATGAGTGCTGTGTTTGGTTGTGTACAGGTCTGTTTCTTGATGGGTGCTGTGTTTGGTTGTGTACAGGTCCGGTACTTGAGGGGTGCTGTGTTTGGTTGTGCACAGGTCTGGTACTTGATGAGTGCTGTGTTTGGTTGTGTACAAGTCTGGTACTTGATGGTTGTGTTTGGTTGTGTACAGGTCTGGTACTTGATGGGTGCTGTGTCTGGTTGTGTACACTTCTGGTACTCGATGGGTGCTGTGTCTGGTTGTGTACATGTCTGGTACTTGATGGGTGCTGTGCTTGGTTGTGTACAGGTCTGGTACTTGATGGGTGCTGTGTCTGGTTGTGTACATGTCTGGTACTTGATGGGTGCTGTGTCTGGTTGTGTACACATCTGGTACTTGATGGGTGCTGTGTTTGGTTGTGTACAGTTCTGGTACTTGATGGGTGCTGTGTCTGGTTGTGTACATGATGGGTGCTGTGTCTGGTTGTGTACACATCTGGTACTTGATGGGTGCTGTGTTTGGTTGTGTACAGTTCTGGTACTTGATAGGTGCTGTGTCTGGTTGTGTACCCATCTGGTACTTGATGGGTGTTGTGTTTGGTTGTGTACAGGTCTGGTACTTGATGGGTGCTTTGTTTGGTTGTGTACACGTCTGGTACTTGATGGGTGCTGTCTGGTTGTGTACAGGTCTGGTACTTGATGGGTGCTGTGTCTGGTTGTGTACAGGTCAGGTACTTGATGGGTGTTGTGTTTGGTTGTGTACAGGGGTCATTTTTTAAAATTTTACATTAAATGATGTTACATTAATCTTTGTATTTTACTTAAGGAGTTTAACATGTGACACAAACTCATAAATGCAGATTTTCACTATTTTAAAGACTTAAGTCTGCTTTCTTGAGTGTAGAAAAAACATGGTGCATAAATTAACATCCTGAATAACTCAACTTTAAGGTTACATAGCTCTTTATAATATGCTTTCATTTATGTGCAGTACCGATATCTAGCTCACCTGACCACAAGTCAGGTGTCCATTCAAATCTAAGGAACTTGTGAAAAACTACTGGACCAGTTTCAACTAAATTTCACATGAATGTTCCATTGGTGACCCTCATCAAAGATTGTTCAAATGAAGAAGACCCAATCTAACTCTTGTTGCCATGGCAACAAATTCGAAAAACTTTAAGAAAGAATTCATCTAACTGGAGGTCCAGAGCTTAGATATTTGGCATGTAGCATTGTCTAGTGACCACAAGGTCTAGAGCTTAGATATGTAGTATTGTTTAGTGGACCTCTACCAAGTCTGTTGAATTCATGCCCCCAAGGGTCAAAATTGAACCTGCCAGGTCACTTATTTGACATAGATTTATATTATGAAAAACAACTTTTAAAATCTTTTGTCTGAAACTGCATGGCCATAATCATATGACATTGTCTAGTAGTCCTCTACAAAGTTTTTTTTCCACATTATGCCCCGGAGGTCAAAATTGACTATGCCCATGAGATTACAAGCTCAATAACTCAAGAGTTATCAGACTTCAAGGACAGGTTTATCTTAAACAGTAATAGCATCTATTGAAATATAGGTCACTGGGTCAGAACTATTATTTTCAATAACTGCAGAAACCATTATGCCCATGATCTTCAAACTAGATACCGAGATTGCTCTTGATGAAGATTGTTTAAAACATGCCCTTTGGATGAAAGTTGACCCCACCCCAAATTTCTTGTTTTTGAAGCTACAGCAATGGAATCTGAACTGTAGGGATAATTTTGCATGCAGATTTCAACATTGACCTTGACATACTTTGTTTTTGAAGCTACAATATTAATGAAATTTGGATCATGTATACCATTTTGCATGTAGATACCATCTTCAACTTTACCCACTTTCCTGTTTTTGAAGCCACTGCAGTGAAATTTGAACCATATGTGCAGTGTTGAATGCAGATTTCATCTTTGACCTTGGTTGACCCCAACCTTTAGCCTAGGTCTTGTGTTTCAAGATAGTGATGAAATTTAGACTGTGCAATTTTGCAAATATAGATATAGGGCTGTTACGGCCCTCTTGTTTCACTAATCTAATGGCCATTGCTCTACCTTTACTTGTTCCAGCCACAAACAAATCCCCAGTGGTACCACCTCACATCTGGAATAACATCATTGAAAGGTTTCACCTCTTGATCTCAGAGGACACTGTAGAACTGCACCATATTACAAAATGTATACAACAATAAAATCAAAAGTATTCCAAATGGTCATAAAACAGACCCCTAAAACCTTAAGCTCCACATAAACTAAAAAATGTACATTTTCACTATTTCAAGAACTATAAATCTGCCATATCTGGGTACAGCCACAAATGTAGGTATTTTCATGGAGTAAAGCCAGATAAAAAAAAATGTTACATATACATGTACTCACAAACATATGCACGAACAAGCCCCCATCAAAATTGGATCATAAAAATCCATGTCAGATTCTAACAACAGATCAGGAAGACTATACATTTGTAAACCAAAATACTGTGTGTTTTTCTAAGATAGGTTAGGGAAACAAACACAAGAAACAATGTCTTTTTAATGATTTTTTTTTATTTCAGTCATTATAATTATGAAATAAATATTCTTTGAAAAAATGAGTGTTTTTGCATGTTATGTATTGATACAATTTTACTTCTGTTTGTATCAATTTCATATGTTGTTTTATTGTTTCTTTTCTTTCACTTCTTCATATTACTCAATGAAGTCACTTTACAATTTTAACCCTTATCCCCCTATTTCTAACATGGACTGGTTCATCTTTTTGATTTGGGACATTGCCATTTTCTTAGTGATAGGGGTGCTCACTTTAAATTTACTGACTGAATGGCAAACAGTGCAGATCTTGATCAAACTACGCAGATATGTAGGCCAATTAGGATCTGCTCTGATCACAGTGGTAGATTCACTTGCCACCAGCAGGTGTTAAGGTTAAGTATGATCCAAAGTTATGCTCCAATAAACTATTTTCATTAAATACTGACTTGCCTATTATAATCTATTGATCTAACTCTTCTTAACTTTCAACTGACTGCATCTATCCCTGTGTTCAATCCTCTCTCATCTTCTTACAGAATCCTCAGTATTTTTTTGGCAAACCAAATGTTCTTATGCAAAACAAACACAAAAATGAACTGCTGAGCTGAATATTAATTTCATTAATACATAACATACAAACAAATATTTTGTCCATGTTCCCTACTTTGTTTCAGTTGTATGTCATGTACCTTGGAGTTGAACTAAACTTGGCATAAGCTTTAATAACTTTGTTAACAGCTTCTAAAAAGTCTTTTTCTGTTGCCATCTTTCTACGAGCTCTTATAGCAAACATACCAGCTTCTGTGCACACACTACGAATCTCAGCTCCTGAAAACAGAGGAGATTAGAATTGGAAACTTTTAACATGATCAAACTTTTGATCTCACAACTACACATGTATCTGGAAAGGAAACTAAATATATTACTTGTACCATAGAAGTCTATTTTACTCACTTATGGGCTAAATCTTATTCCCTACCCTTCTGGAAGCAATGATTATGTCTTTGTGACATTTGCAGATCAAGATCAGTCTATTAAATTTTCATTGCATATTCAAATTTCTTCTGTTATTAACTGCCTTAAAAATCAAAGCTTGGAAAAGTAAAATTTTCAGTTACAAGAACATCTACTACTGTATTTCCTCCACTTAATGCACCTTTTCATTGCACATTATTGTTAAACCTCAGTATAGGTGCCATTACTTCCAAAATTTCCTCTACTCACATTATATACTGATACTCCTGAATATGTGACCTGAAGTCCCTAAATGTGTGTTCTTGAAAACTATTGAATACCTGTTCTGATTCAATTAAATGCAAGTACTAATATACCGTAAAATAATTCATGTTTTCACAGTTCTGAATATCTGAATACATGTCAATGTTTGACTGCAAAACTGTCGTAAGCCCATCTATATTTTACATCAAATACGACTGTTTTGCAGTCAACCCTTGATGTTATCTTTCCTTGAATTTAAACTCCTTTTTCAATAGTGTATCACAGTTTTACAGATGGGAAGTTTACCAAACTACTGATCAAGAGAGGGACCAATAAAGACCCCTACTGTCTGGTGAAAAACTGCCGATCCTTGAATATATTCTCTTATTCCTCAGAATACATACATGTATACCAACATTACTGAATACATGTACTGATACATTAAAATGCAGCTACTTGTTCCCTTAAATACATATACATGTATTGATACTGTTGAATTAAAATTTATGTTTTGATAACCAATAATATGTCTACTTGAACTCTTGAATACACAATAAAAATCTGAAGACCCATAAACATGATACTTTTGAATACATGTTACCATTCCTCATAACTCACTCAACCTACCTGTACTATTTGGACACAATCTGGCGAGAAGTTCATATCTGATGTCCTTTTCAACACTCATTGATCTAGCATGGATCTTGAATATATGTGCTCTTCCCTGAAATAAGTACATGTATATAAAGTTAACATGTTACTGTTGATATTTTTCAATACTCCTGCATGATCAAAACAAATGGGACCATGAATTCTTTACAAACAGTCATGTTAGAAGAATGTAAAACTGTGTCTACTTTGAAGAAAAAGTATTCCAATTTCTTTGAAGAGAGGACATGTTACAACTAAAATCAAGGGCAGCCTGCATCTGTGAAGAAAAAGGGTGACAAGTTATACTAAACTGACACAAGGAACCCTCATGGAAACAAATGGTACTACCAGAAATAATCACAGAGATATGGAGACAGACATACAGACTGATAAAGTGGTGCCTATCTCCTTTGCTTTCAGGGAGCATTAAAACTACTACAAATCACCTAGAAGTATATGTAATAAGAAATCTTGCTTAGAAATAAAACAGCTAGTCATGACCTAGAGACAGGGCTTCCGTTAATCGGCGTCCGGCCGTAAAATACGCCATAAAATTGGATCAGTACGCCAATACACAAGACCCCCGGCGTACGATTGACTTCCT
>JAFMSR010000004.1:54522454-54539924 GCA_022818135.1 Saxidomus purpurata
ATAGACATATATAGGAAAACATTTAAAAAACATCTTCTCAGAAACCGCAAGGTCTTGAGCTTAGATTTTTAGTGTGTAACAGTGATTTGCTTAAATCATGCCCGTGGGGTCTCGGGTTTGATCTCTTTGTCAACAACTCATGAACATGGTAGATTCACTTTTTGGGAAGGGGGGGGGACAAAAGTTTTAATCATTGAGAGTCATACATTAAAATGATTATATGGAACCATATAAGAGACCTTTCTGATTTTAAGTCATTATACCACCAAAACAGCTGTAAAAAATATTGTTTCTCATTTAACATTTGAAATGACAATTTAGACAAAAATGTAGACTAAATACTTAATTGACCCAAATTTTATCTCACACTCTGGTGCTGGTATATACATTGAATGCCTGGATAGAACTTTAGGAAATAATATCTCTGTTTCCTCTAGCAATACTTTGAAAGAAATAAGCTTCAAATGTATAAAAAAGTTCCAAATGACATTCCATTCTCATTCAATGTAAAGACCAGGAATGATTCATGAAAAATAACAAAATAGATAGGATAGAGTAGTTTAGTTTAGTTTAGTTTAGATAGGCAAGATAGTAATCAACATTAAACTCGGGGCTTAGACTTCAGAAGAATAATTTTTCTGAGTAATTTTATTTCATCAATCCATTTATAGTTGGTTGATAAACAATTTCTGGTGGTAGATATCGCTGAGCATATAAGAAGCTTGATAAGCACTTTAAAATTTTTTTGTTTTACAGTAAGACAGAAGCGAAAGAGAAAATGTGGGATACTATTATATAATTTCCCAGAGTCGGAAGATGAAGACTGGAATCAAGGACATTTACAACCTGGTATGTACTGTGTCATTAGCTTAAGTCGTAATCACAAAGACAAGGAACATCCATGCAATTTTGGTATAAGATGTCTGTCTTGTGAATAAGTACTGTAAACCGAGGAACTTACATAGAATATAACTTTTCTTTTTTGCTAATTTTAGACTTGTTAATTGAGTAATTGACTTTGGTATTTTCACAAATGGTAAATATAAAATATTTCAAGAATGGTATATTTATAACATGTGACAAATATGAATATCTCTAGGTTTATGGTATAACTACTTTTAGACAATTGAAACATTTATGTGAAACTTAAATATTGATATACTGTTAGATATTATCATCAGCATTATACAGATATCTTTCCAAATACATTTTGCCCATATTAACTTAAAAATTTTGATAATGTTTATAGTTATTAATATAAGCAATTAAAATATATTAGTCTAAATGATTGACATAAACTTGTCTGTCTGTCTCTTTGTCTGTATGTCATAAGATTTACTCGCTCAATTTGTAAGTTTATTTGTTAACCTTCCATAATTGCATCAGGTTCATCAAATCCACAAATGGTTTTCTTTCTTTTAGATAAATTGTCAAATTTACTGAAATTTAGTTAGCAGTAAATCATGCAGGTATTGATATTTCAGCTGTTGAAGATGTTAGTGAGTCATCAGATTCTGATGTAGAAGTGGGTAGAAGTAGGGTAAAAAAAAGGAAAAAAAGTAAGTATATGGTGTGTTCCAAGATAATCAGTTTCCTTAAGCAGTGCCTTTTAAGTATCAGATAAGAGAATTATGTCTCTAATCACAAAGTGGTGTGGGTCCTTTAGTGGAATTTAGGGGCTTGATTCTGCACTGGGCTACTACAGTAACTATACTATGGGTAGGATTTACAGCAAACTTCACTGGTGGGAGACAAATGTTTTACGTGAAATTATGTAAAACAGTCTCTAGTTATACCCCCCGAACACAAAGTGTTAGGGGGGTATACTGGATTCAGTACAATGCCTAGTTGTGCATGGTCCATGTTTCGGGTCACTAGGTCAAAGGTCACAGGGGCTCGGGATAGTAAAATCTTGTGGACGCTAAATCTTCAAAACCCCAGGTCAGAATTTAATGATACTTCACACAAGTGATAAGTACAATGCCTAGTTGTGCATGGTCTAGGTTTCAGGTCTCTAGGTCAAAGGTCAAGGTCACAGGGGCTAGAGATAGTAAAATCTTGTGGACGCTAAATCTCCAAAACCCCTGGTCAGAATTTGATGATACTTCACACAAGTGATAAGTACAATGCCTAGTTGTGCATGGTCCAGGTTTCGGGTCTCTAGGTCAAAGGTCAAGGTCACAGGGGCACGAGATGGTAAAATCTTGTTGATGCTAAATCTCCAAAACCCCTTGTCAGAATTTCATGATACTTCATAGAAGTCATAAGCACCATGCGTAGTTGTGCATGTTCCATGTTTTGGGTCACTAGATCAAAGGTCACAGGGGCTTGAGATAGTAAAATCTTGTGCGCTTTTAATCTCGAAACCCGCTGGTCAAAATTTAATTATACTTCACAGAAGCCTAAGATGTGCAGGTCCAGTAATCAAAGCATCAAATATTACATGAATTTTAAATACTGTGTCAGTGGGATGTTCGGGGGGTATTCATCACCTTCAGTGATAGTTCTAGTTTATTTTGTTTTTATGTCGCCCTTTCGTAGAAAAGGTGATACATAGGGATCGCTTTGTCCATCCGTCACAGAAACTTAACATTTGCTATAACTTTGTCATTTCTTAAAATTACTTCATCAAACTTTCAAATTGTATTGCTTATGACAAAAGGGTCATGATGCCGCCAAATTTTGTGGGTCATGGTCATATTTGACAGAGTTTTGCCCCTTTTTGTACTTAGTTTTTGTCAGGAAAACTTAATGTTGGCTATAACTTTGCCATTTCTTAAGATTTATTCATCAAACTTTCAACTTGCATTGCTTATGATAAAAAGGTCGTAATGCCATCAAAGTTGTAAGTCAAGGTCATATTTGACAGAGTAATGCCCCTTTTTGTACTTAGATTTTGTCACGAAATTATTGATTATTCTTTTATTTAAGCCACAGGAAGGACATTAACAAGGAATGTTTGAACTTTTTCCTTATTTAAAGTTTTTAGTGCAGTTGAATTCACTATAAATGCAATGATACTGGAATGTTCATTTCAGCACTAAATGAGAAAAAGATGTGGACTGCAGAAGAGAAGAAGCTGTTGAAGCCATTGGTTGATAATTCAGTAAGATTGGGCAAACCACCAATCAAGGAATGTGTGTTGCGGTTGGAAAAAAAAAGTACAACACTAGAACATTTACCTTGGATAAAAATCAAACACCAAGTGTGGGCAATGGCCCAGTCCGAATTGAAAAAAAATAGACAAGTATTGAGGGAGCTTGACTGTAACATTTTGTGGGCTTAAAAGCAGAACCAAGTATCAGCGATCTGAACATTTTTTCAGGAGAAAGGAAAAACTGTTTTTTGGGCCTAAAAACTCTTTATTACAAAAAAAATCTTTTACCACTGTAAAGCTCATGGGTTAATATTTTCAGCTATGTATAGCTGTTATTAAATATCCCTTTGAAATAAGAGAAAAATTATTGTTTTCTTTCGGCATGAATATATCTCTAAATATTTTTAATTTTTCTACAGTCAGAACTATGTATCTTGAAATAAGTGTTTTTGTCTTTGAGACAAACTGGAAAAGGATGTAGATTTCTGAATGCCAAATCCATGCATCTGGCTATACAACTCTTTGGCTGGTAAAAACCTCTTAATTTTTCAATATCTGTGGTGCCAGAAGCAAGTAGTTAAACATGTGCGGTTTTGGTTTTCAACACAATGTTACATTTCAATGAAAACATTCAAGCCAATATGGTGTATATGTGGATAATATAATCTGGCTTTAAGGTGATACACATAAGGCTATACTGAATATATTGTGCTAAGATGCAGTATATATGCAGGCATTTGGCATGACATATTTGGTTATGAACTTAAGAAAACTAGTGAAAAAAAACAAATTATTTAGGCATGCACTGTTTTAGCAGAAAATGTTTTTTAAAGAGTAGACGTCTGAGGCAACTATAACATAGTATCTGCTATCTTGTCATTTATATTGTTTTATGATTTAGAAGTATTTTCTTTCAAAGTTTTCTCTTTACAGAATAAGTAAACTTAATGAGCAACTGTATCTTTGATTTTGTTATTTCAAACAATTTTGTAATTGTTTCTGTGAGTGTTGTTCATATATTTACTGAATGTCTGTATCATAGAAGACATTAAAGTTTGTTAATTCAATAACCACATTGAGGATTACAGCCTGTTTGCAAAATGCTAATAAATGCTTCTTTTTGCACTTGTAATGGGTTATTTACCTTAGTACAATGGTTCAGGTAACATTTTGGGATATTTTTCTGTTTATAAGTTTGATGCATTCAGATTCTACATCCTATATGTCGAATTTAAGAAGGCTTTTTCTTCAGGCCCATACTGGAAAACTTGCATCCATTTTATGTTTGTCCATTTTACTTATTTACCACTATCTGTATTAGATTGTCATGCCTATAAAGTTATAATGATGAAGTGGCAATACGTGACATGACCATTGTAGTCACCGCATCCTGTTTGTTGGGAACACGAATCTTGGTTTTAGACTGTACATTCATTCAATCGTACTCAATATTGGTGTGTCCACTTTCTAAAACTTTGGTATCAATGTTTTATATTTGAATGCACTGTGAAAACATTAAGGAGCCATGAAGTGACAATTTGGCTTCTATCCTGATCAGTGCACGAGTCCGAGTAGAAAATAGTACTACTGATTTTGGCAAGGAAAAGAGATAAAGGTGAAGACAGATTCTAATTTGAATTGATCAATGTTTATTTGACATCTGACCGCATGTAACAGTTACCTTTCTTGTTATACTTACACAGTTAAGTTGTAACAGCAAAGCTTTTCCATGTAATACATTTTGGTTGTATTTGAAATGGCTTGAATATTAAAGGTGCAACAATGCATTTACTCATCCCATTTGCTAGCTAGTTTACTGACATTGTGTTTTTCTTTTCCTTTCTGTTTTGATGCATTTTATATCCAGCCTTTAAATCATCTGTAAGTGTCCTGTCAAAAGTATGTCTATATATTGGTGCTGTAACTGCTGTTACTGGCTAAATGTACTCTGATAGACATTTCTTTATGTATTATGTGATTGTCAAATTTTGTGCTAATTACTTTGTTCTTGTATTTTTTCCCAGGTAATGCAAATCTTAGACATTTTGCTTCAAATGACATCTTCTCTGAAATAGCTTGACCACTGTTGTTGAAACTTAACAGAGATGTTTCTTGCACAAAGCTTTGAGAATTTAAATTCCTTGAAGAAAGAAAATCATAAACAAAGTTACTTTTAAAGAAAAAAGTTCTCTCCTCAGAAATCATTGGTCAGAGTTGAAATTATTTCAGAAAAATGTTTCTTGGGTAACAAATTACTGAATTCTTGCAGAATATTTTGCTTAATAAATAAACAAACATGGCTGCTGGTGGTGTGGCTGATTTTCCTTGTATAGCTAAAGCGGAAACTTTGATAATCATTTTGATTACAGGCATGATATTCCAATGTAATTACTTAGGTTAGGTATACAGTGCTTGTTACAATATAATTTAAATTCTTGTAGGAATAGATGTGTCTTCACAGTTATTTTAGTTTTATTGAAGTCGGATACCATACAGATACATTTTTTATCCTCCTTTAGCTCATTGTGTTGCAAAAGTTTTATTACTCTACATCTGATTTTGTGCGAAGTTATTCCTTGATTTCTTTATGTTGGCCTTTCAAAAGGTCATAATTGGACTGCTGTAGGTTTGCACTTTTTCCATAGAGTTATATGGGGAAATATTTGAAATAAATTATTCTTGGTTTTCTGTTTATTAAGATAGCTCATGCCTTTGTTTTTGATATAAATGATCACATATTAGATTATTGACAGGGCTTTTAACAGGTCACTTATGTATTGCTTGCAAAACACTTGCCGTTTGCTTATTTCCGAAAAAGGATGTACATGTATCTGGATGTTAATATTTTGTATTTTTGTCTGCAAAAATAACTATGAAAGAAGTTTTGCTTGATATGAACCGTCAGTTTTGTGCATAATTTGCTTTCTGATCATTGCATAGTCCAAAATGTTAAGAAATAGCCTGTTATTTTAAGCTGATCTAATTAATATGTCATCATTTCATTTCTGTAATTTGTTAATTGTTGTGTTTAAGTAATTTTCTCAAAAAATTTCAAACTGAATTAATCATCAAAGTACCATAAAACAAAAATTGCTTTACATCTGGCATCTGTATCCTAGGAACACATTTCCAGTTTTCTTGAAAAAATTGTTAAAATTTTAGTTTATATGAAGTGTCTCGACATTTATCAAACCAATAACTATGAAATTTGAAAACAAGCTTACAATTACTTAGTAAACTACTCGGTCATGTTTATTTGTTTTATTTATGTGCCTTTTAGACTAAGAAACAACAGCCAAAATTATGTTATAAACGAAAGTTTTCTCATTATTAAAACATTAGAATGAGGTCAGTTTTTAAAATGTTTGGAAATGAAGATCTCATAAAGGTTACATAATTGAAGGAACATTTTGTTATGAATCAAGCCGTTCTGATTTATAAAAATTGTACTTGTAAGATGAAAAAATCAACAAGTAACTGACACCCATAGGCAGTGCTCCAGCATATTTACTTATTATTTTATTGCTTGTAAACACAGTTTGTAATGTTTCATGATTGTTATGTTCGACTATTCAAAGAATGTGGGCTATTGCAGTTGCCCATGCTTAGGCCTTTTGTTGCAGCTTGGTTCATGTTTTGCATGGAACCTACTACTTGGTCATATTTCAGAAACTTCTTATGGGATTAATTTGAAACTTCTCTAATTATTCAAGGGTATCTCATCAACAGGTTAGATAGTTCATAACTGCATTTAATCCAAAGTATTTCCCCTATTTGACATTGAAATTTTGATTAAAGTTGAGCCTACTTTCATGCTCATATATAATTTACTACTTGTTTGATAACAAAGCCTCGAGGGGAATGAAGACATCTAGTAAGATCAAGCTTTACAGTATTTAATTCAAATTATGGCCTTTATCTGGTTTGAAACTATTGCATGCAAGAGAAAGTTCAAATAGTCAAGCGTGCTGTCATAAGACAACACTTTTTTATTAGAAATATGATTTCTTCTTATTTTCTTATTTTTTACGATATAAAACTTTAAAAAAAAGTGTTGTTAACAGTGGTGTTCAAGTTAAATGTTCCTTTGTAGCTCAACTATTTGAAGAATAAGGAGCCTATTGCACTTGTCCCAGCGTCTGCGTTGGTTAAAGTTTTTAGCTCACCTGGCACAAATGCCTGAGTGATCTATTAGGATCGCATTCCGTCCGGCGTCTGTCCATCCGTCCACCATTTCCTTCAAACGACATCTCCTCTGAAACCACTCAGCCAATGTTGATGAAACTTTGCAGGGATGTTCCTTGCATAAAGCTCTATCAAAGTTGTTCAAAGAATTCCATTCCATGCAGAACTCTGGTTGCTATGGCAACAAATAGGAAAAACTTAAAAAATCTTCTTCTCTAAAACCGCAAGGCCGAGAGCTTAGATTTTTAGCATGTGGCATTGTCTAGTTGACCTCCACAAGATTGACCCCCTGGTCAAAATTGACCCCACCTTGGGGTCACTTGGTTTTACATAGGTTTATATAGGAAAAACTTTAAAAATCTTCTTCTCTGAAACCACAAGACCTAGAGATAAGATATTTGGCATGTAGAAATGCCTAGTGGAACTCTACTAAGATTGTTCAAATTATGCTCCTAGGGTCAAAATTGACCCCTCCAGGAGGTCACTTGAGCTTACATTTATAAGCTTATACAGGAAAAAATTTTAAAAAAATCTTTTCTAAAACCACAGGGCCTAGAGCTTAGATATTTAGCATCTAGCATTGCCTAGTAGACTTTTTCAAAGTTTGTTCAAATCATACCCCTGGGGTCTATATTGGCCCTGCCAAGGAGGTCACTTGTTTTACAAAGACGTATATAGGAAAACCTATTTGGTATGTTACATTGTCTTGTGGTCTTCCACCTACTTTGTTCAAATCATGCCTCTTGGATCAAAATTGACCACACCCATTAGGCAAGTGGACTTGTATTCAGGTGAGAGGTATTTGGCCATGATGGCCCTCTTGTTTATAAAATCAAAGGTATTGACTTGAAACTCAAAACATGTTACATCAACATTTACACCTGAGGAAACAATCCCCATAACTCTTGTTTTGATTTTTGACAGATTTATGCCCCTTTTAACTTAGAATTTTGGTTAAAGATTTTTATAAAGTCAGATATCTTGAATACTATCAAAGGTATTTACTTGAAACTCAAAATTCATTTGTACCATCAACATCTATACCTGAGGAAATAATCCCTTTAACTCTGTTTTGATTTTTGACAGATTTATGTCCCTTTGTAACTGAGAATTTTTAGTTAAAGATTTTTATGAAGTCTAATATCTTGAATACTTTCGAGCATATTGACTTGAAACTAATAATGTATGTTTACTATCAACATCTACACCAGAGGATATAAAACCCGTAACTGTTATGATTTTTGACAGATATTTGCGGGTTTTTAACTTTGACTTTTTTGTGTCCAGTATCTTGGACTAAGCTATACTGATTAATGGTGTCATTTACAAAGGTCATAGAACAAGTTTTCATAACTTTGACTTAAATTCTTACACGGTTACACAATATACCTATTCTTAGACATAAAATCCATTTTACTGACAAGTCTTCGAATAGTCAAGCATGCTGTTATAAGACAGCTCTATGTTCATTTGCACTACCAACCTTTGTGAGAATATTTACTATAAAAGGTCCGAAACCTCCGTCGTCCATAAACATTTGACCAAACTTTAACAATCTTCTTGTCAAAAACCACAAGGCCTAGAGCTTAGACATTTAGTATGTAACACTATGTCTACTGAACCCTCTACCAAGATTGTTTAAATCATAACCCTGGGGTCAAAATTGACCACACGGGGTCACTTGTTTATTGACTTGAATATAGGAAAATCTTGTGTAAATTGTTTGCCTTTCTTATGTTTTGTTTACCATGTGGTCATGACAAATAAATTATTTAATCAATGTTGTTGTTGTAATGTTATTGAGTATCAATGGGTTATCTGCTTTAGTGTTCCAGTGCAGGCTTGGGCATTTCATAGAGAATTGAGCACGTACAGGGTGTCTATGTTCATTTTTTGGACTGCCTTTGAGAAATCAGATGGAGAAGCTGTACAATTCTATAGTTAAATAAATACCTAGTTATGGAAGCACCTGAGGTTTATAGATTGATTGCTGGTAATGCTTGATGCCATTTGAATAATAACTGTCCTGCTTAAACTGGTTACTTGCAACCCTACTTAGCATGCTATGATTATTGTCATGATCTCGAACCATGCTATTCTTTGAGACTGGGCTTAGCAGTTTTCTTGGCAATCATATGACAATGGTCAAATGAAATATATTACGGCGTTAATTGCTGCAAGTGAATATGGAGAAATGAGAAGGTGAAGACGTCCTTACAGAACTATTTTCACTTTTCATATAAGAACATTCCTATGGTGGACTCTCACTTTTTACAAGGACAAAACACTCACTTGGTATGGGGACAGCTGTCTGTCCTCGTAAACCACTCTCGGAATAAGAGGTAGTAGTTACGGGGACATTGTCCTCATACACCACTCTCGTAATAAGAGAGAATAGTAATGGGGACACTCACTTGGACCCGACATTTTAGAGATAATTTATCTCGTTTTAATGAGGACATTGTCCTCACATTTTTCTCTCTTTCTGGCGTAAAAGTTTGCATAATAAAAATTCACATGTGCAGGGAGGAAACTAGGTATCTACATGTAAATAAATTGGAAGAGAGTCATGCCCCCATGCACTGGAAGATGAAGTCCTCACTTGCCGGTGCGATGGTGTATGTCCCTGGATTGGAGGTTCAAATTGTCCAGAGAGAGAGAGAGAGAGAGAGAGAGAGAGAGAGAGAGAGAGAGAGAGAGAGAGAGAGAACCCTCTTTTGGGTTATCATCATGTAAATGTACTTGTAATTTGACTTTTTACTAAAATAAGATTTTTTAAATTAAACATTTTATATTGTAAATGTCACTCAATTATTTCATTTCAAGCATGTTTAGTAACGTGACTTAAACATCATAAAATTGAATTGTATTTTCTTTAACATTGCATGCACGAGATATTTTCTATTTTACAACACTTTATTTTATGTTTTTAGGTGGTTTATCGAAATATAACGGTGGATTATATAGAGGATAATTGTTGGTTTCGGTGTAAGATCACGTTTTATTTTATGTTTTCCAGTGAATTATAGAGTTTTCTCAGTGAAATAAAAGTGATAATCCACAGTTTTGAAACAGTGGATTACCATTTTTATTTTTCACTGTTTTTGCAATCTTTAGCCCGGATTTACGTCAAAAAGTATACCGAGCATTAATACTGGAGACCATGCGACGATGACGTCGTTTAAATGACGTCATTTGTTCTATGTTTTCTGATGACGTTTCCCGCGATTTTCGATGTTTTATAGAAACAAACTCAATAAAAATAGAGTTTTAACCATAAAATAAACAGAAAAATTGTTGGTATCGGTGTAATTTCACTCGTGAACACCAAAAGTAGTTATTTTCACTCGTGGCTGCGCCACTCGTGAAAATATCACTTTTGGTGCCCACTCGGTGAAATTATAACGTGATCTTACACCGAAACCAACAATTATCCTCTATATAATTTCACCGAGTGGGCACCAAAAGTGATATTTTCACGAGTGGCGCAGCCACGAGTGAAAATAACAACTTTTGGTGTTCACGAGTGAAATTAACGTGATATTACACCGATACCAACAATTTTTCTGTTTATTTTATGGTTAAAACTCTACTTTTATTGAGTTTATTCCTACAAAATATCGAAAATCGCGGGAAACGTCATCAGAAACATCGCGCAAATGACGTCATTTAAACGACGTCATCGTCGCATGGTTTCCAGCATTAATTACGCTCGGTATACTTTTTGACGTAAATCCGGGTTAAAGATTGCAAAACAGTGAAAAATAAAAATGGTAATCCACTGTTTCAAAACTGTGGATTATCACTTTTATTTCACTGAGAAAACTCTATAATTCACTGGAAAACATAAAATAAATCCTGATAATCTCACTGTTCACTCAGTGAAATTATCAAAATCTTCTACCCGGATTAACATCAAAAAGTAAACCGAGCGTAATGAATGTTGGAAACCATACGTCGATGACGTCGTTAAAATGACGTCATAAATGTTTTGCTTTCTGATGACGTTTCCCGCGATTTTTAACATTTTATTGAAACAAACTCAACAAAAATAGAGTTTAAAACATAAAATAAACAGAAAAATTGTTGGTATTGATGTAATATCACGTTAATTTCACTCGTGAACGCCAAAAGTAGTTATTTTCACTCGTGGCTGCGCCACTCGTGAAAATATCACTTTTGGTGCTCACTCGGTGAAATTATATGAGCCATGACATGACAAAACCAACATAGTGGTCAAAGTTCACTTTTTCAACTTGTTAAGTCTTTTAAAAGAACAATCCTTTACAAATCTTTTGAGACCAGTCTTATGATTTTGCGTCGATTAGAAGTTGCTCAAAAACCTTAATCAATGAGGTAGGTGCAGCGGTAAACAATGAAATAAACGACGTTCGTGACGTTATTTTGAAGCAGCGTAAAAATTTAATGACTTAATTGGTTCGGTACGTTTTGGGCCAATGTTTGGCCCGTGCTTGTAACTCAGTGAAATTTACAAATATCATTGGCTTATCATTTTCGCGAAGAATACCTAAAAATAAAAAAAACATGGAAAATAGAAAACGGGACATAAACTCGCAATTTAACATCAGTGACGTCGCATACACTACACGTCGCATCTTAGTATTCAATATTTCTTGATTTGTCAATGATGTTCCTCAAGTATGTGAAATGTTAGACAAGAAAATAGAGATCAAACAGAATGTTGTTACACGATAACATCGTAAGTTGAATAACAACAGTCTTTCATCTTGGCTGGAATCTGTATATATCGACGTATATAGAGATTTATTTATCTGTCAACTTTTCGTTTTTTCAGTACCTTTCGTAGTTTTATAAAGCCACAGTTTCCGGACTTTACAAAGCTATATCACATTTTGGCGTGAATTTCGATGCAAGTTTTATTTCTTTTACTTACTAAATATACATGTTAGAATAGAATATGAAGACAGTGCGCCAAACCCAGAATTGTTGTGTCTGTGCAAGCATAAGTTCGATCGGAAGTTATACATGTATATAATACGGTGAAAGCAGGCGCATGACTATTTATCATTTATATGCAAAAAGCAAACACCTGATTTTCTACTATTTAAGTGTCTTTGCAAAGCTGTTTATCTATAAATAATGTTAAATTTATTTATCGAAGTCGGCTTACTTTACGTATAGAGGTTTCAATGTTTCTAATTCAATTCGTTTGCCTACAGAACGAGCTCGATCCTCATGCAAACTGGTGCAGACGATATTTTCATCAGATAAAACTATTCATCATGAGAATAAATTAGAATAAGCACAACATGTTTAAATCACCGAGTTTTTTATGAATTTGGTTCAGTTTTAATATACTAAATTTAAAAAACAGTCATTCCCGACATGTGGTTTTATGTATTTCAAAATACACATAACGGAGTTTCCAATCATTATTATACTGTACCTGTTCATAATATTTACACTGCTCTAACATATAACAATGTATTTTGCGATAAGAAATCTCGAAACTACTCCTTGTGAGCGGACAGGGAGAGGTATCATCCTGTGCAAGTGGTTTCACGTAGCGACGAATACGTCTGTCGTTCAAATTATAGTCCACCTGCGGGTAAGGCTTGTGTCAAACGCAGTGCTCTCGTTACTGACGATAGGAAACGACGGGAGTTTTGTTTTACAAACAACAATCATTAGCAAAATATTACTTATTGACTTGATTGTACAGGTCACGCATGTAACAGCATCGTACTGTCTAAAATAAAAGAACCCAGCGTCCTAATTTCACGAAAGAAGAATAATTAAAATATTAGATAGACTTATTCGGACCTTTTATTTCTGGTAGTTCGTAGTAATGAGTTTTTTTTAATATAAACTTTATTGTTTATTATACGCCGAATAACGCGGTAATATTCATATGTCATGATGAACACTGAAAAATTGCAAACCCATATGCTGTTGGTACGGATCTGCATATGTAGTTCAATCTGTAATGACGTGCAATAATAAGTAGAACAAAACATACCTATTCTTATTTTGTCATTAGGAGAAAAAAGTGCTGAAATATATTGTTAGTCTGGCCATTATCCGTCGCACATTTCTTGATACAGACTGGGCAGACATATACATGTATGTGTTTTAGTATGCACTGCATATCACGTTACGCTGCTTTCGGTTTCATCTCATATGCTGTATACTTCTGGAAACAATGGGCATTCTCTACCTTGGTTTGCCGACATGTCTGCTTTATGCCTATGAAAAAATATTTGCACGCGGTCAAAACATAGTTTCTCAGGGGTCTGTCAACGAACGAGGGTAAAACGAAAATTTTCAAACCTGGTAAAATCGTGCCAAAGGTCATTTTCAAGGTTGTCTAAAAGTGTCAGCATTTGCCTCAGACGTCTGAGTTTTCAATATTCAGGAGCTGTTGGAGTTCGATGTGCGGGCTTCCGGAAACAGATACGCTAGACAAATTCGTTGACACAAAAGTAGATGAACTTGCGTTTTGAGTTTTCCTAACGTTTGCTGGTGCTGTATTGAAAAAAGCGGAATGGGTAATTCGTATACAAGCACAGGAAGTTTCAGAGAAAAATATTTGAAATTGAATGAACTATGACAATTCTCATGCGAGCAATTATTTTTAAAATGTTGTTGTATATAAATAACTGTGTGTATACCGTAGAGTATTGCCATTTTTTCCCAGTTGGTTTCTGTTTATATGCCCTTGTCTTCATTCATTACGATATCATTATCGTGATCCTACACCGAAACCAACAATTATCCTCTAGGCCTATATAACATTTCACATGATTGCCACCATACTGGCGTTATAATGTTTATCTAATGACTTGTTTGCTGTGACGTATTGTGAAGTGGTAGTTTAATATACATGTCTGCTTTAAAAAGATTTTCTGATTGATAACCTACATTTGTACTTGTTAAATCTATTTTGTCGTCTAAATAATGCTTTGTTGAAAAAAGAACAGACAGAACAGACTAATTATCATTCCAATCGCTTTTTGTGTTGCATGATCATAATTATACAGCACTTTTCTTTCAATCGGATATGTTGAAAACTTTCCAAATATGTTGACCTTGAATTCTAACTTCCTGGATGACATTAACGTTTAAAGGGAGAGTACTCGCTATATTCCTTTATTTATCTCACTTTATTTACACCCCCTGAATATTCAAGCTGAATTTCTTTTTCGTGTGTCTCAGTGTTACACCCTAGCGCGAACATATCGTAAAATCTTTAACCTTTAGACCTCATTAGAAATCAATTATTTATATTAATTATCATCGATAAACTTAAGTTGAAGAACGATATAAATGAAAGGGGCATATCTATGTGTTGCTTCTGTGTAGAAATATCTTTGGACATAGATTTACGCCAAACTCGTGACAATTTACATCCTCCTGTGGATATTCACTATAAGCTTGACATCACACAGACAATGGCACGAATCGGTCGAGATTTCGTGCCGATATAAATGACCTCATAACGTTGATGACGTCACAAAAGTTTATACCCTACGCTTCCCGAATAAATCCCAATACTGTTTAATATTTTCAATGTTACTGAGACATAATAGTCTGTCCTTCAACTAATATTCCATCTTTAAATAACCTATTAAATGCTGGCATGGCACTCAACGTAGTATATCAATTAGCCCGATTTTGGCCCCGTGGCACAGAACTGGTTAATGATTTTGTTTTCTGTCGGAAGTGTTCGGTCTCGCTCGTGGTGTTCCGCCTGCAACGATAGATTTTGCGTCAGTGGAGTGTCTAAGACCTACCTCATATTACATGTATTACCTAGAGAGAAGAAAGCGGTAACAACATCAGACAGCTCCGTTTATTTTTTGGTAGATTCTATCGTGTCCCTGTCTTTTAGATTTTTCTTGTATTTCTAATATAATAATTGTATTTTTGGTTGGGAATACGATAAAACATGTCTGCTCCTGGAATGCGTACTACGTATTTTTTTTAAAACTGAACTAATCAGACATTTATCTATTACATGGTGACAGTTAAAGGGAGATTATGATTCATATTAACGTTAAGAAAATCGTTACAAAGTCTATCAAGTATTTCCCCTTTCTCACATTCACACATACAAAAAGGCTGGGCAAATGGTTATTACAACACTAGCTTTTGTTATTGTATTTTTAATCAACTTTTCAAACCAATTATTCTAGCAAGTTAGTCTTTTTAAAAATATATATTAGAAAAATAAAATTAGTTTATTAATCTGCATCAAAAACCCATCAAAATTCTTAAATCTTTAATAAAAATCTTTGATTTTCTTTATTTTGCATTCATTTAAAAAAATGAAAATGCATCTGACTTGGATGTTATATTTAGAGTATAAGTTTAAGATACTGCAATAGCTTGTAAGCAAAAATGAGGCATGCCACTTAATTGAAACGGTAGGCGTACTTACTGATACTTGTTAACATGGATATAAGGGGAACAACTCCTATACTCTTAGCTTGTTGCGACTAAAAGCGAGCTTCCGTACGTTGTCGGGTATTTGTTTCGTTTAACAACAGACGGGTTAATTTAACAGAGTTAAAGTAGTAGAGGTATTGACTAATAGAATCGCAAATGTGTAGTATATGACAATATACCGATATTGCCATGAAGTACTAGTTCATTTTCAACATGGAAACATAAATAAATTTCTCTTTCCAAGATAATAAAGATAATAAAATTAAGGACAGATATCATTCGCTGATAAAGTAATCCATGATTCAATGCTAAGATAAGAATGATTTGACATTTTTTTATCTAAAATAAAATACATATGAAAACATGATTAACACGAGAAAGTCGTTTTAGTTTCGTACATGTTTGTAATAAAATACATGTTTGAAAATGAACACTTTACAGTTCTTCCGTGTAATAACTTGACCCAAACTGGTGAAACAAGACCAGTGACCATTATTCTAAATAATATATATGTATATATCATGTAAACACATTATATACTTTAGGTTTTACAAGTAAGGCAAGTATAAAGTTGAAATTTGACTTGGTCATTCTATAGTGGCAATGTCAATGTCAATGTGACATGACCTTCAATCGTCAAAGATCGAACAAGAAGTTATGTTGTGTATGATTATTTCTATTAACTTAACATTGAAACATTTTTTTAACTTGTAAACAAATTAAAAAAATCTGTTCGAATTGCGGGTTACCCTGTTAATTTATGTCTCGTAGATAATTTGTAATTAATTGTACTCGTGGCTCGGCCTCCATGGCACAGTCAGCTACGATGTAGGCCGTAAACCTTTTCTTCTAGGGGGTTCGTGGTTCGAGACCTGGTAGGGTCGTTTGTATTACTTTTTTTACGTTGCGCAAACTTTTCCTTATGATTGTGTTTTTAGTGGACTTCAAAGTCTAATAAGCTGAACATTATAAATACAATTTTATAGCTCATAAAATATTGTTTAGAAGTAGGCCTACAATGTAGTTAATAGAATTATATTGAATGTTGGCGCATAACATACACTGGGTCCTAAGGTCATAGACATAAATGAGAGGGTTTTTCACTGAAATAATTCGCCGAATTCAATCACATTTTGTTGGTAGATAAATCAAAAGTTCAAGTCAATAGATACAAAATTTCACATGATAACACAGGTTAACCAAATAATCATTTATTTCGGGCATGTCAGATTTTCATTTTCTCTGATATTTTCAACTCATTTTTAAAAAAAAAACACAAACAAATGTTCACGACATTGACTACAATGTGATAATTTCTTTCGAAAATTATAGCTTAAAAATTGAAAAACAAAAATGTTGTTTGCTTTTAAGAAATTATCGTTTTGCATTCTATCTCCTTTAATTTGGACATTTTTTTAATAGTCGCTTGTGAAAACAGTAAAATAACGCAACAAATAAATATGCTTAAAACTTAATGTACATCATGTAAATTTGTCAATGTAATCTTATTACCTTTGCCGTTAATATTGCTACATTTTTCTGTGTCTTAAAATATTCCTATTGAATTATTGCGTTGCGGCAATGGTATTCCCAGACGTTTTAACATGCATTCTGAAGTAACTTAGGATTTTGAGATTAGAATAAAATGGACTGCTAGTTCTAATTCATTTACTTTTGAATATTGTAAGAGCTGTAAAATGTCCTGTCAGTCAGAGCATTTTGGGAGAATACCTCTGAATTTCTAAAATTCGGATTTAG